>UESW01004194.1:856830-1006841 GCA_900491605.1 Calamus simplicifolius | reverse complement strand
TTTAAGTAAAGTAGGGATCCGATTATACCTCGATAATATTTTTGATCAACCTTCTTACCTTCTTCATCTTTGTCCAGCTTGCATGAAGGACTCATTGGTGTTCCAAGGGGTTTATTGATTCCATACCAAACTTCTTTAGAATTTCTCTTGTGTACTTTGTTTGGTTGATAAAGATTCCCTCTTTGCTTTGTTTGATTTGGAGTCCAAGGAAGAAATTGAGTTCTCCCATCATGCTCATTTCAAATTCTCCCTGCATTAACTTAGCAAACTCTTGACATAGAAGATTGTTAGTAGCACCAAATACAATGTCATCAACATAAATTTGAACTACAAGTAAATCTTTATCTTTTCTTTTCAAAAAATGTTTTATCAACATTTCCTCTTGTAAAATCATTTTCAATCAAAAATTTACTTAGTCTATCATACCAAGCTCTAGGTGCTTGTTTCAAACCATATAAAGCTTTGTGCAATTTAAAAACGTGATTTGGAAATTCATGATCTTCAAATCCCGGTGGTTGTTCAACAAATACTTCTTCATTTATTAATCCATTTAAAAATGCACTTTTGACATCCATTTGAAATAAATTAATGTTCATGTGACATGCAAATGCAAGTAATAGCCTAATGGCTTCTAATCTAGCTACAGGTGCAAAGGTTTCATCAAAATCAATACCTTCTTCTTGATTATATCCTTTTGCAACTAATCTAGCTTTGTTTCTAATTACTATGCCATTTTCATCTAGTTTATTTCTAAAAACCCATTTTGATCCTATAACAGAATGATCTTTAGGTCTTTCTACTAATGTCCATACATTATTTCTAGTGAATTGGTTTAATTCTTCTTGCATAGCTAACATCCAATTATTATCTTTTTCAGCTTCTTCAATGGTTTTAGGTTCAATTTGAGAAACAAATGCAAGGTGATTACTAATATTTCTCATAGATGATCTAGTTCTTATTCCTTGAGATGGATCACCTATAATCAATTCCTTGGGATGACTATAAGCGTATCTCCAATCTCTTGGTAGATCTATATCATTATGATTAGTATTAATAACATCAGCATTAGGCGAATCATTATCTTTAGCTTCTTGTTCATGATCTGAAGATACATCAATATTAAGTTTTTCAAGATTGTTTTCGAGAATGTTTGTATCTTCCTCATCATCAATCCTTTTGGAACTTGATGCTAAAGATTCATCAAAAACTACATGAATAGATTCTTCAACAATTAGGCTTCCTTTATTGAACACTCTATATGCTTTACTAGTTGTTGAATAACCTAAGAATATTCCTTCATCAGATTTTGCATCAAATTTACCTAAGTTATTTTTACCATTATTATGAATAAAACATTTACAACCAAATGCATGAAAATATTTAATGTTGGGTTTTCTATCATGCCATAATTCATAAGGTGTTTTCTTTAAAATAGGTCTTATTAATGCTCTATTTAGGATGTAACATGCTGTGTTAATAGCTTCCGCCCAAAAGTATTTCGGGAGTTTACTTTCACATAGCATGGTACGGGCCATGTCTTCTAGAGTTCTATTTTTTCTTTCAACTACTCCATTTTGTTGAGGGGTTCTTGGTGCAGAAAAATTATGATTAATACCATTTTCATTGCAAAAACTTTCAAATAAGTGATTTTCAAATTCAGTTCCATGATCACTTCTTAGAGACACTATGGTAGTGTTTTTCTCATTTGTTACTTTCTTGAAGAATTTCAGGAATATCGAGAAAGTCTCATCTTTGTGAGCTAAAAACATTACCCAAGTGAATCTAGAGTAATCATCTACTATCACAAGACCATATTTCTTTCCTCCTAGACTTGTGGTTCTAGTTGGTCCAAAAAGGTCCATGTGAAGTAGCTCTAATGGCCTAGAAGTTGAAACAACATTTTTAGATTTAAAAGAACTTCTTGTTTGTTTTCCAAACTGACATGCATCACATATTTTGTTATTTTCAAAATCTATTTTAGGTAGTCCTTTTACTAAATCCATTCTAATTAGTTTTGAAATCAGGTGTGTGCTTGCGTGACCTAATCTTCGATGCCACAACCAACCAATCTCATTCATATTAGCATTATTAGCAACTAAGCAATGATTATTAGTAGACAAATTGTCTAAGTCAATCAAGTATACATTGCCATTTCTATTTCCAATAAAAACAATGCTATTATCAATGGGATTAGCAACTGTGCATATAGAAGATTCAAATGATACTTTAAAACCTTTGTCACATAATTGACTAATGCTAATTAAATTATGTTTCAAACCATCAACATATAAGACATTTTCAATATATGTGGAGGGAGTTATTTGAATGTTACCAAACCCCAAGATTTGGCCTTTGCCATTGTCGCCAAATGTAACTACTCCTCCTCTTTTGCTTTCGAGGGTGATGAATTGATCTTTGTCACCCGTCATGTGCTTGAGCAGCCACTATCAAGATACCACTTTCGCTTTGATCTTTTGGCCACAAGACATCCTGCAAAGAATCAAGTCTTATGTTTAGGTACCCAAGCTTTCTTGGGTCCTTCATGGTTAGTAGCAATAAAAATATTCCTTTTGGAACCCATATTTTCTTTCCTTTAATATTTAAGTTTTTATTAGGTTTTAGAATTTTACATTCATAAGATTTATGTCCTTTTTATTTTTCAGTGATTTTTGTTTTCTAAAAGTGTTATACCCTAATCCGGCTTTGTCAAAAACTGCTTTTTGACTATTTAATAACATGTTCAATTTAGTTGAGCTTAAGGTAAACTTATCAACTATGTTCTTATATTTTTCAACCTCTTTCCTTAGTTTATCATTTTCATTAGAAATTAATTCTTTTTCTTTTACCAAAATTTTATTTTCAGATTTAAGTTTCTTAACTTCATTATTAAGATCTTCCTTTTCTTTAATGAAAGTTGAATTTTTATTTTTCAAAAGCTTGTATTTCTTTTTCAAAACCTTAAAATCGCCGACAAGTTCATTAAAAGCATCAAATAATTCATCAAATGCAAACTCATCACAAGGGTTATCGGAACTTACTCATCGTTGTCGTTCGCCATAAAATATACATTTGCGACTTCCTTTTGTTCTTCTTCTTCGGAAGAAGATTCTTCGCTATCACTTCAAGTCGCCACATAAGCCTTCTTTTTCTTTTTGTAGGCTTTCTTTAATTTAGGACATTCATTCCTAAAGTGCCCCGGTTTATTACACTCATAGCAAGTCAAGGGGTCTTTCTCTTTTTCTTTGTCCTTGTCCTTGTTCTTATCCTTTTCTCCTTCCCACTTTGCTCCAAATTTCTTCTTGTGGAAGGGTTTCTTTCTTCTCATGAATCTTTTAAACTTTTTAGCTAAGAGAGCAGTCTCATCATCATCATCATCATCATCGCTGCTGCTCTCTTCTTCTTTGCAGCTTTGAGGGCAATCACTTTCTTCTTCTTTGTGTCCTCCTCTACGTGCTGCTTCATTGTCAACTCATGGGTCATAAGTGATCCTAGAAGCTCCTCTAAGGGCAGAGTGTTGAGGTCCTTTGCTTCTTGATTGCTGTCATTTTGGCTTTCCCATGATCTTGGTAGTGACCTAAGAATTTTTCGAATAAGTTCTGAGTTAGTATATGTCTTACCAAGATTTTTTAAACCATTTACAATATATGTAAATCTAGTATACATGCATGCAATGGTTTCAGATTGTTCCATGCTAAACAACTCATATTTATGACCAAGAATATTAATTTTAGATTCTTTTACTTGGTTGGTACCCTCATGGGTAACCTCTAATCTATCCCAAATCTCTTTGTGGAATTACATGTGGAGATTCTATTAAATTCATTTGCATCTAAAGAGCAATATAAAACATTCATGGCTTTAGCGTTAAGCTGTGCCACCTTCCTATCATTATCATTCCAGTCCCTTTCGGGCTTAGGAACAATAGTGCCATCAATAACATGTGTGGGTGTACTAGGTCCATTAATTATAACACCCCATAGTTCATAGTCAGAAGCTTGAATGAATATCCTCATTCTAGCTTTCCAATATGAATAATTGAACCATTAAACAGTGGAGGTCTATTCGTAGAATGACCTTCAGCAAATGATCCAACTTGAGCTACCATTTGGATCTTTAGCTCTTGATCGTGTGATCAAAAGCTAATGAGCACTCGCTCTGATACCAATTGTTGGCCCAGATGACAACCCAAGAGGGGGGGGGTGAATTGGGTTCTAAAAAAAATTTAAACCTTTTGAAATATTTGTTTGCTTAGTGTGAGTGAAAGTGAATGCAGATGCAAAAATAAAACACAATCAATAAGATAGAGATAGAGATAGAGATAGAAAAGGAGACACGGCAAACACAAAGATTTTATAGTGGTTCGGTGTATCCAACACCTACGTCCACTCCCAAGATTCACTTGGGTCCACACTATAATCTTTCTTGATTACAGCCGAGTTGTTTTACAAGCTCACAACTCAAACTTATTGTTTTCCCGGGATCACAATGAACCCAGCCGGTTTTCCGGGCTCACCAGCACAAAAACCTAACACAAGCTATACCAAGCTTGTACCGAGGTAAGACTACCTCCACTAGTTCAATCCCCCAGATTGAACTAGACACAAACAAAAGAAATATTATTTTTCAAGTACACAACTCCTCAATGAGCAAATAATCAAATAAATGAACAAGGTTTAGAAAAGCCTGATTTGTAGTTGGTTGGCTTTTGAGCTTTTCTTTTCTTTTCTTCTTCTTCTCTTGCTAGATTGAACCAAGCCTCAGCTTCGATTCTTCACAGTTGAAGCAGTTGAGAAGGATTGAAAAGCAAGAAACTGATCCTCTTTCTCCAATTTGGGAAATCCACCAAAACTTTGATTTGAATGCCTTGGATTCCTCTTGAGCTTTTTGGAGTGGAGTGGATTTGAGCTAGAAGGTTTTTCTCTTGAGATTCAGGCTCTCTCTTTTTCGGATTTTTGAATTGGGATTTCTCTATTTCCATTTTTTCTTCTTTGTTTTTCCGTTTCTTTTCTCGTTCTTGTTTTTGAATGATAGTCTTCCCTTTTTATAGATTTCTTTCAAATCCATTTTTGGAAGAAAACTATCCGTTGGAGTGTACCTTGCAACAAAATATATCCGTTAGAAATAAAGTAAAATAGAAATATTACCGTTAGAGCTGATCTGGCAATTTGATTTTTCGTTCCAGGTGGGTTGGAGTCGACTCTAACTTTTCTGGAGTCGGCTCTAACTCGAAACACTTTAATCCGTTAATTTTGGAGTCGTCTCTGACTTTTCTGGGGTCGATAAGAAACTTTTCTGGAGTCGACTCTAACAGACCCAGAGTCGACTCTAAGTCGGACCAGAAAAATCAACGTTCTATCTTTTCTGTTGGAGTCGGCTCTTACAGTCTCGGAGTCGACTCTAACTTCCATGCCAGATACTGGAGTCGGCTCTGTGATTCTCGGAGTCGACTCTAATGTCTGCAATCTTACCTAGACATTAGATTCGATCCAGAACAAGATTTAACTCCTGATTTTGATTATTCAATCGACTTATAATATGAAAAACTTAATCAAAATCATTAGAGCCTTCAATTGTTATACTCAAATAGTTTTGTTAATCATCAAAATCATCAATTGGGTCAACATATTTAAGCCAAGATGCCGAGAAAACCTATTAAATTAGTAAATAGGAGTTCAACACTTTTTGAATTAGTCTATAGCGATGTATGTGAAGTCGTTACTTTGTAACATTCATTAATGACTTCTTTCGATATTTTCACATATATTTGATAAGATCTAAGGATGAAGTATTATATAGGTTTAAGATTTATAAGGTAGAAGCTGAAACCCAAACTAAGAAAACACTTAAGAAACTTAGGTCAGACCGTGGTGGTGAATATACCTCAAATGAAATGACTCTATTTTATCAAGAATATGGGGTTTTCATGAAGTTACACCACTATACTCTCCTCAGTCCAATGGTGTAGCTGAACGAAAAAATAATACCTTAATGGATATGGTTAACTCAATGTTAATCTGTTCAGGCATACCCAAGAACTTATGAGGGGAAGCTCTTTTAGCTGCTTGTTATATTCTAAATAGGATACCCTTTAAGGATAGTCCTAGAACACCTTTTGAGCTTTGAAAAGGTAGAACACCCAGACTAGATTACCTGAAAGTGTAGGGATGCTTAGCTAAGGTAGGAATACCTGAACCTAAGAGAAGAAAAATAGAATCTAAAACCGTAGATGCTATATTTATAGGTTATTCCTTAGATAGCAGTACTAATAGGTTCCTAGTGATAAACTCTGATAAAAGTGGCATCTCAAATAATACTCTTATCGAATCAAGAGATGCTACTTATTTTGAAATTATTTTTCCTTTCAAGAACCAATTACCAAATCAAGTCTCTTCTAATCCTTTCTTGGTTTATGATTCTTTTGAAGCTGTGTCCTCTAATGAGTCAAAGAAAAAAAAAAGATCTAACCCTGAAGGTGGACCTTCTGAACTTAGGAAAAGTTCAAGGATAAGGAAAGAAAAAGACCTTGGTAAAGGTTTCTTTACTTTCCTAATCGAAGGAGAACCTTACTCTTTTTAGAGGCGATGTCTTCTCCTGATGCTCCTTTTTGGAAGGAAGCTATTCTTTCTGAATTTAATTCAATCTTACAAAATAAAACTTGGTCTTATCTGATTTATCCTCTGGAAGCAAACCTTTAGGGTGTAAGTGGGTATTTAAGAAGAAATTTAGACCTGATGGTTCAATAGAAAAGTATAAGGCTAGATTAGTAGCCAAAGGGTATAACCAAAAGAAAGGGTTAAATTTCTTTGATACGTATTCTTCTGTGGCTAGAATAATAACTCTTATATCACTTCTTGCTATTGCTCCCATTCATAAGTTAATCCTTCATCAAATGATTTGAAGACTGCATTCCTTAATGGAGATCTTGAGGAAAAATCTATATGGAACAGCCTGAAGGTTTTGTTGTAAAGGAACAAGAAGGCAATGTTTGTAAACTTATTAAGTCCCTTTATGGTCTTAAACAGGCTCCTAAACAATGGCATAAGAAATTTAATCAAATTATTTTATCTTTTGGATTTCAAATCAATAATCATGATAAGTGTGTCTATTCTAAGATCATCGACAATGATTGTATAATCTTTTGCTTATATGTCGATGATATTTTAATTTTTGAAACATCTCTTGAAATTATTTTAAGTGTTAATCTTTTCTCTCTTCTAAGTTTGATATGAAAGATTTAAGTGAAGCATATGTAATCCCAGGGATGAAGCTTATCAAATCCCATGAAGGGATAGTTCTCTCTCTTTCTCATTTTATAGAAAAAATGATCAAGAAGTTTGGTTATTCCAATCTTAAATCAGAATCTACTTCTTTTGATCCTAGCTTTCACCTAAAGAAAAATTTAGGTGACCCAATTAATCAATTAAAGTATTCTCAAATTATAGGATCTCTCTTGTATGTAGCAAATAGGACAAGACCTGATATTGCCTATGCTGTATGAAGGCTTAGTAGATATAATCAAAATTCTGATCAATCTTATCGGGTAGCCTTAGAAAGAGTGTTTCGATATTTAAAGGGAACACTTAATCTCTCTTTGATGTTCACAAAATACCCTGAGGTGGTTAAGGGTTACAGTGATGCTAATTGGATCACTGATTCTCATGATTTAAAATCAATCGCCGGATATGTCTTTCTTCTTGGCGGTGCTGCTATTGCCTGGGGATCAACTAGGCAAACTATTATTTCTAAAAGCACCATGAGGCTGTGTTGATAGCTCTGGATACCACCTGTAATAAGGCAGAGTGGATAAAAAATCTAATATCAAAGCTACCTTTGGTACCTAAGCCAGTTCTAGCTATATCAATCCATTGTAATAATAAGGCCATAATTGAAATGGCTAATCAAAAGAGTACCAATAAAAAGATGAATCACCATATATGGCTTCATTATAAGTCTATAAGACAACATAAGAAAAATGATATTATCTCTTTGGAATTTGTCAAATCTGAAAAAAATTTGGCAGATCAATTAACCAAGGGATTATCTAGGAGTGGAGTCCTAGATTCATCGAGAGGGATGGGGCTTAAGCCCATTACTTGGTCACTAGCAGTGGATATCCAACCTCTGTGATTGGAGATCCTATGAAAGAGGTTTAATATAGTAGAAGCGAAACTGATTGAGGGATCGTGTTAGAGCACAAATTCGAAAAATTTTCATCCCATCCCTATGATAAGTTCTCTTATAAAGTGACAAAATAAATCTGTGTAAGGTTGAGTTATACTCTTTAATGGATCCGAAGTAGGTTATTGCAGGGTATTAGCCACAAATACCCAGGATTCACCTATATGAGAATTGTCATATTAGGCCGTGACTAAAAAGTTTGGGCTAACCTTAAAAATTCTCATGAAAAATCAAGGTACTAAGGCAAGGCCTTTAATATGCGCTGACCGCTTAAACCCAATTGATCCATACTGTGTGTATGATTAGTAGAAGTCTGAGTAAGGATCTAGTTCAAGGTTTAATCCACTATGGTTCTTTTAGATATATACAATCAATACCAAGTGAGGTTAAGTCCAAGTGAGGTTCAAGTCCACAGGACATCTTACAAAATGTCCTAAAATTAATTTTATATTATATTATATTTTTTATTTAAAACTTTTGTGGGGATTATTGACTTATGAACCGTTTCAAAAAGTTTTAAAGAAAAAAATAAATAAAAGGAAGGACCCACGCGAGCATTAAATGCTCGCATGAGATGTGAGTTGAACGCTCGCCAACGAGCGTTCCGCAATGGTAGCGTTTGCTTTGCTTGAGCGTTCCGCAAACTTTGCGTGACCAACGTTGGAGGAACGGTCACAAGACTAAATAACTAAAAGATTTTGTATATATATACATGGATAGGCTAAGGAAAAAGGAAATTTAAAAATCCTAAAAAATTATCTTATTATTTTTGAGATCCTGCTGTTGCAAGAGCTTAGGATTCTGTGTCTCAACCACCTACTGGTGAATGGTTTATTTATTTTTTTATTGTTATATACATTATTTTCATTTGACATTATTTTCTTTGAGTATCTGAAAGTTTTATTGGGTTGTACCTTCATACGATCATGCTTGTGGTAAGAGGATTGGATTGAGTCGGATCGTTGTACCTTGGGAACAGATCATTTATAACTTGCACAAGAGAGCAAAAACTTGTCCTTAGGAAAGTGTCTTACATGCCTCGACTAGGCAAGATTCTCTTTTGTATTTAGTTTATATTTTGCATTTAAATTTTAGATTAAATCTTTAACATTTTCTAAAAAGGATTTTTTGCAAAAACAAAATAATTTTTTAATAGGGCGGGCTAGCCGAAGGGGGCTACGGAAGGCCTCCCGCCCCCATTGCGCTGGGGGGCGCAAGAAGGGGGAGGAAGAGCCTCCCCCCATCCCGCATTGGTGTTTCTATGAAAGGCCCCATTAAGCTTGCGGAAGTTTGTGTTGAAATTTGGTGCTCATAGCTACAACCACCATCCTCTCATATTCGTTGGGACTTTCAGATAGCGTTTAGTAGCAAGTAATCTATCCAGATTATCGTAATTTAAATGAGGCCTATCAGATTACTATGTTTGATACATATTTTGAATGTCAATCTATCTTGTCATGGTAATCTAGATTACCTCATGAAAGGTAATCTAGATTACTCAGGTAGGGATGGATATCCATATTACTGAAGATGTGGTAATATAATTTATTTTTTATAAAATTACCCTTTTTTCTTTTGATCGCTCTCTACTCGCATCCTCCTCTACCGATCTTGTTGGAGCCTTCATATCAAAGGTCCCGAGCCACACTCTCTTCTGCAGAGTTAGGCCGCAGATCTCCGTTGCCCAGCGGCCCCACGATATGCCACAAACTTCTTTTGATCGGTGGCCTCTAGCATCTTCATCGATTACTTCAAATATCATTTATAAATATAATTTTTTTAAATATTATCATTTATAAATATAATTTTTTAAATCAAATATACAATAATATATAGATTTTTAATAAATTTAATTTAGGAGTATTTTGAAAATTTAATGTTATATGACTAGTAATCTGTTTGTCATACCAAACACAGTAATCAATATTACTGTTGCATTACCTGTGTATACCAAACACAATAATCAACATTACTGGTAATCTATCAAGTGATAATCTATCTTGTAGGTAATCGATATTACCATTCAGGATTGCTGGCGATGCACCAAACGCAACATAGAGGTGATGAGACTATGAATTACTCCATGCAAGGTATGAAAGAAAACAAAGAATCACTTATAATCAATGAGAGAATAAGTTGGTGGTGGATTTCCTTCGGCTCTATTGTTAGGCCTGAATCAATCGTGATATCGGCAATAAATTTGTTGAAGAAATTAATTTATTAGGATTCCCTTTGGACGACTTAATGAGGCCTTCTCTCTAAAACACCGATGCATGGGCCTTCCTCCCCCTTCTAGTGATGCGGGCAAGGGGCCTTTTGTGGCCCCCTTCCGTCGACCCGTAGCGGGAAGGAAGATAAGGTGAAGATACGTGGCCCGCTCTCTTTCTCTTTCTTACGTGGAATATGTGGAATGCCATGTAGAAAATATGCTAATGACTTACTCTGTTTTACCAGCAAGGATCTAATGGAAATAAAAAATGAAGTTCAGTATCAATTTTGTAGCTTTTTGAAGTTCAGAAACTAAAGTTACACATCCTCATAAGTTCAAGGTTTAAAAACATAGTTTATCCAAAAGTTTTAATAAATTTAGGTAGTGTTTGAAATAGGGGATAAGAGGGGATATCCAGGATATCCCCTCTTATTCCCAAAAGCCCATCTTATTCCCAAGCCCATAACTACAAGGGATAGCTGGGAATAAAGCTAACCAAAGGGATAATTCATGGTTAACCATGGGATATCCCCTCAATTTATTCCCTAAAAAATGCAGGAATAGCTGGTTATCCCTCCAAATAAGAGTAAAAAAAGTTATTCTATGGATTTACCTTTTTGCATTTGATATGATCAATGAGATAGCCAAGGGATATCCCTAGGGATAGCCAGGGGACAAACTCTATCCCGTACACTTATCCATGGATAATATTTTTTCTATCAAACACTACCTTAGGGATCCAAAAGGAATAGCACAACTTTGAGGCAGATATATGTGACGTGGTGTTCTTGAAAAATATGAAAGAATATTCTTGAAATATAATGAGACAAAAGACTTTGCTTTATATCTTCTTCTACCATTAGAGGGAGATACTTCTTTTGATCGCCTCTACTGTGTTAATTAAATTTAATTAATCAATACAAGAAAGTATTATATATATAAAAAAAACAACATAAATAAAGAGCCATATCTTAGCCTGCCCAAGACGGTCATCATTAAAATGAATAACAACAACACTTGAATATAATTAACCTTGCTAAATTAATTTAAATTAAGCTATTCAAGTTTCATTCTACCAAAATATGACAAAAGAGAAATTGCAGCAGCATAGCAACACAGGTACCATAACCTGACACCAAAATCATGGCTATTATTTCATCAAGACTCAAATGTTGAAAACTTGTATTTTTAATATATCTTAGGACAAAAGTAACAACATCAACATATTAGAAAATTTCAACTCAATAAATACTCATTTTGAATGTGTCCCAACTCCACATAATGCAATTGTATTTTGATGAGAAAAAATAGGGGACAATCTTGGAATGCCTCCTGCAAAGTATTATACTTCTTAAAACATAGTATAACTTGCATCATGATTATGTAGACACATTCATTAACATTTCTCATATTTTCTTCTCACACGTCTCAACTCCTAACGTAATCAAATTCTCGACTGAAAGCATATAAACTACAATATAAATAACACTAATTAGTTAAAAAATACAAAGCCTTGAATAGCTATTTTGATTATATCAAGCCACTCAAAAGCCTAGCTCTTGTCATGCCCCTTTAATTGTTGGATGCCCTTCTATTCATCCATTTCTTGCATCACAGGTTGAACTCCCAAGATATGATCCCATAAACTGGAAAATTTCATATAACTTACGGATCTCCCCTTCTCTACGAGTATGTGTTACTTATTTTCCCAAGTGCTTTGTTATATTTTCAAGATCCTTTTTCCCATGTTAAGACCTTGACTACTCTTGGTAGAAGCTTCATTTACAAAACAAATTAAGTTATTAAGAGAAGAATATTCTTTAATTTTCATACTAAAATAACGATGGTGCAGGCGGTCTGGTTAGAGACTTGTGTGCACATACTATTAAAAGTTAGGTATCACAATATTCATTTTGCTTGAATAGAGTTTTCAAGATTTGTAATAGTTGGACTCTCATATGAAAGGTGAATATTTGTGATTACCAAGGATAATTTAAATTATATTTTTAACTTTTATATAAGTATTTAATAATACTTAATTAAATATATTTAATAAATACTCGATAATTTTTAAATATTTAATATTATATTGATATTTGCATTATTATTAAATTTAATATTAACATAACATTTTTCAAACACTATTATGTATTTATATAATAATGTAAATATTAAATTTAAAATTATAAATATTTATGACCTTCTTACATAATAAATTAATATTTAAAAAATTTATAATATATAGTTAATATTATTTATATTAATTATAATTATACAATTATATATATATATATTATAATATTTAAATATGTAATATTTTTAAAATAATTTTATAAAGAATTTTTGCTTTTTAATAGAATGTTTTATATTCTAGCTTCAGAAAAGACAATTACTTGAAGATAAAAAATATAACAAAATATAAATTGATTTATTATAACATATAATATATATTGAATCTTGCTTTCATAGGAATTTATTAATATTATCAAATATAATAACCTCATTTTTGTTGTAATTTAATTACTTACTAAATGCAACAGTATTAGAAATTAAAAATTTATAGTAATAATAGATTACCTCCAACCAAACGCTTTCCTTCTTTAACTAAGAATTATTGGGGATGAATTGTCTTGTCTAATTGAACAATTTCTTGGTTATTAGAACATATAAAAGTATCAATGTTTTTAAGCTCCCTCTAAATTTATAGTAATAATAGATTGTCTCCAACCAAACGCTTTCCTTCCTTAACTAAGAATTATTGAGGATGAATTGTCAATTTCTTGGTTATTTGGTCATTCAAGAACATATAAAAGTATCAATGTTTTCTTAAAAAACGACTGAGAGCTCCCTCTCATTCTCTCCGCCAGGATTTGCCGACATCCCGCAACCCCGCACCAAGAAAGCCTACGATACGAGCATTTTGTCGCCGATACGGTCTTCTCTCGGTTCTCCAATCACATTAGGGTTTCCATTTGTTCAGGATTGGCAAATGGATAATGAAGAGATCGAGGATCTTGAATGGGAGGAAGAAGCTGAGGAGGAGGGAGAGCCCGCGACGCCCTACTCCGCTGCGCCTTCCGGCGAAGCCACCGCAGGCCCCTCTAAACAAGTAATGAATTCTAAATGCCATTTTTAGCCTTGCTTGTGCTGCACGACGCTGGATGGGTGGTGCATGCCACTGTTTGAAGGATGCATGGTGGAAGATAACCCAATTTTGATCGTATGTTGGCGTTTTTTTTTTATGCTTTCAAGGGTTGCAAGGAAGGCCTTTCTCGTGCCGAATTGATTTCTCGCTTCGTCGAAATGGGATTTCCGGAGGAAATGGTGGATAAAGCAATCAAAGGAAATGGTCAGTGCTCTGCGTTGTGCGCAGAATGTTTTGAAGATTTTATGTCAATCGGACCTCATCATATTGGAAATTGTTTCGTCGTTCGCAGGTGAAGAAGATTTAGAAGCTTTGCTGGAAACACTTCTTACGTATTCTGTGAGTATATGATCAATGCTGCGTAGGGCTTAGAAAGAAATGAAATTGCATTTTGATGTATGCTTAGTCGTAAGAGCATGTGGCTCTCTCCATTTTCTAGGTGTCATTAAAGCATTTGTTGTAGTTTATTTATTTATTTGTTTGTTTTGCTTTGCAGGCTATAAGAAAGTCTACTTCAGAACATGAAAACTCCCCTGCTGGCTGTTCTTTAGCAAGTAATGAAGACATTGTAGATGATGACCTTCGTGATTTCAATGACCTTGAGTATGAGGTGAGTCTTTTCAGCTTTGAAACATTTGTGAAGATGCGGCTTGGATTTACTTTTGCATATGCATCTCAAGAGATCAGCACCAATAGATCTGGAAAGTGGAAAGCATCAAAGATCATTGTCTCCCTTGCTTATTCTGTGTCTTAGTTGATTATTCCTTGTGGGCTATTTCTTATAATATTTGGATATCACAACATTTTTATCACGAGATCATGTGAACTTTGGAAAGAAGGAAAGGGAAAAGAAATAAATAAAGTAAGAAATTATGGAAGAAGGGGAGAGAGAGAGACGGGAATACCTAGTGGGATACTTTGTTAGGATGGCTATCGGGATGAGGTGGGGCAGCGGGGTATCCCGTTCTAAGTAGAATTTAGAACATTTCTATCCCATAAGATTTAAAACCTTGTTTATGCATATACAGAAAATTTTGTAGTCTTTGAAATAAGAAAAATGCATTGTTTACAAGTAGAGAAGAAAGTTGGTGCAACCTCTTATAATCCGGATTGAAAGTTTCTGTGAAATTAAGGAGAATTGAGAGAGTCTACATCCACAAAAGGAAGCTGGTGCTGCCTGTTTGTATTAGTTCCTTTTGTTGCACCAAAATTTCTTGCACTTTCTACTAAGAAAGTGAGTGTTTGGAAATGAAAGGAAGTTCATCCAAAGGTGATTTCGGGGTGTTAGTTCAGTGAAAGTGAGGTTCAAATTGTTGTATTCATGCCTAGATTTCCCTAAAAAATGCTGAAGTGATTTGAATTGTGGGGTGTTCTGAATTCACTTTGGGAGACTTAAGCCATCACTTCCCAATATCTATGGTGAATCAAAGACACCTTTTTTTGTTAGGATGAATAAGGTATTGCAATAATAGGTGATGAACATACAACAAAACATGTATTAAGTTTGGGAGCATGGGGAATGCTGAGAAGAGCGACTTGTTAATGGTTTGATAAAGAATAAAGAGTTTATATCCTTCATAACAAATTGAGAACCCATATCGCAATGATGAATGGTGGGAAAATTTAAACCCTCATATGTTATGTGATTAGTTAGTAGCACCTAGATCAAAAGATCCATTTGAAACAGAGCTGCTAGAGATAAGATACATTGCTGAGGCAAAATGTGAGGTAGACAACATGGAAAAATAAGCTTGTAGTAATTTAATAGCTCAAACCTACTATAAAGCTTGAACAGAACAGAACACAAGTGTTTTGTGTGGCATGATCAATTGTAGGAAAACAACCATGTACATGACAAATCTTGTTCTATGAAGTTGATACATGGTGATTTTCTGTTTCAATGCAATTGATTTCCTAGTTCTGCAGAGATTCACCTAATGTGGTTTGATGATGCAAAAAGAGTACTGGTGGAAGACAATGCTTTAAGTGTTACTATGACTATATTGCCAGAGAAATCTCAAGTTGAATTATTGAACATCACAATAGTCACTAACTATAGCACATGCACATTAAAAAGATCTCTCTTGTGTTGATAATTTTGAAAAAGTGGAAAGCATCAAAGATCATTGTCTCCCTTGCTTATTCTGTGTCTTAGTTGATTTATTCCTTGTGGGCTATTTCTTATAATATTTGGATATCACAACATTTTTATCACGAGATCATGTGAACTTTGGAAAGAAGGAAAGGGAAAAGAAATAAATAAAGTAAGAAATTATGGAAGAAGGGGAGAGAGAGAGACGGGAATACCTAGTGGGATACTTTGTTAGGATGGCTATCGGGATGAGGTGGGGCAGCGGGGTATCCCGTTCTAAGTAGAATTTAGAACATTTCTATCCCATAAGATTTAAAACCTTGTTTATGCATATACAGAAAATTTGTAGTCTTTGAAATAAGAAAAATGCATTGTTTACAAGTAGAGAAGAAAGTTGGTGCAACCTCTTATAATCCGGATTGAAAGTTTCTGTGAAATTAAGGAGAATTGAGAGAGTCTACATCCACAAAAGGAAGCTGGTGCTGCCTGTTTGTATTAGTTCCTTTTGTTGCACCAAAATTTCTTGCACTTTCTACTAAGAAAGTGAGTGTTTGGAAATGAAAGGAAGTTCATCCAAAGGTGATTTCGGGGTGTTAGTTCAGTGAAAGTGAGGTTCAAATTGTTGTATTCATGCCTAGATTTCCCTAAAAAATGCTGAAGTGATTTGAATTGTGGGGTGTTCTGAATTCACTTTGGGAGACTTAAGCCATCACTTCCCAATATCTATGGTGAATCAAAGACACCTTTTTTTGTTAGGATGAATAAGGTATTGCAATAATAGGTGATGAACATACAACAAACATGTATTAAGTTTGGGAGCATGGGGAATGCTGAGAAGAGCGACTTGTTAATGGTTTGATAAAGAATAAAGAGTTTATATCCTTCATAACAAATTGAGAACCCATATCGCAATGATGAATGGTGGGAAAATTTAAACCCTCATATGTTATGTGATTAGTTAGTAGCACCTAGATCAAAAGATCCATTTGAAACAGAGCTGCTAGAGATAAGATACATTGCTGAGGCAAAATGTGAGGTAGACAACATGGAAAATAAGCTTGTAGTAATTTAATAGCTCAAACCTACTATAAAGCTTGAACAGAACAGAACACAAGTGTTTTGTGTGGCATGATCAATTGTAGGAAAACAACCATGTACATGACAAATCTTGTTCTATGAAGTTGATACATGGTGATTTTCTGTTTCAATGCAATTGATTTCCTAGTTCTGCAGAGATTCACCTAATGTGGTTTGATGATGCAAAAGAGTACTGGTGGAAGACAATGCTTTAAGTGTTACTATGACTATATTGCCAGAGAAATCTCAAGTTGAATTATTGAACATCACAATAGTCACTAACTATAGCACATGCACATTAAAAAGATCTCTCTTGTGTTGATAATTTGAAAAAGTGAAAATGATCATGTGGCAGTGAGTGAATGGCACATATTATCTTGGTGGGTGAGGGGGCTAATTCAAATGCTAGAATCCTTTGAGGGGAATACAGCTTGCAGATAATGGAGATGGTGAAAGCTATGGAGTTTGATAGTGAACTTAGTTATCCTAGGTTGTATGAGCTTAGGATGTGTTACCAAGAACACATGTCTTCCAACTTGTCTAATGGCTTAACTTTATGAGGCTTATGGGGCCATTCACTTCATTTTCTGGCTTTGCATATGCTATATTTAATATTCATTTTTTCAGTGTTCTCAAAACTTTGGAGTTTCCTTTGGAGCTACAATTGTCGGATGGACATATAACCAATGAAATTTAACTGTAAAATTGTTTACAGGAATTCACTGAAGATTTCTCTGAGAAAGATATAAAGTTATTAACTTTAGTGGAGATGGGTTTCCCCACCAGCGAGGCATCTGCAGCCATCGAACGATGTGGTATTATTTTTGCATCAACTCAATACATATGACAGTTATCAGTTCTTAGGATGCAAAATGCTAAAACAGCAAACCTCTTCATGTTGGGTTATTTGAAATTTAGTTGTCCTTTAGACTACAAAAAAGGTAATTATTTATCCTTGAAACCTATCTTGTGCTTAAGATACTTGCTGTACATAAAGATGTGGTATTATTTTTGCATCAAGTCAACACATATGACAGTTATCAGTTCTTAGGATGCAAAATGCTAAAACAGCAAACTGTCTTCATGTTGGGTTATTTGAAATTTAGTTGTCCTTTTGACTGCAAAAAAGGTGATTATTTATCCTTGAAACCTATCCCGCTTAGTATAGTTGCAGCTTGGTGCATTTCATACCTGTACATAAAGATGTGGTGTTATTTTTGCATCAACTCAATCCATGTTACAGTTATCAGTTCTTAGGATGCCATATGCTAAAACAACAAACTATCTTCATGTCGAGTTATTTGAAATTTAGTGGTCCTTTTGACTGCAGAAAAGGTAATTATTTATCCTTGAAACCTATCCTGCGCTTAGGATTCTTGCAGCTTGGTGCATTTCACACATGTGAACTTGATCGCTGTCGTTGGCGGTCAAAAATAAAACCTACTCACTACTATAGCTAGTGGTAAATTGGTATCGTATCCTCGAGGATCAAGGGCAATTATTTCACGAAAAAAAATAAAAGAAATTTATTTATAGAGGATTGTATTTAGAATAGTGGTTATTAAAAGATAACAACTAATTAATTAACGAAATTAAGGCAGTAGGAGAAGCAACCCAGGAATCCGAATCCATCATGCACACATGTTTTATCTTCTTTTCTTTATGTTGCAATAACAAAATTTTTTGCAAATCTAGGATTAGAATAATTTATCTCTTGTCGGGCATGGGCCGTATCAGGAGATCACGGCATGTCCGCTTAGAGTATAAACTATCTAATTATTTGCAAAATTAGAGGTCTAAACTAGTATACTACGATCTCTCTCTCTTAGGCATGTACCCTCATGAGATCACGGCACATCGATAGAGGGTATAGGTCGTGTATGCCAGATTAAAACCTTGATAAGAAAAATAACTCAAAAGATATATGAAAGAAGAGCATGATTTTTATGCATAGAAATTAAGAACAAAAAGAAAGAACCTTGTTATAGGCTTCATCATCATGTCAAGTTGAAGGAATTTGCCACGCATTGCTGCCGCCAGCATTTCCTTCATAATTTTTTTCTTCTAGGCCTAAATACAATGATCTAAATAAAAGAAAAATAAAAAGAACTTTGAAGAAAACTCCTCTCTCTTGACTGCTGCTTGATGTCCTCCTTTTATAGAGTTTGTTTAGGACTTCCTTCTAGTCAAAGTTGGAGTCAATCGGGCTCAAGATCGTTCAGATATCGTGAGAAAATTTCTCAGCCATCCGTTCAACATCACCTGCCTTAGTTTGCACTGAGAATCATGCGAAATCATTTCTTTCTTTCTTTTCGGGCAAACAGAGTCATGATTTGAGTGCGTGTGCATCGTTGGATTCCAAAAATTGAGCTCTTTTCATTTATAGGTTCCTTTTCTACAAACATTCATAAAAAGTATCAATTCTTAATAATTTAAAATATTTAATATTTATTTTAATGGTTAAATTAGGATAATAAATAAACTTATCACACCTCCCAACTTAATCACTGTAGTCCCTTAGCAATGTAATTAAAATAAAATCATGTGTCACTAAAATTCTCTTTTGCAAAATTAAATATTGAATGTAGCTCTTTCCTTAAATTCAAGTTTCTATCATTGGGGTGTATATCAATTACCAATTTTTAGTAATAATTGAATCTCCAATTGACCTTACAACTGAAACCTAGTTTACCTCGTCAGTGTGTATGTGCAATAAAAGTGCTAATATTCTTTAGATGACCTAAGTAGGCTACTAAAAGTCGGACCAGCTAGTCTACTCCTTAGCTCGCTACAGTAATTAGCCAATACTTTCTAACTCTATTACCTTTTCCTAGTCGGTTTGCTAAAAAAATTTTTCATGGCACATGATTTATAAAAAAATTTGAAATTTCAAAAGAAATATCAAGGTGTTTTCAAAATATTTTTAAAAAAGGTTTTCCTTACCCCCCAACTTAATTTTCATTATCCTCAATGGAGTAAGGAAGAATAAAACAAGAAGAAATACCACCTGCATGAGACATGCCTCGTGTAGTGTTAGGAGTGACCGTGTGGGATAGTCTTATTCCTAAAAATAAGAATCACTAAAATAAAGGTTAAAAAATAAAATTTTGGATTGCCTCCTAAAAAGCACTAAGTTTAACATTTTCAGCCAGACGTCCTGGCTTACTCTGGTTTATATAGGATCATAATCTCTCTAGCTTCTTCAATGGTAATTCCAGAAATGGTTTCAATCGTTATCCATTAACTTTGAAGGATTTTTAATTTCTATCGCTCCATATGGGAAGACTTCTTTCACTATGTATGGGCCAGTCCATCTAGATCTTAATTTCCATTGGAATGAAGCCTTGAATTGTATAAGAGAACTTTTTGCCCATGAGTAAAAGATTTTCTAAAGATATCTTCGTAGTGGAAGGTTTTAGTTCTCTCCTTATAATTTTTTGCATTCTCATATGCTTCGTTTCTAATTTCCTCAAGTTCATCCATCTATAATTTTCTCTGATCTCCGGTTGCATCCAAATCCATGTCTAATTGTTTTATGGCCCACATTGCCCTATGTTCTAATTCTACTGGAAAGTGACATGCTTTACCAAATACAAGCTTATAAGGGGACATTCCTAAATTGGTCTTGAAGGTAGTGCAATACGCTCAAAGTGCATCCACTAGCTTCACTGACCAATCTTTTCTATTAGAGCTCACGGTCTTCTCTAGGATTTGTTTGATTTGTTGATTAGAAACTTCTACTTGCCCACTCGTTTGCGGGTGATAAGGTATGGCCATGTTATGGGTAATGTTATACTAAAGTGGAAGAGGATATGCTCCTTGAGAAATTTTACAATAATTTTGCTGTCTTTGGTTCTGCAAGGTATTGCCTCTATCAACTTTGATACGTAATCTATGGCTTTCAAAATATATTCGTTTCTAAAAGATTTAAAAAATGGTCACATAAAGTCAATTCCCCATACAAAAAAAATCTCTACAATCAATATTGGATTCATAGGCATTATATCTCTCTTTGTGATTCGGCCTATTTACTGGCACTTAATACAACTTTTACAATATTCATAAGCATCTTTGAATAGGTTTGGCCAGTAGAATCCACATTAGAGCACCTTTGCCGCTGTCTTTTTAGCTCCAAAATGACCACCACAAGCTTGGTTATGGCAAAAGGACAAAATGCTTCTAACTTTTTGATCTGGAATGAATCTCCTAATAATCAGGTTAGGACATTGTTTAAATAAATATAGGTCATCCCAAATAAAGTATTTTACTTGAGAAATTGATTTTTGTCCTGAGCAGTCCAGTGCATTGGAATTGGCTAAGTAATTGACTATGTCGGCGTACCATGGTTCCATGGTGGAGGACATAAGTTATTCATCAGGAAAGGACTCGTTAACAGGTAGTTCTTTAGTAGGTGTGATCGCTAACCTAGATAAGTGATCAGCCACTACGATTTTAGTACTCTTTTTATCCCTGATTTCTAGGTCAAATTCTTGTAAGAGCAAGATCCATCTAATTAAGCATGCCTTTGCATTTCTTTGAAAGAAGATGCCTGATGGCAGAGTGATCAGTATAGATGACTACATGAGACCCCACTAAGACCTAAATTTTTCTAGTGCAAATATCACAGCTAAAAATTCTTTTTCAGTGGCAGAATAGTTGAGTTGTGCATCATTCAAAGTCTTACTAGCATAGTAGATCACTCGAGGTAGCTTATCAATTCTTTGCCCTAGGACCGCTCCTATGGCATGATCGGATGCGTCACACATTAGCTCAAAAGGTTGAGTCCATACAGGTGGGTTAACGATTGGTACTAAGATTAATTCTCTCTTTAAATATTCAAAAGACTCAAAACATTCAGATGTGAAGTCAAATTTGACTTCTTTGGCTAATAAGTTAGTCAATGGCCGAGCCACTTTGATATAATTCTTGATAATTCTTCTATAAAATCCAGCATGTCCAAGGAATGATCTTGTTTCTTTGACTGATTTAGGTGGAGAAAGATTTGTAATCAAATCTACTTTAGCCTTGTCTACTTCTATACCTCTCTTTGAAATTACATGGCCAAGGACAATACCTTTCTTCACCATAAATTGACACTTCTTCCAATTTAGTACTAGATGCTTTTTCTTGCATCTTTCTAATACCAGTCTAAGGTGATATAGGCATTCAGAAAAGTAGAACAAAAAATGAAAAAGTCATCCATGAAAATCTCAAGAAACCGTTCTACCATATTTTAGAGAAAATGCTAATCATACACCTTTGAAAGGTAGATGGTGCATTACACAAGCCAAAGGGCATACGTCTATAGGCAAAGGTTCCATATGGACAGATAAATGTTGTCTTCTCTTGATCCTCTAAGGCTATTGCAATTTTATTGTAACCAGAATATCCATCCAGAAAATAATAAAAGTCATGTCCTGCTAATCGTTCTAACATTTGGTCTATAAAGGGCAAAGAAAAGTGGTCCTTCTTTGTGGCAACATTTAATTTTCTATAATCGATGCACACCTTCCATCCTATTTGAATTCTTGTAGGGACCAACTCATTGTTATCATCTTGTATCACAGTGATTCCTGACTTCTTGGGCACCACTTGCATAGGACTTACCCAAGCACTATCTGAAATAGGATAAATTGTACCATTGTCAAGGAGTTTGATGATCTCTTTTCTTACTACTTCCTTCATGGCTGGGTTAAGTTTCCTTTGGGGTTCTCTTATAGGCTTGGCTTCTTCCCCTAAATAAATCCTATGTTGAACGATCGAGGGGCTAATCCCTTTTATGTTAGCCATGGTCCATCCTAATGCTTCTTTATTTTCTCTTAGGACATTCAATAGTTCCCTTCTTGTGAGGATTCTAGGTCGACTGAAATAATCATAGGTAGGGTTTCTGATGGACCTAGATATGCATATTTGAGGTGCTTGGGAAGTGGTTTCAGTTTTAATTTGGGTGCTTCCTCTATTGATGGTTTGGATAATGATTCAGGTACTTTCTCTAGTGGTTCAATTGGAGGTTTCCATCTTGATTTTTCATCAATTGTAGCAACCTCATTAATTTGCTCTCCATCTTGGTTCATGCAGATTTCTAGTGAAGCTCTTTGTCAATTGGATCATAAACAATATTCTGAACATAATTTGAGTCACTCGTTTGATGTATAATGGTAAGATTAAAAATATTAAGATCAATTGATATATTCCTAAAAGGAAGTTTCATTAATCCATTTTGACAATTAATTAGGGCATTAGCTGGAGCCAAAAATGGTCTATCTAAAATTATTGGGATGTGGCTCTTTGGGTTTGTCACTGGCTCAGTTTCTAAAATACAAAGTGCACTGGATAGATAAAGTCACTAACTTTGATCAACACATCCTCTATTATTTCTCTGGGTACTTTCAAAGAGTGATCTACTAGTTGTAGGGTCATTCCCGTAGGCTTTAGTTCTCCCAATCCTAATTGCTCATATACAGAGTATGACATTATATTAACACTCGCCCTTAAGTCTAATAGAGCCCTGTTTATGAGGGTGTTCCCCATAATGCATAAAATAGTGAGTGACCCTGGATCTTTGTATTTCACAGGCATATGGTTTGACAGGTAAGAGCTCACACTGGCTGCCATAAAGGCTTTCTTGAGCACATTAGTAGTTTTCTTTTTGATACATAGATCCTTAAGGAATTTAGTATAGCTTGGGACCTTGGATCATATCCAGTAAGGGAATGTTCACTTTAACTTGCTTAAAGACCTCCAAAATTTTATCAAATTAGGCTAAATTTTGATTGGGTTTAAGTCTATTTGGGAATGGTGCTACAATCCTAAATTTTGATTTATCTCCTTCTAGCATAGGCTTAGTTGGTGGGTTGGGCATTACATCAGACTCTGATGCCTCAGGTGTTTCTGGTTGACCCAGCTCAATAAGTTGTTCAAGTGGTGGGGCTTATAATTCTTCTTCTTCGTATGTACCCATTTTCTATTTGTTTTCCAGATCTTAATGTATGAACGACACTTGGTTAATCTAGGCTCCTTGGTTTGATCCTTGGATGCTTAGGTTCCTAGGTTAGCTTCGAGTTGACTCGGTAGCTTACCTCATTCTCTTTCATTTATGGTTATGGCTAACTGACCTGCCTGCATCTCCAAACGAGTTATGGCCTGAGTATTAGTGGATAACTGTTGCCCTGTGTTTTGCATAAAGTTATTCAGGGTGGCGTTGGTTTTATTTATCATGGCATCGGTGTCAGCTTGGGATTTAACTAGGGTTTCTAGGGCCTTGCCTAGGAAACTATACTTCTTTTCATTCTCATTGACTGGTGGGTTATTTTCTATAAAATTGGTTGAAGTTGGGACCACTTGCACTTGGACCTTGTGACCAAGCAAAGTTTGGATGGTTCCTCCACCTTGGGTTGTAGGTTGGTGCATAAGGATTGTTGATTGTTCTTTGATAGGTTGCATTCACATGTGCACAACTGTTTTCAGTTTGGGTCATAAAGTGGGGGCATTCTTCTACTATATGTCCTGACTTATTACATCCAGTGCAGATAGGTGCAGCCACTTGGTTTACATGATTTATCGAAGCCTGTCCCTTAAGTTCCAAGGCTTCTATCCTACGAATCAGAGATGCCTTCTTAGCTTCTTCAGCTATAGATGGAGCATTGGTGCATACCACCTCTTGATGGTGTGGGTTCAGATTTCTTAGTTTCCTCCCATTGTAGGCTCTTTTCTGCTAAATCTTCTAGAAACTGCCTGGCTTCATTGGGTGGTTTCTACATAAAGTTGCCCTGACACATCGACTCAAGCATAGTTCTGGAGTTTAGGTTTAGACCTTCATAAAGGTTTGATATAACCTTCAAGTCTTATCCCATGGTGTGCACATTGGCTTAACAGATTTTTAAATCGGTTTAGATACTTTCAGAAAGGCTCTCCTCTTAATTGATGAAATTGGACAATTTTGCTTCTCAACTTGGTTGTTTTATAATGTAGAAAGAATTTTCTCAAGAATGCTTTAACAAAACCTTCCTAGGTTAAGATTGACTAAGTAGGTAAACTAGACATCCACTTTTTGGCATTTTCCTCAAGGGCAAAGTTAATTAGCCTAAGTTTTATAGTATCTTCTGAAAGTTCATGCATTCTCATAGTATCACATACTTCCTCAAATTCTCTAATAAAAATGTAGCATCCTCAATTCCTGTGAATTTAGGAAGCATGTTGATAATTTGAGGCTTAATCTCAAAACTGGCCGCATTTGTTTGGGGTAGTTGAATGCATGATGGTTGGGCAAATCTAATTGGGTAGCAGCATTCTCTTAGGTTGTGTTTGGTGCACTACCAGCAATCCTGAATGGTAATGGATTAACTATAAGATAGATTACCATTAGATGGATTGCTAGTAATATTGATTATTATGTTTGGTATACACAAGTAATGTTACAATAATATTAATTACTGTATTTGGTATGACAAAAAGATTACCAGTCATATAATATCAAATTTCTAAAATACCCCTAAAGCAAATTCATACTAAATCAAATTTATTAAAAATTTTCAAAGTACCTCAAAGTACTCCTAAATCAAAGTATTTATATATAAATAGAAGATACTAGATTTTTTTTAAGATTAAAATATATTTTTAATCTTTAAACATTTATTCAATTTTTTTTTTGATTCTTAAACTTAATTATCATAATTTATTTATTATATTTTAAAAATAATTTATTTTTTAAAATTTTGTTATATAAAATTAATTAAGATTAATAAAATAATTGATATATTGTTTTTTATTTTATTTTTTAAATATTAAATTAATTAAATTTTAAATTTAAAAAAATTAATTAATTTAAAATTAAAAAAATTCAATTAATTTTTTTAATTAATTTAATTTAATATTTAAAAATAAAAATAAAAAATTAATTTTTTTAAAATTAATTTAAATAAATAAAAATAAAAATATTTTTTTAAATTAAAATTCTTAATTAATTTAATTAATTAATTTAACATTAAAAAATAAAATTTAAAAAGTTAAAAAATTATTTTTGAAATTAATTTTTTAATTAATTTTTTTAAAATTAATTTTTTAATTAATTTTTGAAATCAATTTTTAATTAATTTTTGAAATCAATTTTTTAATTAAATTTAATTAATTTTTGAATTAATTTTTTAATTAATTTAATTAATTAATTTTTAAATTAATTTTTTATTTTTAAATTAATTTTAATTTTTTATAAATTTTAAAAAGTAATTAAAATTTTTTTATTTTTTATTTTTCAATTAGAGTTTTCTTATAATATATTTTTTTTTTTTGTTTTAATTTTTTTTATTTAATATTTTTCTTTTGTATGGACGAATAATACCACGGTTTATTTTTGTTTGAAGATATGAAAAAAGAGATAACGGCGGCTAGACAGGAGAAAAGAGAAAAGAAGGGAATGATTTTGTTTGAAGAAAGGGATATTTTTATTTTTACAAAAGAGGCAGGTAATTTTGTAAAAAAAAAATTATTAGATTCAACCTCTAGTAATGTGGATCACCTTTCCTTGAGGTAATCTGGAGACAATCTCTAGATTATCTTGAAGATAATCCATATTACCACTGTAGGATAGATTTTCATTCAAAAATATACCAAACATGGTTATCTGATGGGTCCCATTTACTGCCAAACACCCTCTTAGGCTAAGGGGATGTCCCAATTCTATAGTTACTTTTTCTTGGTTAAGGGTAGGTCTAGATCTATCCTTACTAATCGATCAGACTCCCTTTTCCAAGTTGCAATTTTGAATTTTTTTTTATGTTATATAGAGAGAGAAGAGAAGAAGAGGAAGAAAGAGAAAGAAGAAGTCTAAAGATGAAAACTTAAGGAATCCTAGATCTAGAGATGATAGAAAAGAGTGTCTTAATTAGGTTAAAGTTTTTGTTAGAAAATAAGTTGTCAAGCACTGGACTCTCTACCCTAGGGTTACCTTTATATCTAGATAGCTCCTAACTACCAAGGTTGCATTTGAATCTTCGAAGTCAGATACTAACTAGCAATTGGCCAGATAAGGGTAAGGTCAGCGGGGATCCCCTCGTTGCTTTCCTAAGATACCAAATTAATTGGTCAGGTCAAATAACGGAACCAATTAAAGAATCACTTTCCTTCAGAGTTGCATCATCCTTGAACCCCTTTCCTAGGCACCAATGAACTAGTTAATACTGAGCTAGTTCGACTCTCAGGGTCCCTTGCCCTAGTGAGCTTGAAAGTCCTTAGGGGGCCACCATCTAATTAATTTTAAATTAATGGCTTAGGGTTATGCAGTATGCAGGGTGGTGGTTTGTGGGCTAAGGAAGGGTAATAAAAATTTTACTTTATGTTAAGTATTTTACAGAAATACAATGTAATTCAAACAAGATGTCTAAACAAGTAAGGAAATTTTTAAAGTTTATTATTTGTTTTCTTAAATTAATTATGTTTTATGAAAAGTATTTTAGGGTTTCTTTTAGGTTCTTTAAGGTAATTTAATTAAAATAAAAGTTAATTAGGTTAAAAGTAGATTTGTGACAAGAAGTAATTTTTTTAATGTTAAAAAGAAAATAAGAAAATCTAATAATTAAGGTAACTCAAAAAAAAAGTAATAAGCTAAAGAGAGCAATACTATTAAAATTTCTTTTTACTCTTTTCTTTTATATAGAAGTATGAATAATAATGAAACAATAAAAAAATCAACAATAAGAATAAAATTAAGAGAAAATTTATGATAAATTTTTTATTTTTAAAAATTTTTTTTGTGAACTAGTCGTGCCTAGATCACCGGCAATGGTGCCAAAATTTGATCACTGTCGTTAGCGGTCAAAAATAAAACCTACTCACTACTATAGCTAATGGTGAATCGGGATCATATCCTTAGAGATCAAGGGCAATTATTTCACGAAAAGAAATAAAAGAAAATTATTTGTAGAGGATTATATTTAGAATGGTAGTTATTAAAAGATAACAATTAATTAATTAACAAAATTAAGACAGCAGGAGAAGCAATCCAGAAATCCGAATCCACCATGCACATATGTTTTATCTTCTTTTCTTTATGTTGCAATAACAATAATTTTAGCAAATCTAGGGTTAGAATAATTTATTTCTTGTCAGGCTGTATCAGGAGATCACGCGATACATTCACTTAGAGTATAGACCATCTAATTATTTACAAAATTAGAGGTCTAAACTACCATACTACGATCTATCTCTTAGGCATATACCGTATTCTGAGATCACGGCACGTCGATAGAGGGTATAAGCCATGTATACCAGATCAAAACCTCGATCAGAAAAATAACTCAAAAGATATATGAAAGAAGAGTATGATTTTTATTGCATAAAAATTAAGAACGAAAAGAAAGATAGAACCTGGTTATAGGCTTCATCATTATCTCAAGTTGAAGGAATGTAGCAACGATTATTGCCACCAGGATTCCCTCCATAATTTTTTTCTTCCAGGCCTAAATACAATGATCTAAATAAAAGAAAAATAAAAAGGATTTTAGAGAAAACTCCTTTCCTTTGACTGCTGTCTGAGATCCTCCTTTTATAGAGCTTATTTAGGGCTTCCTCCTAGTCAAAGATGGAGTCAATCGGGCTCAAGATCGTTCAGATATCGTGAGAAAATTCCTTAGCCATCCGTTCAACATCACCTGCCTTAGTTTGCACCGAAAATTATGCAAAATCATCTCTTTCATCCTTTTCGGACAAATAAAGATCTGATTTGATTGCGTGTGCATCGTTGGATTCCAAAAATCGAGTTTTTTTCATCTATAGGTTCCTTTTTTTGCAAACATCCATAAAAAGTATCAATTCTTAATATATTTAAAGTATTTAATATTTATTTTAATGGTTAAATTAGGATAATGAATAAACTTATCAGATTGGCAAGTCACATGATTCTTTTATCTTGGCTAAAATGCCATTTCTTATACTAAGGTGCTGCATACCATGCTATCATATGTGCCCTTTGTGAATAACTTATATCATTCTTCAAGTTCAGTGACAAGTATTTACTACCTGATAGGCAGTTTCTTATAATTTGAAGCCTTCAAGACTTCTAAGACTTAATATGCACCTTTATGATTTCTAAGGATTAGTAAGATTTTTAGTCTTTTCCTAAGTAGAGCAGAGTGGAGGAAGCAGATTCATGTAGCCAATCCCATGTAATTGGAAAAAGGCTTAGATGAGAGAGAGAGAGAGAGAGAGAGAGAGAGTAGGATTTTAGTCTTTCTTATTTTTGTAGAATTTGTTGGTTGAAGTATCCTTGTGATATAACTCTAATCATGATATATTTTTCTAGCGTGTAGATGAGTATGATTTGTGATATGGTTGAGCATTCAGTATTTAGCCTTTTTATGTAATAACAAGGCACCAAATATTTTCTTTTTCAACCATGGAAATAAAATTGGTTGGAAGTGGCTAAGTTAGGTTACCTTTATGCTTGCAATGGTAATCCCAACACTATCGTTCATGAAGCTTAAATGGACATCCAAAAATTTTAAGAATAATATGAGGAATCAAGAAAAGATACACCCTTGTTTGTTAGGTCATATGAACTTTTTGTCTTGTCATAAAAGTAAAGATACACAAGTTTCTGTACATGTTTTTTGGATGGCTTTGTATTGATTTTGCTTATCTAATGGCATATTCTCCATGATTTTACATTGCTAAAATTATTCAAAAATTGCTAAAATTGAATGGCACTATTGGTATTGTATTATTTCGATGCAATTGTGGCATTGGTATGATTGTCAGGATGTTGAAATTGTCCATACTGGTAGTACTAGTGGTACTAGCCTGTACTGATCTATGCTGATACTAGTAGTGCTATATTGGCCATATAGTTAATTGATATTTCTTCATTCTTTTTGACTTTGTTAGCTTTGATACATACTATCAGTATGGTACTGTAATACTTTAATGGAAAACCAATAGGTGGTTGGGTACTAGTTTTAAAAAACTTACGGTAACAAAAAAACCAAATAATAAAGTCTTAATCCTAAACTAGTTGGGGTTGACTACACAAATCCTTTTTTTCCATTTTGATTGATTTAGAATCATACTTTTTGTAAGATGTAAAGATATTAAATATTTCTTTATTACTTTTCCTATGTAATTTTTGGTCTATCTTTACATTTTTTCTTTTTACATGCATTAAATCACTTTTTGCATAGTGCATCTTTAGATATATGTTGCAAATGTTCGAACCACATAGGTTGTTCTTTCAATTTATCCTCAAAGGGTCTACATCCATTTTTCTACGAATGACTTTTTAACTTATTCTATCTTTTCTTGTATTGCTATACATCCATCTCAACATTTTCATTTCAACTACATTCATCTTATGTAAATATAATTTTCTAACAACCTAACATTTGGTATCATAAAGTTTAGCCAATCTTCATTTTATCTAACCTACTTTAACCTATGGATAACATCATCCTCAATCTCTTTTTATTTATAAATAATTGATCCTAAATATAAAAAATAATCACTTTTAAGAACTTCATGATCCTCTTTTTTTCTCTGTTTATTTTATTTCTAATTATACTAAATTGTATTCCGTATATTCTATATTTCTCTTACTTAAGGTTAGCAGAATTGGGTACCGGTATTGGACCGGCCTAGTTCAGTTTGGTACTAAATGGAATCGAACCAATAATGTACCGATGGTTCGAGCCGGTATGTCTTTTTTTTAACTTTTTTTTTCTTAATGTCGTATATAAGGTTGAAAGCCTTATGTGAACTCTTATCATCTTTTCTCTCTTATTTACATTCAAAATCATTTAAGTAAATATTATCATTTCTCTTCTTTTCTTTTTTCTTTCTATTTACTTAAGATTTCTTATGAAAATAAGAAAAGTATTCGCTATTTAAATTCAACCAATATATTAGAAAAAAAATTATATAAGAGTAGAAAGTCAACTCTTCCTCTTAAAAATAAATTTAGAGAATTTTAGGAAATCCTGGTTTAGAAAATATCAAGTTCGGGTATTTACAATTTGGATAAGAATATTAGAAAATCAATTTAACCAAAATCAATTCAACCTAAAATGATGAGAAAGTAAAATATTAAAAAAATATATTAAAATATAATTTGTAAGGCTTTGGTCAAACTTACATGATTTCTGGATTTAGAAAGGTTGGTAGTAATAGTGAGCCTTATATAGAGCTATGTTAACTTTATACATGACTTATTGAAATAATAGAATTAACCTTGCCATAAAATCCAAAGGTTAAAATATATTCTTAGGGTTCAAACTAGACTGAGGTTAGAATGTATTTTTTAGGATTTAAATTATAACATGTCACTAGACTGAAAATCAGGGTGTTACATCCTCCTTCAATTAAGAAAATTATTTTGATCTCCAATCTAGTAATGCGTTATAGATTGGATCATACCTCTTAAAATTTTATGGCAAGTTTAATTTGTTATTTTGATAAGTTATAAATCAAGTTAAAATAAGTCAGTGTAAGGTTCATTGTTAGTGTGATCTTGTCTAAGTCTGAAAATACTATAAGTTTGACTAACTATTGATCTAAGTCTTACCAATTGTATTTTAAGATAATTATTTTTGTATTATATTTTTTTATCATTTCTAAGTTAAATAGATTTTTTGGGATTTTTATTTGGAGTAGAATGATCCTAACTTTATATTTATTAAATTGGGATTTCTTGTAATTCTCTGAATTTGTTTTTAAGAGGAAGAGTTGACTTTTATTCTTAAAGAATTTATTTATTTTTAATATTTTTATTGAATTCAAATGGAGACTTTTAATTTTAAAGAATTTTATTATTTTGATATTTTTGTTGAATTCAAATGGGAAGAGGTATTGTGATGCCCCTTCCAATAGTCTCACATTGAAAATTAGGAGTTGGTTGTATGGTTTATAATCAGTTAAGGAAGATGAACAAGTAATAATTGGATCCCTCTTGGGCTGTGGTGGCCCAAGTTGGTGTGGACTTTGTCCGTCTTGCTTTCTTGTAAAAAAACTGGTTCGTGGGTGCTATAGGCCCGGGGCCCGAATTGTTACAATATGGTATCAGAGCCATGCACTAGCCAAAAGCGCAGGAGCTAAGTGCCACACAGGGCAAAGTGCTACATCGATCGGAGTCACCTCTTGAACCTACGGGAGCCAAGAAGGTGGAGGCCACAGGGTAAAGTACTACATTGATGGGAGCCACTTCTTGAACCTATGGGGGCCACCTTTAGAATCCTGTCTGCTTAGTGGTTACGATCATGTGCTCCTAGCAAGGACGACGTCGCCTCTATAAGGGAGGTAGATTGTGATGCCCCTCCCAATAGTCTCATATCGAAAAATTAATAGTTGGTTGTATGGTTTATAACCAGTTAAGAAAGATGGACAAGTACCAATTGGATCCTTCTTGGGCTGTGGTGGCCCAAGTTGGTGTGGACCTTGTCCATCTTGCTTTCTTGTAATGAAACTGGTTCGTGGGTGCTGCGGGCTCGGGGCCCGGGTTGTTACAGGTATTTCTCTCATTTTCATGAAAAATTTTAGGTAAATGAAAAGAAAAAGTTTGTCATATTTACTTAAATGATTTTGAATGCAAATAAGAAAAAAAAGATAAGAGTAAAAAGGAGGCTCTTAGCCTTATATACTACAAAACAAGGAAAGCTATTGGTAAAACTATAAAAAATTAAAAAAATATTGCAAAAAAGGTCGTACCAGCTTGAACCATCAGTATGTTGCTGGTTTAGTTTAATTCGGCATTGAACCAAATTGAATCGGCCTAGTACCGGTATGGTATCAAACCAAATGGTATTTTTGTATTGGTTTCCAGCTGGTTTGGTTTAGCCCAAGTTGATTGGTTCAGTTTGGTTTTGCATTCCTTGCTTGCTCTTGACTAATATGATTAGTTGAATGCTTACTTTTTCTCTTGTTGTTTCAACCCCTAAACGTGAGCTTATAGCCTTCTTAGCGAGGTCTCCTATGGTCTAAAGCAAACATTGCTAAACTTTCTAAATTAATTACTCAAACATAATCATTTTATTGCCATTCTTTAACTAGATCTTAACTAGATCCTCTCGTGTATCATTGACTAACTCTATCATCCCCAACTTTATAAAGTAGTTGCTTCAACATTCTCATGCATTTTACATACTCAAACTCAACTCAACTCATCTAAGCCTTTCCCAACTACATGGGGCTCATGCATTTTACATGCTACTATATTTTTTGTGCCCATGTCTCGTCAAAGATTTTAAGTTTTCTAGTGTATATAGGTCATTATGTTCGTCATATTTCCCTTAATTTTTTCAAAGTATGCTTGCTGGGTTGTTACTTACCATGTTTGCATATAAAGGATTGTTGTCTATAGTAGAATCGTATTGCATGAAATTAGCAAATTTCCATATGCAAAATTCTTGTCATACATGTGCAAGCTTTATTCACTTCTTGAACTTCAGCCTAGAGGATGCTTTTGTGTGCTAATCTGTTAGCTAGGAAGCATGAATACTTTGAATAACATCTTGTGTCCGTATTAGATACATATTGGACATTCATACTTGCTAGATACTTCTCAGATACATGTTTGATACTTGTGCAAAGTATCTTGTTTTTCAAAATTAGAAAAAAAACTTTGGATACTTCTTGGATACACTAAAGATACTTTTATACCTTTGGTGATACTTCGAGAGAGAGTGTTTCCTTTCTTTTGTAATGCTAATCTTTTAAGTCTTATTGATGAATGACTAATTTTATTATCTTGATATTAACTTTAAAATATGAAATATGGATTACAGTCTATGGTTTTGATTGATGACCAAATAATGAGCTTGTTAAAGTTGATGCTACGTTCTAAAGAGTTGCCTATGTTATTTTAATAACCTAGCTGCATCATATCTTATTTTCTTGAGCTTCATTGTATCGGCATATCAGTGCCATGTTTTTCCTGTGCTATATCTGTGTCTTTGCTTCATTGATGGTAAGCTTAACTCCACTAACTTGGGCACCACATCTGCAATAGAGAAACAAAAGGGACAAAGAAAGAGGGAATTTGTAATATGGAAGGTCATCTTGTCACTTGGAAAATGATGACAGGACCTGGTCCAATTGAACCTGGTCTTGGATGTTTACTAAAAGTTTTCTCTCATTTGTAGACCAAGGTTTCTAGTGCAACATCTTGTGCAATTGTCAGTTATTGGCTAACATAAGAAGCACCTCCTGCCTGCTATGCCAATGCATAATAGAGATTACCATGCAATGCGACACAACCCTATCTAGCACCATGTGCAAGTCTGCTGCATTAGGGTGTTTCTCTTTTGCTGAAGCTAATTTAAACTTCTTTTCAAGTGTCTTATTTGTTATTTTGTTGAAAAAAGAAGTAAAGGATTTTAAAATAAATCTGTAGTATAATATAACAGAATAATTGGGATAAGGATGGAAATTATTTCATCAATAATCATTATGTATATGCATTTTTGATCAGTGCTACATGTGCAAGTTGAAGTAATTTGGCTTGCAAAACTATGATATTTATTCATTAAGATAAAAGGGTCTAATAGGCTTAATTTAAATAGTCATGGATGTAACTAGAATAATGTAATAAAAAGAAGCATAATAAAACCTATTTGCAAAAGATTTAAACCATTTAACTTAAAAAGGTTTTTTTTTTTTTTTTCTTGAAAGATGCTGCAAGGGAAAAGGAAGCAGCACTACCTTGATGTGATAACACAAATCCATGGTAAGATGATGAACTAAGTTTGATTTGTCATTGAAAACCCCATTTGGGCTGAAATGGATGTTGTTGGCTAGTTGAGAAACTCTTGCTACCCTCCATAATTGAGCAAAAGATACAAATGCTTCAAATTAGTTAGTCCTTCTAAGCTTTAAAGTGCCCAAACTGGGTCAATATCACTTCATGCTGTTTGTATTGAATGAGCAAAGCCCAATATGGGCTGATATGATTTAAGAAGTTTCATTTATAATTCTTATTGTGCTCCTTTTCTTTTGGTAGAATATACAGTGACAAGATTTGTTCTTAGTTATATTTAGAATCCTCTTGTGATCCTACAAATATATATAGAGGATGAGAAATTGGGATTCGACAAGTACTAATGAGTTGAATCTTATGAGTTTTCCCTTTTTGAAGCACATATATTTGTCATTTGAACATCTAATACATTTTTTTTTGGTGAAATCAAGTAACTTTTATATGTTGAAGTTCATATGTGAGGTTCAATTCCGCCTATGTACAAAACTCATGTTTTCTATATAGATGATCCCAAGCCCAGAAAAGGTTGCATTAAGTTGATGACTAGTATAAAGTTATGGTCACATTCTATGAACATAAATCTAATAGAGAACTATTAGGGTGTTCCTTACTTGCAATGTGCTACCTCAAACCCTAGGTATAGTGGAAAGTTTACAAGGGCTAGCTGGGTATTTGTAAGGATGAAAAGATTGAGAATGATGTTGTTTACAGGATTCAAGTAAGTTGGACAAAATAAAAAAGTGCAGTTGGAATATTATGTAATTGTAGAATATTTGCTAAGTTGAAAAAAATTTATAAAACAACCATAAAACTAGCTATGCATTATGACACGGAATCTTAGGTGGTTAGAAAATTATATGTATACAAGATGAATGCAGTTGAAATGAAAATATTGAGATACATATAGTGATACAAGAAAAAATAAAATAAGAAACCAAAATACTTATAAAAAAGTAGAGGTAGCACCAATTATAGATAAATTAAGAGAATAATGACTTAAATGGTTGGACATTTGTAACATAGACCTAAAGATGTACTAATGTGATGGAGTAGTTTAATAATTGTAGAAGAAAAAAAAGGTAAAGGTAGATCGAGAATAATATGGAAGTAAGAAAAAAATATTTAATATCTTTGCATCTTATAAAAGTATGATTTTAAATTAACCAAAATAGAGAAAAAGGATTTATATAGCTAATTCTAAGTTTAGGATTAAAGAGTTATTGTTGTTGTTGTCATCATGTGTGAGGTTTATTGTAACATGGAAATAATGAAGTAAGGGTGAAAGATTGATATAAATGATTGGATGCAAAATCTAATGATTTAAGCTTTTAGATTGAATTGAGTTTGGTTAGAAGGTGAAGATAGGCTTTTATCACTAGTTTTTAATGGACTTGGGATAATTTTAAGAGATTGATGAAAGGATTTAAGGAGACTTAATAGAGAATTCTTTTGTCATTTGTATCCATGAGAAACCACTAATAGGAAGCAAATTAAGGAAAGAGAAGGATGAAGATGCAGAATGAGGTATGTCTGCATGTATTTGTGCACAAATATGTATATATATGAATATGTGTGTGTATGTATGTATGTATGTATATGACTATAGGTAGAGGGAGGGGAGGGAGGGAGGGAGGGAGGGAGAGATCCTTATCTTATTCCAAATCTTCGGCTCCATGTAATGGTGTTGGTTTCCAATCTGTATTCCACAAGAAATGATGAGTCATTTAGGATCTTCTGAAAAGAAATAAGTAGAAAACTGAAGTGCCTCTTCATTCTGTCCTAACTACTACAAAATTACCAAGGAGAGAAATAAAAAAGAAGGCTATGCTGGTTCATTGGATGTTTCTTGATGTCAACTTATTACTTAGATAATTTTGCCCACATCTTGGAATAGGTTGGCATCTGACTCTCTGCAATGGTAAACTATGATAAACTACAGGCCTTCTATCCTTTCATGCCCAATTAAAGCACAGAATAATGACAAACAGTGGCCAATTGCAAATCATTGCATTGATTCTCAGAGCTCTCTTCAGGTTGTTGATTAAGGTTTTTGGATACTTGCATTATTTAATGTGATGAAAAGCTTTCTGGAAAATCATCTTGGTTGATTGTTAGTTTGACCTTTTAGCTGCTCAGAAAATGTGCAAAATGATCACCTGTGATTTAAGTTTTCAAGTAATTGTTGCAAGTTATGGATATTTCTTTAGTTATTTTGAGTCATGGTAATGCTGGAGCTCTCAACGTAAACCTTTAAATGCTTCAGTTAGAAAGAGTGATTTTTTAACAATTCATGGTAAGGATAGAAGTAAAAGTTGACTTAAACTAACATGGACAGAAATAATTAAAAAAAAGATATAACTATTTGTAATTTAAATATCAACTTGGTCCTGAATAGAGCAGAGTGGAGGAAGCAGATTCATGTAGCCGACCCCATGTAGTTGGGAAAAGGCTTAGATGAGTTGAATTGAGTTGAATTGTAATGCTGGAGCTCTCTTAAAGCCTCTTCTAGAATTCTGTATTATATGTTGGTTTATATTTTTATGTATTGGATTAGCTGATGACCCGACTGCATGTATACATCATGAGCTGTGTTACTGCTGCTGTTTTTAAACAAATATATAAGGTTTTGTGCACTTGTATATTTGCTTCCATAATGGCCTCCCATGCTTTTTTTGTTTGCAAGCTATAAACTTTTGCCCTTCCTATCTCTCTCTTACTGTTTCCAGGTCCAAATTCATCTGTATGTGAGCTAGCAGATTCCATACATGCTGCTCAGATGGTGAAGGAATCTGATGGTGATTTTTGGGAGTCTCATATTTCAGATTCTGCTGAAGCTAATGTAATTTTCTAATAAACAACTTTGGTTAAAACCATATGACATAGATTTACCATAGCTTCAAACACATTTTCTATAGATTTACCACAGCTTCAAACACGTTTTCTATGATGCAGCCTGTTCAAAGTTTTGTATATAATTCAGCAAGAGATAAGAAAAGAAAGGAGTCTGCAGTGAGAAAGTGCAAAAGAAGATGCTTTCCAGACAGCAAAAATGTTCAACAAAAGGTTATGGCTAATGATGATGTTTCCTCGACATCTATTCTGAAGCCAATGGTTGGCTATAGTGTTCCTAACGGGAAATTGAGTATGAAGCTGCCTCAGGAAGCTATGGGTCCACCATATTTCTATTATGAAAATGTGGTGCTAGGCCCCAGAAGTGTCTGGAAAACTATGTCAAGCTACCTATATAAGGTTGATCCAGAGTTTGTGGATTTGAGGTATTTCTGTGCTCTTGCTGGCACAAGGGGATGTATCCACAACCTTCCAATGGAGAACAGATTTCCTTTGCTGCCGGTGCCTCCTGGAACAATACATGAAGCACTTCCAGCAACGAAGAAGTGGTGGCCTTCCTGGGACCAAAGAACGCACCTGAACTGTGTAGGAACCCACAATAGAGCTGGTACAAAAGTGATGGAGCGGATACAACAAATGCTTGCAGATTGTAATTACCCACCAAAAGCAGAAATCCAGCAGTTTATTCTTAACGAATGCAGAAAGTGGAACCTGGTCTGGGTGGGGCTGCACAAGGTAGCTTCCTTGGAGCCAGCTGAGATAGAATTGCTGCTGGGGTTCCCCAAAGATCACACCAGAGGGGGTGGCATCAACATGACAGACAGATACAAGTCCCTGGGGGATTCTTTCCAGGTGAATACAGTGGCTTACCACCTGTCAGCATTGAAGAAGTTGTTCCCAGATGGGATAACCGTTTTGTCATTTTTTTCGGGCATTGGGGGTGCTGAGGTGGCTCTCCATAGGTTGGGCATAAAACTGAGGACTGTTGTTTCAGTTGAGACTTCAAAAGTAAACAGAAATATATTTAGGAGTTGGTGGGAGCAGACAAATCAAACTGGGAGACTGATTGAGATTGCTGACATTCAAGAACTTAATCCTGGCAGGGTCACAGAGTTGATCGACAAGCTTGGTGGGTTTGATCTCCTAGTTGGAAGGAGCCCATGCAATAATCTATCAGGTAGCTACTGCAATAGCCGAGATGGATTTGAGGGTGCAATGCCTATTTTCTTTCATGATTATGTTAACATCTTAAACCTCGTTAAGGAATTAATGGCGAAAACCTTGTAACCATACTCAGTCGAAGCCTTTCTGATTCTGTTGAGCTTCAGCTATTTTTCATTCTCCTCTGAGTATCTCCTTTGGGAAGTGTAAGAGGATTTCATATCGTCCAGCAAGGAATGGTAACAACATTGTTTCTTGGAGACCATTTTGTATTTGCTTTGGTTCTTGGATCTCTCTTGGTACTGCAAACATTGCTCTTCTCCATGGCTAAATCCCAAATAATTGGACCGAAGCTGATGATATCTAGTATGACGGTATAATTGGAGTGATAAATGTACAGTATGGTACACTACTAACTCAATATCATGATGGAGAGTGGAAAACAATTTTATACTTGAATACAGAATAATCCCTTTTGCTTCTCCAGAGGAGCAATCTCAATAAGATCTGATTCCCTTGCTAGACATTCAGGAGCCGTCAGGGGTAAAATGCTGATGTGGAGTATATGCTGCGAAAGCTGTTGTTTGTACCCTCAGGTGATCCACCATTGAGGCATTATTCAGATTTCATCTAGCATTTGCTGTAAATCACATTTTAAATTGTAATGAGTACCATGATTGACACATGCTGTGGCCTTCTCCTTCTAATTTTTTTTTTTTTTTTTTTTTTTTTTTGGGTTTGGTGGGGTGCGGAGGGTGTGCGTGGTATGGCCCTCACTATTAAATGGATTATGCATTGTTGGCAGTTTTTCTCTGACTAGCCAATTAAGATGTGGGGCCATTATTGAGCTAACAGAAAGAAGTGCAATTGATGTAAGGAGGAAATCTGGCTGGACCTAATCAATCAAGTGACCTTGGGCAGTTGCTGGTATTAGGAAATGAAAATAGTTTATGGAAAAGAGACTGCAAATCAATGGTACAATGGGATTTTTCTAGAATGGACCTATGTGTGGTTATAATAGAGAGATTACTGATCGTCATCCATATAGCCACTAACCTAATATTAAGAAAGTGATGTTGCATAATGTTTAAATTAGCTATTTTATGATGTGCAACTTTTTTCTAACTCTCCATATTGCCTCCAAGCACGTGCATTTATTGTGTTTTGATCAGGCTAGACTTTACAAATATGCTCCATATATTTGATTAATAGTTTCATTCAATTCAACTTATGAGATTTTATTTATTTTTACCATCACAGGAGATCAAGGGCTATTTGGCCACCTGTTTAACATCTCTCGCTTGGCCATGAGAACATTCATTGCATAAACCTATTAATTAGAGTTATCCTTTAAAATCTTTAGATGCAATTAGTTTTGTTAAAAGATCAGCTATTATCTCTCTAGAAGGCACATAATTTATTGCAATCTTATTATTGTATATCATAACTCCACCAAGGCCGGACCCAAGCTCGGGTAAAGGAGAAGAGTTGCGTTAGGTAGCTGATAGTCAATGTAAAACTCATCAGATCATTTAAAATATGTATCTACTAAATCAAACTTTGTGAAGGGCTAGGACGTTCCCATTAAGAGACGCGTTGCATTTGTCTTTGGATGTTTTAAAAAATGGGCAAGGAGTGCCGAACTGGCACCCGGGTGCATGACAAGTGAGCAAGGGTTCCTGCGCTACAAATGAGTGCAGGTAAAGAAGTTAGTCCATGATAGTCAGCTTAGAGTACCAACTTGGAACATAGAAACACTAACAGGTAAAACTATGGAGATAATGGACACTATGATTAGAAGAAAAGTAAATATAATATGTTACAAGAGACTAAATGGGTACGTGAAAGATATAGAGAAATAAAGAATACATGATATAAATTATATTACATTAAAAAATATAAAAATAGAAATGAAGTAGAATAATTGTAGATAAGAATTTTAAGAAATATATTGTTAAGCTAACTAGGAAAGATATCGAATTATATCATTAAAACTTATAAGAATAATATAATTAATATAATTAGTGTATATGCATCACAAGTTGGATTAGATCAATAAACTAAGATATAATTTTAGAAGATATAGATGAAGTAATGCAAGAAATACCATAAGAAGAAAAGATATATTTGAAAGAAGATTTCATTGGACATGTAGGTAAACAGATGATGACGTCGCTAAAATATAAAATTTTTAGTGTTTATCTCTTTATATCCACAACATTCACTGTAATTGTTGCAATCATATTTCATAATAAAATCTTTTTTTTTAATTTTAATTATATACACTAGCTATGCAAACTAATAATAAAATAAATTATTTGATCTTATAATTTAATGCATTAAAAGTAAATTTAATAGTTAAAAAAATAGTTAAAAAAAATTAACTACTCAAGCACCGTAGCAAAGTCCCACCTGAAAAACCATTACAACATCTTTGAAGGCTATGGGTATACCATAACAAATTTTACGGATGGCAACCCTTCCTTCACGATGCTAGGGGGTAGTGTCGAGGATTTACCAAACCTACCGACGCTTATAGGAAGCATCGAAAAGAAATGGGATTAATGACGCTTTTAAGTATTGCCATTGGCCTCAAACCGGGATTAACAACGCTTTTAAGAGTCGCCATTGTCGTTTCCCAAAAAAATGGGATGGCATGCTTTTTTAAGTGTCACCATACTCTTCTACGATGGCGACGCTTGAAAGCATTGCCATCATGTTCTGAGGGGATGGCACGCTTGAAAGCATCGTCAGAATACAATAGCGATGCTTTCAAGCATCATCAAATACAATGGTAATGCTTAAAAGCGGCACCATCGTAGAGGGGGATGGTAATGCTTTTAAGCATCGCCATTAGGCAGGATGGCAATGCTTAAAAGCTTCGCCATTGTATTCTGAGGGATGGTGCCATCATAATCTTTGGTGATACTTTTAAGCGTCGCCATCGTAATCTGGCGATGCTTTTAAGCGTCGCCATCGTAATCTGCTTCCCCTTGGCTCCTCGCAGCAAGAGATATGAGAAGTTGGAGAAGGTGGAAGAAGGGACCTAAGGGAAGGTCTACAAGGCGAGAGAGAAGGCTACGGGAAGGATCGTCGCCCTCAATAAGACCCGCCTCCCAGAGGACGACGAGGGGGTTCCTCCTACCAATCTTCGTGAGGTCTTGCTTCTCAGAATGCTCTGCATTGACCGGCCCCCATATCTTACTTAGTAAGCAAAATCTTTGTTTCTTTGTTTTCGATTGTTAAAGATTATCAGAGCCATTTTCACCTTATTTACTTTTGGACTCATGATCCTCTTTTTAACTCGATGGATTCGATCTTTTTTTTATTTAACCTTCTTTGTTTCATCTTTCTACTCCGTCTCCTGGTATAAAATGCTCAAGATTTGGTGCGCTTCTGACCATTGTTGCATCGAATCCATGGCAGCGCACAACAATGCCATCAACGACATTTTTGTTGCTACCGATAGCACCATCTACATTGGATCGGCTGATCAAAGGATCGGTCATCAGGGAGCGGCATTACCTGCTGGTTGCGATGCTCAAGAGGCATCGTGCGCTCACCGTGAGCGGCGAATGAATGAAGTGTTTTGGGGACACCTAAAAGGGATGGAAGGGAAAATATTGAAGGAAAAAAATTAAAACTTTTTTTAACTTCTCGATGCTCATTTGCATCAGAAAATTTTCATCTTTTTGACATGGTCAAGAAAATGTCTTCACTCAGCATTGAAGCATATTTTTTTAATACTTATTAGCATAAAAAAAAATCTTTTTAACATCATCTTTTATCAAAATTATTGTAGTGGTAAATTTTCTGCCCCTTCAAAGGTAAAAAGCAAAGCGCATGTATAAAACAAGCAACCGAGCCATTGTTATTTCTTTTTCTGATTTTATATATAGTGGTTTTAAAATAGAAATATTGATGCTGCATTTTCTAATTCTCATTTTTTATTATAATAGTTAATAATTAAAAAGTTTCTAAAATTTTAGAAAATCCATCCCCTTAAATTGTCACCAATTTTTTTTTTTGGTCTTTTTTTTTTTTTTATATTCTCGTGCGAATGCTAAGATATTTTTAAAATTTTTTAAAAAAAAGTAAAAAAAAAAATAAATGAAAATTTAAAGACACGCTTTGCATGCTAGTTTGAAATATCGTGTTGGAATGGACGCCAACCCGGCTTGGTTTGAAAAAAAGGCGAGCGCGGGAGCGACGGGAATCGGGCATGTCCCAAACCTGCCATCAGCTGTCCCCTCCTTTTCAGTTGGGACCTCCCCACGTCATCATCTGTCCTCGATTCCTCTCCCCCTCCCGCACGTGTTATCACCGTGCTCCATCGATGCTCCTGTTTCTGATCCTTATCCCTCGCCGAGAGAATTCCTATTTTGAAACGGTTTTTATATTAAAATCTAAAATTCACTCAACTATGAGATATGTGTCAGGCAATAATAGGCGGAGCTAGCCGCCGCCTCAAACTACAGTCGCTATGAGGAACGGAGCAGAAAGTCTTTCCAAGCTCTTTGAATGCGTGAATGAAGACCTCTCTCTCTCTCTCTCTCTCTCTCTCTCTGGTTCTACTCGAAGACAAAGGAACCGACGTGGAACGGCGGCATCCTGATCTCTTGCTTTGGCTTGCGTGACGACTGACGAGCATAGGAGACCAGAAACTCGGAAAAAGCCAAAATTTATATAAAATAGCAATCAAAGGCCTCTAGTCTCGCATAAGAGCCCTCTGCTTCAACGCCTCACCGCCATTACCTACACCACTAAAAAAAAAAAAAATCCATCCCGTATCTCTCCATCAAACCCTGTTGATCCTAGCTAGCAGGGATCTATGCCTGTTTACTTACCATGTCGGACGTTCCCAGCTTTCTTCCCAACTACTCCCTAACCCTTTCCCACCTCGCCATCTCCAGTTCTAAAACCTGGCACTTCTCCCTCTGATAGAGTACTCTTCAGTTGGCTATCTCTCTCACTTTCTTTCTCTCTTCATATCGTTATTGATAGTTGTATAGTTAAATTCTTGGTAGATTTGATGGATATGGGGGTCCACCTGCACCTGCCGCAGCTGGGACAGGAGAAGAGGAAAGAGGGAGGGCCGCCGGCGAAGGGGTGCATGGCGATAAGGGTGGGGCAGGAAGGGGAGGAGCAGCAGCGTTTCGTGGTGCCGGTGGAGTACGTGAACCACCCGCTCTTCAAGGGGTTGCTCAAGGAGGCGGAGGAGGAGTACGGGTTCGAGCAGAAGGGGGCCATTACCATTCCATGCCAAGTCGAGCACTTCCGCCAAATCCAGGGCATCATCGACCGCGACACCGCCGCCGGTTGCGGCCACCACCATGGTCACCACTTCCTCCTTGCGGGCTGCTTCAAGGCCTGAAATAGATCGGAAGACAGCGGCCGGGGAAGAAGACGAAGACGACGACGACAGGCTAATTGCCTTTTGAAAAATATGGAATTGTTAATTAGCATAAACCAATGAAGAAAACAAGGGACTGGTTTCGAATTTTATTCGCTTGTATAATTTACTCTTGTTTTTATCGTTGGCGTGTTTTGCATTTTGTTCTCGTCGAGAGTTTCGGGATGTAGTTAATTCTCTTGTGGAGGCGGCGGCGGGGATGGTTGCGTTCAATTCGTGGTTGGTGGGTGAGTGGTGAGAAGAGGGGCCGCCGTAACGGCGGCGGGGATGGTTGCGTTTCGTGGTTGGTGGTGAGTGGTGAGAAGAGGGGCGGCGGATCCCGCCTCTTGGTAATTGGGTGGGAGAAGGAATTTAGTGAAGCAGATGGCCTTTTGACGTATTTAACACGACTGTTGTTTCATCTTGGTTTTGATTTCTAGCGTTGGTTGAAATATGGGTGGGCTCGGAAACCACTCTCTGGAAAGTGAGAACCCAAAAAGAAAATCGTGCGGGCATCGGTGGGGCCTGAAGTTCATTATTTTCTTAATCATATATTATTTAGGTTCTTCCCAATGAGACCAGTGAAGCAACACCCAACCAATTATGATCATACTTTCAGAAGTAGGGATTCTAATCCTGTTATCCGGATAGGACTCCGACCCAACTATTCGAATAGGACCTTTAGCTAGCCATCCGAGTATAACTTTGATCTGACTATGTATATCGTAGCATAACGATTAAAACATCTTAATTTTATAATATTAAGTAGAATAGTGAGAGTAAGGGATCAAACTTATAAAAACTTTGAGTGGTTATTTTAAAATAAATTTACATAATTAAAATTTAAATAATAGATAATTGATAGTGAAAAGAATCAAGATATGATCTAGCTTAATGAGAGCATGGCCGTACCCATAGATCACGGTCCATCCCTATTAAAAATAGACCAGTGAAGTGATGGTTATTTCCGCTTGAAGAAAATTTAATAAGAATTAAATATGAATAAATATTTTATTTCAAAGCATCCAAAAGAGTATTGATGACGCTCGATCATCTCTCCTGGACGTCGGGAACGGAGGCGCTTCTCGAATCCTCGCCTCGCCGGACTGCCTGCAAGGAAGTCCCGGGGCCGAAGGAGGCTCCGGCGGGACCCTTCGACGGCCAAGTTAGTGACGGAGGTTACAGCTGAAAAGGGCTCGAGTGAGCCCTGTTTTGGATGGAGAAGAGGGGTCTCCGAGAGGAGGAATCCCTTTTTTGAGTTTAGATGGCGATTTTGGGGGTTACCGCGCGTGTACCTGTTTGGTGAGTGGACTTACCCTTTTATAGGGGTTGACACTGGCACGACCACGTGGGGTGGTGTAAAGTCAGAACGTCTGCAGAGCCCTTGCGTAAATCTGGGCTGGTTGGTGGGTTATGTCCTATCAGCAGCGGGGCTATCGGGCGGCGCGCGTCTGGCATTGTCGAGCGGCGCGCGTCAGAGAGGCGGTTTCTTGAGCCACTGGGGCTAATCTGACGGGAACCGGAATCCGTCTCATCAGGGCCGAGCTGGGTCGACCCGAGATGGCTGGGGCTCGTCCCGCTGGCAAGGCAGTGTCGGGGCGGGGCCGAATAGGCGGACTTGGAGATGCTGGGGCCGAGTCGGGCCAGCCAGGGATGGCCTTGACCGACTCGACGGGAATGGAGACGCCGGGCCGAGTCGGGCCGGCCTGGGATGGCCTTGGCCGACTCGGCGGGACTGGAGACGCCAGGGCCGAGTCGGGCCGGCCTGGGATAGCATTGGCCGACTCAGCGGGACTGGAGACGTCGGGGCCGAGTCGGACCGGCCTGGGATGGCCTTGGCCGACTCTGTGGAACAGGGGACGCCGGGCCCAAGTCGGGCCGGCCTGGGATGGCCTTGGCCGACTCGGCGGAACAGGGCCTTGGTCGACGGCCGGGGCCGAGTCGGGCCGGCCTAGGATGGCCGGGGCCCATCCAGCCGGCAAGGGGATGGCCTTGGCCGACTCGGTGGGGCCGAAGAAGCCGGGGCCGGCCAGGGATGGCCTTGGCCGACTCGGCGGGACTGAAGACGCTGGGGCCGAGTCGGGCAGGCCAGGGATGGCCTTGGCCGACTCGGCGGGACTGGAGACGCCGGGGTCGAGTCGGCCGGCCAGGGATGGCCTTGGCCGACTCGCAGGACTGAAGACGCCATGCCGAGTCGGGCCGCCAGGGATGGCCTTGGCCGACTCGGCGGGACTGGAGACGCCGGGGCCGAGTCGGCCGGCCAGGGATGGCCTTGGCCGACTCGGTGGGACTGGAGACGCCGGGCCGACTTGCCTGGAGAAGTAGGGGCCGCCTGGGAAGATGCCGGGGGCTGGCTAGCTTGGACACGCCGTGGCCGGCTGGGAAGGTGTTGGGGGCCGGCTAGCTTGGAGACGCCGGTCTTGGCAAGTGTCGGCCTATGGTGTGCCGGCCTTGGAGGCCGACGCTGGAGGCGACGCTGGAGGTCGACGCTGGAGGCCGACGCTGGCTGCCGTCGCTGGAGACGACGCTGGAGGCCATCGCTGGAGGCCGACGCTGGGGTCTGGCGCTAGTCTGTCGGCCTTTGGCCAGCACTGGGGGCTGGCGCTAGAGGCCGACGCTGGAGGCCATCGCTGGAGGCCGACGTTGGCGGCCGGCGATGGAGGCCGACGCTGGCGGCCGGCGCAGGCGTCTATCGGTCTTTGGGGCCGTCCAAAAAAATTTTATTTTTCATGGGATCTACTGGCCCCATCAAATGCCCCCACACTCCTTGAGCTTGCGTACCCCGCATCGGCTAAGCAAAAGGAGTGTAGAACTTCAAGAAATTTTTTGGAGGCAAATTGATTACCTCACACCGCAACTGAAAGCAGCGTACACTAACTTTTTGGGGGGACGCTCGTTAGTTAGCCGTTGGCAAGGATGAAGCAGATGAGGCAAAGTTGAGGCCTTCGAGAACCTTTTAAACCCCGGAGGGTGACCAGAGGGTGCTTGGGCCAGGCTAAGGTGCCTTTTTCTTTGAAGAATTGGTCTCCTTAGGGTTGATCTGCCCCCAGGAAACTCTGTTGATTGGAATCCGCAAGTCTGAGCTTGAGGGTGCCGACATGGAGCCGGTCTTGGGTGCCGATGCGGAGGCCTGTCTTTGGTGCCAGCGCGGAGTCGGTCTTTGTTGCCGACGCGGAGTCGGGAAGTCTTTTGAACCCCAGAGGGTGACCTGAGAGCTGAGAGCGTCAGGTTCCTTTTGAACCACCTCGGGGGTGTGGGAACCGCTGCGAGGGGCGACTCGCCGGGTACGGAGCCTTTAGGGTCTTAACCTACTCAAGGGCACCGCCGTGCCGGGGCCGAGTGGTGTCCCATGGGCCGCGATGCCAGTGAGCTCCTTTTGAACCAACTTGGGGGTTTGTGTGCCGCCCAAGTGGCGACTCAGCCGGTATGGAGCCTTTAGGGTCTTGACCGACTCGGGGGCACCGCCGTGCCAGGGCCGAGTGGTGTCCCATGGGCCGCGATGCCAGTGAGCTCCTTTTGAACCAGTCTGGGGGTTTGTGTGGTGCCCAGGTGGTGACTCAGCCGGGTACGGAGCCTTTAGGGTCTTGACCGACTCGGGGGTACCACCATGCTGGTGCCGAGTGGTGTCCCGTGGGCCATGATGCCAGTGAGCTCCTTTTGAACCAACCTGGGGGTTTGTGTGTTGCCCAAGTGGCTCAGCCGGGTACGGAGCCTTTAGGGTCTTGACCGACTTAGGGCACCACCGTGCCAGGGCTGAGTGGTGTCCCGTGGGCCGCGATGCCAGTGAGCTCCTTTTGAACCAGCCTGGGGGTTTGTGTGCCGCCCAAGTGGCGACTCAGCCGGGTACGGAGCCTTTAGGGTCTTGACCGACTCGGGGGCACCGCCATGCCGGGCCGAGTGGTGTCCCGTGGGCTGCGATGCCAGTGAGCTCCTTTTGAACCAACCTGGGGGTTTGTGTGCCGCCCAAGTGGCGACTCAGCCGGGTACGGAGCCTTTAGGGTCTTGACCGACTCGGGGGTACCACCATGCCGGTGCCGAGTGGTGTCCGTGGGCCGCGATGCCAGTGAGCTCCTTTTGAACCAACCTGGGGGTTTGTGTGCCGCCCAAGTGGCGACTCAGCCGGGTACGGAGCCTTTAGGGTCTTGACCGACTCGGGGGTACCACCATGCCGGTGCCGAGTGGTGTTCCGTGGGCCGCGATGCCAGTGAGCTCCTTTTGAACCAACCTAGGGGTTTGTGTGCCGCCCAAGTGGCGACTCAGCCGGGTACGGAGCCTTTAGGGTCTTGACCAACTCGGGGGCACCGCCGTGCCGGGGCCGAGTGGTGTCCTGTGGGCTGCGATGCCAGTGAGCTCCTTTTGAACCAGCCTGGGGGCTTGTGTGCCGCCAGGTGGCGACTCAGCCGGGTATGGAGCCTTTAGGGTCTTGACCGACTCGGGGGCACCACCGTACCGGGGCCGAGTGGTGTCCCATGGGCCGCGATGCCAGTGAGCTCCTTTTGAACCAGCCTAGGGGTTTGTGTGCCGCCCAGGTGGCGACTCAGCCAGGTATGGAGCCTTTAGGGTCTTGACCGACTCGGGGGTACCACCATGTCGGTGCCGAGTGGTGTCCCATGGGCCGCGATGCCAGTGAGCTCCTTTTGAACCAACTGGGGGTTTGTGTGCCACCCAAGTGGCGACTCATTCGGGTATGGAGCCTTTAGGGTCTTGACCGACTCGGGGGTACCACCATGCCGGTGCTGAGTGGTGTCCCGTGGGCCGTGATGCCAGTGAGCTCCTTTTGAACCAGCCTGGGGGTTTGTGTGCCGCCCAGGTGGTGACTCAGCCGGGTACGGAGCCTTTAGGGTCTTGACCGACTCGGGGGTACAACCATATCGGTGCCGAGTGGTGTCCCGTGGGCCGCGATGCCGGTGAGCTCCTTTTGAGAGATTTGGTGCAAGGGAGAACAAGCCATGGCGTTAGAAAGGGTCTTCTTTATTACTCATGCTTCTGGGAGTACATCATTGGTAATTCTGGCGGAGGTCGTCCGCGTTCCTGGTACATGGAACGGGTTTCCCATCGAACTCTTCTAGTTTGTGTGCCCCCCGGTGGAGTGTTTCGGTGATGCAGTAGGGACCCTCTCAGGAAGTGCGTTACCCGGCAACTCCTCCCCCCTCGGCCGTTTTAGGTGCAAAGCCGATCCCCAGGACACCATCCCGATATTCCGCTCTGTGGGAGTGTTATCGACGGTGGCTTGAGCTGGTAGAGGCCCCATGATGGCCGGCAGCGGCTGTTGCGTCTTCTGGACATACTTACCGAGGTAGCCCCGCTGGATGAGCTCCTCGATGGCCCGCTTCAAGTTGTAACAGCTGTCGGTGTCGTGGCCGTAATCCTGGTGGAAACAGCAGTAGCGGCTCGCGTCGTGGTGCACCTTTCTTCAAGGGTGGAGGACGTTGAAGGTAGGGCTCGCCCTCGATCTCCATCAGGATGTGGGATCGAGGGGAAAGGAGAGGAGTGAGCTTACCCTCGTCGGGGACAGGGCTTCGGCGCCTGTTGTCGAACCGGCGAGGTGGGTCGGATTGGCGATGTCGAGGAGGTCCGCTCGGCTCAGGGCGAGCAGATTTTTGGCTGGAGCCCTTCGAAGACTCCCGGCGAGTGAGGTCGGCTTCATCTGCCCGAATGTACTTCTGGGCCCAGAGGAGGAGGTCGGAGTAAGAGCCCGGGGGCTTCTTGTCCGGGAGAAGGTGAAGCGGGACGGAAGGAGTCCCCGCTTCAGCGCCAGGGTGGCCACCGCATCATCGAGATGGTAGACCTCGAGGGCGGCGGTTTTGAATCGGGACACAAAGTCCCGCTGGGACTCTCCTTCCTTCTGGTGGACAGAGAAGAGGCTGTCCGCCACCCTTGGGATCCGGCGGCAGCATCAAAGTGGGCCAGGAATGCCCTCTCCAACTCCTGGAAGGAGTCTATGCTATCGGGGACAGGCGTGAATGCCACGCACGGGCGGCCTTCCGCAGGGTTGCAGGGAAGGCCTTGCAGAGAAGGGCGTCTGAGGTGCCCTGAACTTGCATCATGGCCTTGTAGCTCTCGAGGTGATCGAGGGGGTCGGTCGTACCGTCGTACGGGTCCACCTAGGGGAAGCGGAACCTGGAGGGGACCGGTTCCTCTAGTATGCGGCGGGTGTAAGGAGGACGAGTGTCAAACTCTTCCTCCGACTGGTGGTTGATCTTCCTGGCGAGCTCGTCGAGGCGCCGGTTGTACTCATCCAGGCGTTCCTCCGCCTGGCGGTTGATCGTCGGAGCCTTCCGAGATGGCTCGAGGAAGAAGAAGAAGAGGAAGCAGAAGACGGAGATGGAAGTCGAGACTTCCGCCTGGGTTCCTCGTGATGATGTGGCTTGGGAGGGAGCTCGCTGGGGCCGTGGCCAGGGGACCGTGGCCGTTGGAAGGCTCGCGGCGAGGCTTCCTGGGGGAAGCTTGACGTCGGCCGGTCCCCGACGGGGGGAGCCTCCCCTCGCCGACTGCTGGCTGGGGGGGGAGCAGTCTGGTGCTGGGTGGCCACGGACTGCTGCTGCTGGAGTTTGAGGACCATGGCAGTGAGATTCTGAACTTGCTGGGAGAGGGTTGCCAGCCGCTCCGCTGTTTGGAGGGCGGCGTCCGGCGGGGGCCGCAACCGGAGGGCTGGTAGCAGGGGATTGGCCTCTTGCTATCTAGTCGATGGGGGGAGCTCCGCCGGGCAACTGACGGAGGCGTCCTGGGCTCGTGTCACCACCATGGCTTCTAGGAGAAGAGAGGGGATGGAAGATGTAGCTCGGGGAGGATTCGCTACTTTTTCTTATGCCCTCCTTTCTGGCGCGCCAATCTGATGACGCTCGATCACCTCTCCTGGACGTCGGGAACGGAGGCGCTTCTCGAATCCTCGCCTCGTCGGGCTGCCTGTAAGGAAGTCCCGGGGCCGGAGGGGGCTCCGGCGGGACCCTCCGACGACCAAGTTAGTGACGGAGGTCATAGCTGAAGAAGGGCTCGAGTTAGCCCTGTTTTGGGTGGAGAAGAGGGGTCTCCGAGAGGAGGAATCCCTTTTTTGAGTTTAGATGGCGATTTTGGGGGTTATCGTGCATGTACCTGTTTGGTGAGTGGACTTACCCTTTTATAGGGGTTGACACTGGCACGACACGTGGGGTGGCGTGAAGTCAGAACGTCTGCAGAGCCCTTGCGTGAATCTGGGCTGGTTGGTGGGTTACGTTCCATCAGCAGCGGGGCTGTCGGGCGGCGTGCGTCTGGCGTTGTCGAGCGGAGCGCGTCAGAGAGGCGGTTTCTTGAGCCACTGGGGCTAATCTGGCGGGAACCGGGGAATCCCATCTCATCAGGGCCGAGCTGGGTCAACCCGAGATGGCTGGGGCTCATCCCGCTGGTAAGGCAGTGTTGGGGCGGGGCCGAATAGGCGGACTTGGAAATGCTGGGGCCGAGTCGGGCCAGCCAGGGATGGCCTTGGTCGACTCGATGGGACTGGAGATGCCGGGGCCGAGTCGGGCCGGCCTGGGATGGCCTTGGCCGACTCGACGGGACTGGAGACGCCGGGGCCGAGTCGGGCCAGCCTGGTATGGCATTGGCCGACTCGGCGGAACTGGAGATGCCGGGGCCGAGTCGGACCGGCCTGGGATGGCCTTGGCCGACTCTGCGGAACAGGGGACGCCGGGGCCAAGTCGGGCCGGCCTAGGATGGCCTTGGCCGACTCGGCGGAACAGGGGACGCTGGGGCCAAGTCTGGCCGGCCTGGGATGGCCTTGGCTGACTCGGCGGAACAGGGGATGCCGGGGCCGAGTCGGGCCGGCCTGGGATGGCCGGGGCCCATCCAGCCGGCAAGGGGATGGCCTTTGCCGACTCGGCGGGGCCGGAGAAGCCGAGGCCGAGTCGGGCTGGCCAGGGATGGCCTTGGCCGACTCGGCGGGACTGGAGACGCCGGGGCCGAGTCGGGCAGGCGAGGGATGGCCTTGGCCGACTCGGCGGGACTGGAGACGCCGGGGCCGAGTTGGGCTGGCCAGGGATGGCCTTGGCCGACTCAGCGGGACTGGAGACGCCGTGGCTGAGTCGTGCCGGCCAGGGATGGCCTTGGCCAACTCGGCGGGACTGGAGACGCCGGGGCTGAGTCAGGCCGGCCAGGGATGGCCTTGGCCGACTCGGCGGGACTAGAGACGCCGGGGCCGAGTCGGGCCGGCCAGGGATGGCCTTGGCCGACTCGGCGGGACTGGAGACGCCAGGGCCGACTTGCCTGGAGAAGTAGGGGCCGCCTGGGAAGATGCCGGGGGCCGGCTAGCTTGGACACGCCGTGGCCGGCTGGGAAGGTGCTGGGGGCCGGCTAGCTTGGAGACACCGGTCTTGGAAAGTGTCGGCCTATGGTGTGCCGACCTTGGAGGTCGACGCTGGAGGCCGACGCTGGAGGCCGACGCTGGAGGCCGGCGCAGGCGGCCGTCGCTGGCGGCCGTCGCTGGAGACGACGCTGGAGGCCATCGCTGGAGGCCGACACTGGGGTCTGGCGCTAGTCTGTCGGCCTTTGGCCAGCACTGGGGGCTGGCGCTAAGGCCGACGCTGGAGGCCGTCGCTGGAGGCCGACGCTGGCGGCCGGCGATGGAGCCGACGCTGGCGGCCGGCGTAGGCGTCTATCGGTCTTTGGGCCGTCCAAAAAAAATTTATTTTTCATGGGGTCGACTGGCCCCATCAAGTATATTAAAATTAAAATTAAAAATTCTTTTTCTTGACGTCAAGAAGGCAACAACACTAAAGACAGCTTTGGATCTGCTTCCAGGCCAAACTCCCTAGGATTCTTTCTTCCTGAACCGAACCGAAGATGGGTTGAACCGAACCAAGAAGAATTGAACCGATTTCTATCTTCCTAAACTGAAGATTAATTCTCTGTTCTTTCTCAACCGAGCTGGTGCCCCCCATGACTTCCAAACACCTCCCAGCTCCTCTATGCCTCGCTCCGGACTCCTCTATGCCTCGCTTCGGACTCCTCTCCCCTCCTTCGATCTCCTCTATGGCACTATTTGTTGATGCCCGAACACAAAAAAGATGCAGCTTCTTGGCTATTCCAAATCAGACGCCCGAATGCGGAGAGATTGCAGACACGGAGAGAACGGGGGCGCTGATCAATTTTCCTTCCAATCAGAGGGTCGCACTTCCAATTTGAGAGTTTTCAATATGATTTATTTCTCAATTTGTTGGTGGACTGGTGGAATCGAAAGAGAAGAAGAATCAGAAAAGTAGAATGAAAAAATACTATGAACTCGGCAATTGGTTTGCCGAGTTTGCTTTGATGTTCATGCAAATAAAGATAAATTCTTGTAAAATCCATTCGGAGCCTATTTTAAGTCGATTTGAGTGCTAGTTGCATCATTGGACTCCTAAAATCAAACTCTTTAAGTTGATGGAGCTTTATCTAAAAATATTATATAAAGTAATTAAATATTAAATAATAAAGATAATTTGACCTATTAATTAATAAGTTTATGATGATTATTTATGCGTTTATCACTCTTTCCAACTTGAATCTTACTCGTTCTCGAGTAAATAAGGAATTTGAAAATATGTACCAAGCTAGTCCAAGAATTGATAGTTATCTTACAATTCTAAAATCAAAAAAATTTTGGTTAGATCATAAGGGAGGTGCTTCATCAGATTATCAAGTTTATCCATTTAGTGATGGAGAGTAGTCCATAAGAATTTATAGAAGTTTTTTTTCACCAACTTTTCACTTTTCTGTTTAAGTCCTCTAACTTAATTTGAATTGGGTGTAGCATCTCTCTTATAATTTAGTCTCCTTATTTATTTATTTATGTGTAAATTCAGTGCGATATCCTAACCCCTTGCTTTCTAATTGATCCATGCAGCGAGCTTTAGGCCAATGGCTCTCAAACCAATTAGTTTTAGGGAATTAGGTGTAAAACACCCCTCAAACTCGACTCGAGTCAAAAGGCTTCAGGTAGGACTGACTCTACTTAGGTTCTTTCATATTCTCATCTTTTTATGCGAACCACATCACTTGCTTAGGTGACAGGACCCGATTACTTAGTGAAAGATGTTAAGAACCTAATTTATTAACTTTAAGAAGAAATTTTTTTTGAATGACATTTCCATCCATACCCTTATTAAGTAGATTGTACTATTAGGATTAGTAGTCATAAGGGTCTAAAATTATTCTAAAATTTTTTTTGGGCTAAACCCTACATTTTATTAGGTTTTTTTAATAATTTGTTCCTTAGTATCTCGAAAATAATCTAACCATTAATTATTCATTAATTAGAATGCTTGATTAACTTCAAATCGAAACAAAATTTGGTACACAAATACTGATTATAGCTTTACTTGAGGATTTACTTATTCTCCCCCCAACTTAATTTTTATTGTCCCTAATAAAAAAAATAAAATTAATTTTAAGGAAAGATACTACCTGGTCAAGTATTTGAGGGTTGAAGGTTTCATATACTTCTCTAATCAACTTCTGTTGCTCTTCTCTGGTCATACTAAAAAAATAGAAAAATAAACTGATAAATTAGATTGCCTACTAAGAGCACTAAGTTTAATGTCTTCAGCCAGACTATGCTACTCATTATGATAGTGTTGGGTTCACAAGATCAATTAATTCAACAACTTCTCTATCATTAATTTCTTCTATATATGGTTTCAAACATTGGCCATTTACTTTGAACGTATTTCCCTGCTTGGGGTCTTTAAGTTTTATGGCTCCATGAGAAAATATTTGAGTTACTATAAAAGGTCCATTTCATTGTGAATAAGTTTTTCAAGAAAAATATGTAATCTTGAATTATAGAGCCATGCTTTTTTATTTAGTTCAAAAGTTTTTCTATTAATAAATTTGTCATGATATGCTTTGGTTCATTCTTTATAAATTTTTGAACTCTTGTATGCATCATTTCGTAGCTCTTCAAATTAAATTATAGCTGATCCGCTCACTAAAGCACTGTCCAGCAGAAGCATGATAATCATGTTAAGTCACTCAGTATTAAATATATGGATGATTGGCTCTAGTGCAAGTGGGAGATTGTTAGTGTATGCCCTAGATCCAATCAGATTGGATGTTATATACATGCTATGAATACAAATCAAATAAAAATGGTTTCTTTATCTAACCAGATATCTTTTATTATATATTTGATATATTTATCTGTGCGATAAAGTCCAAAAGAATATGAACCATGCATATGGAATTTGTAATAGAGATTACAAATTATGAGATCCAAATTGCACATTATGATTCATTTCTTTAAATTTTTTTAGTCGATGTGTAGATGGGACTGGATACCATCGAACACCATAAGACTGACATACATTACATATCCTTACTGTTGGGGTAAGCAGCTAATTTTACAAGCTGAAGTATGAAGATACTTGGATAGATGTGTGGATGCTCATTATTGTAATGATGCATTAGATGACCCGTAAAGGGATCCCATATGGTTATTCTATATCGTGTCGATGGTTGATCTCTAATGACGGTGGTGTAAGTGATTCTTTGATTTGAGATCTTCATTGCATCTCATGTATGCAATGTCATGCTTTGACGATATCTAAACATCGCTCTAGCCATGGGTGACAAATATGTGTCGGTTGGGTATGACATGAAGCACATGAAGGTGGTGTTTGATCAAAATAGGATTCGTCTCCCTTGATATAAAGGGTTACATCCCATGGCCACTTGATGGATTAAATTGACTATTAAATCTTTGCAAGGTTGAGTTGGAATTCAAAATGATTTCAAAGTTCTAATTCATATGAGTCAATTTTTCTGAGATCAAGTAAACAAAGATCAATTATAGGGTTGACACAATCCATACCACTAATTGATCTGGGATATGTGATGAAGGGATTGAATCATACGGTAATCGTTCATGGACAGGTGTTGTTGATGGTCATGTCAACAAAACCCTTAGCACTTGGGTGGTCATGATGCTTTACTAGAGGCCTCTCATGATCTATAATCATGTTGTTGATTTGGACAAAGAGTTGTCCAATCAATTCTAGGGTCAGTGATTAGGACATGATTATTATCAGCATGATAAAGGGCCTAATGGTCACATGCATTAAGAAAAATTTTGGATGAATTAAAATAAAAATTAAATTAGATTTAATTCAGATAAGATAACCAATTAGATAATTGGATAAGACCCAATTTAAGGGAGATAAAATAATAATGGATATGATCCATCATAGAGGAAGGAATTTTAGGGAGAGATAATTTGCATATGATAAACAAATAATTGGATACCCAAATTTGGCTTGTTTCATGTGATGGACGGCTCTGATTACTTGGGTATAGATGGCTCAGCCATGTGGAGATGGATTCATTCCTATGGGATGGGGCATGATGAATCTCTATGGTTTGATTGTGAACACATAGATTAGGGTATATAGTTATGAGACAACTAATTTCTAATTTCAAGGGCTGAGATTTTGACATATGGATGATGAATGGAGTCTCTTCCTCTTCTATGGATTAAGGTTACCATGATAAAGGAGGTCTCTTCTTTTTTCTTGGATTAACGTTGTCGTAGAAAAGGGAGTCTCTTCCTCTCCCTTGGATTAACGTTGCCATGAGGAAAGGGATCTCTTCTCCCTTGGAACGTTTCTCTCTCTATAAATATGTTTCCTTCTCTTCCTCCTCTAGATAGAAAAAGATTAGATCTTTAAACCCACGGAGAGATCTTTTGGTTTAAAATTCAAGAAGGGGATTCAAGAGGCGCTAGCACCCCTCTCTAAGTGTCTTAAAGTGTCATCCCTTGAAGGTCTCTTCTTCTTCGCTCTCTTCCTAAGTGTCATCTTCATACCTTGAAGGTCTTCATCCACCTTCTCCGTATGGATTAGAGGCTGGATGCGTGGACGGCTAGTGACAAAGGATTCACTAGCTTCATTCTTTTCTACATCAATAAAGGACTTAGGTGACAGAGGATTCACCAGTTTAATCCTTTTCTACATCAATAAAGGACTCATGTATTAATAAATCTAATATTTTAGATTTTATTTTTAATTTAATGAATCTATTTCTAAGGATCCTAGGCATCTAGAAATTTTTTATTTTATCTTCTACTGTATTTACATGAATTTGATTCATGTCTTGCATATAATTCTCAACAAGTGGTATGAAAGTCTTCTTAGGCTACAGATTCATTAATCTAATAAAATACTTGAGTCAATCTGATTGATAATATGAGTTTTTTATCATTTCTCTTATGAAGATTAAAATCCTGAATTATTTTCATATGTTGATAATAAATCTAAAATAAAATAAAATATTTATTATTTAATGATAAACAATATTATTTAGATTTATGTATGTTCATTATAATGTTAAAATAAAGTACTTTGATATGTGATATCAGAGATAAAGATTTATTATATGATAATAATTAATAATTAATTTAGATTTAATCATATCTGTGTCATGTTAAAATAGCAATTATTATTTATGAATGATAGATACTATGTGCTGAAATCCTATAAATCATGTTTAGAATTTAATTTCAACATGATTATTGATATGATTAAGATATAATATTCATATGATAATGAACAGTAAATGTAGAAAACTTATTTTGGATATTTAGATAATGATAAGATATGATTAAATATAATCATATGGAATTTAAAATTTTAATCCAAAAATCTTATCATGACATGAATCTATTAGGGTTTATTAGAGACATTAAGATTTACATGGGATGTGAAACCGATATGTTATAACATGCAATTAAATGATAAAAAATTTTAAATTTTAAATTTTAAATTTTGAATTAAGAATTCTTATCATAATACCCTAATATGATCACTATCTTAACTTATCATCAAATGTAATAGATAATAAAGATTTAGAAAACTTAGATTTAACCACATCATTGCTTGATCCTATGATCCCAAAATTGGTCTAATCAATTAGGCTTACCTACATTGATGTCTAAGAAAAGTATGATCATAGTTTTTAATTGATCCGTTCGCTGCCTGAGAAAACACATTCAATGGAATCGGAGGGTATGCTAAATAGGGCCCCATTGATCAGCTAATCTGGCCATTGTTTAGGAAAGCTCTTAATTGATTAGATCAATAAGGTTAATCAGGATAGGAGCAATTGATTTGGTCACATGATTAGGGTTCCTAAATTAGATAGTGGTTAGGGATCCTAATTTGATTAGGAATCCCAATCATAAGATTTGATCTTATGATATATATATTTTTAGGTTAATAAAGATTGATCTAAAATTTACATATAGGATATGTAACCTAGCATAGTACAAATGTTGTACATGTATGATGGAACCTATATGCGCTAAATTCCTTCATGAATATTAAGTTATTAGCCTTCATTGTTCACATGATACAAAATCATTAGGTCATAAGATTTGTCATGCCAAAGCCAAGATCGAGTATACTTATGAAGAGTTGATTGTGGTGGGTTAACTTAACTAGATTAGCTGGCATAATTGGCCAAAGTCAGGGTTAGTCTAATCTAGAGGCAAACTTTAGGGTGATCACATATGGATATGATTGACAAGGCAATGTCCCCTAAATGATCTAGGAGTCACATTAGATGTGATTGATGACAATCTTTCAAATTTGGCTTATCGAGATTTGTTGTGCCAAAGCCAAGGTCAAGGTAATTCAAATGAGGATCCTAGCCCACTAAGAAAATTGAATGTCAATTTTTTGAGATTAATAAAGAGGGCTATTAACTTTGATAAAATAGTGGAAGAAACCAACTTAATTAAAAATCTTAAAATTACGATATTAAGTCAGTGATTAGTATTCATAGCAATTGACTCATTCTAATTTTATCTAGGTTATCAAAAAATTATGAATGTAAACATCAACCTTAGAAATATTTAGAATCCAACAAATTGACTGGACTCAACTTCCCTGATTGGCTAAGGAATGTAAGGATCATTATTCGATCCGAAAAAATTCTTTTTGTCCTTGATGAGGTTGCACCGAAGGTCCCACTAGCGGATGCTTTGATTGAGGTTCATGTGGCATACAACCAGTATAAAGATGCTAAAGAAATGGCTACTTATTTGATGTTGGCCTCGATATCATCTAATCTTTAGAAAAGCATGAGCATATGAATGCTTAGGAGATTTTGATGCACCTGCAAGAGTTGTTTGGTGCACAGTCTCGATATGAGAGGTTTCAAACCTCTAGAGAGCTGTTTTAGTGCAAAATGGCTAAAGATTCATCAGTGGGTGCCCACATGTTAAAAATGATCAATCTAATTGAGAAGTTGGAACGATTGGGTTTTGTGATGGATCATGAACTGAGTGTTGACTTGGTTCTACAGTTACTACCTCCCAGCTATTTGCAGTTTATTCTTAATTTCAACATGAACAAGCTAGAGGCGTCTCTACCTAAGCTCGCTAATATGTTAACGAATGATGAGCCCAACATTAAGAAAGAAAAGGGGCAGGTTATGGTCATGGAGTCTTTTGGCGCTCATAAGAAGCAACTAAAGAAGAATAAGGTCCAAAAGGCCAAAGTGACTAAACCAAATAAGGGCATTAAGAAAAACAAATTAGCCAAGGGAAAGTGTCATTTCTGTGGCAAGGACGGGCACTGGAAGCAAAACTGCAGGGCTTATCTGGCTAGCCTAAAAGAAAAAAAACATACGAATGCTTCTCCATTAGGTATATTTATGATTGAGATGTTTTCTTCTATTACTTCTTATTCCACTTGGATATTGGATACCGGTTGTGGATCTCATATTTGTATTAATATGCAGATGATAAAAAGCAGTAGAAATCTGAAGAAAGATAAAGTGATCCTGCACATGGGAAATGAAGCAAAGGTTGTTGCTTTAGCCATAGGATTTTGTTCTTTATCTTTGCCCACTGGGCTTGTAATGGAACTTAATAATTGTTACTATATTCCAAATATAACAAAGAATATTATTTCTATTTTATACCTTATAAATGATGGATATACATTTGAAATTGAAAATAAAGGAATTTTAATTTTTAAAAATGAAATGTTCTTTGGTTCTGTTGAAATGTTCAATGGGATTTATGTTTTGAATTTACAATGCCCTATTCTCAATATAGAAATTAAAAAATTAAAATTAAATAATTCTAAGAACTCGTACCTATGACACTATCGTTTAGGCCATGTAAATGAAATGCGTTTAACCAAGTTACATAAGGATGGCTACTTGGGCTCATTCGATTAGGAATCGTTTGAGGAATGTGAGTCATGCTTATGTGGTAAAATGACTAAGTCACCTTTTACTAAAAAGGGTGAGCAAGCAACTAAATGTTTAGGACTAGTACATTCTGATGTATGTGGTCCTATCAATATTCAAGCAATAGGAGGTTTTTCTTACTTTATCACATTCATAGATGACCATAGTAGGTATGGTTACGTATATATGATGAAGCATAAATCTAAAGCATTTGAAAAGTTCAAAGAATTTAGATCCAAGGAAGAAAAACAAAGTGGCAAAAGTATTAAAATACTTTGATCAGATCGAGGTGGGGAATACTTAAGCCATATATTTTTAGAATATTTGAAGGATAATGGGATTCTCTCTTAGTGGACTCCTCCTGGTATTCCATAGTATAATAGTGTATCAGAAAGGAGGAATCGTACATTATTATATATGGTGCGATCTATGATGAGCCTTGCAAATCTTTTTAAAATGTTTTGGGGTTATGCACTACACACAGCCGAATACACTCTAAACGGAGTTCCGTCTAGGTTGGTCAGTTTTACTCCCTATGAGATATGGTGTAGAAAGAAATCATTCCTTAGTCATCTAAGGACTTGGGGTTGCTACGCTAATGTAAAGTGTAATGAGTCAGACAAGCTTGAAGCTAGATCCGACAAGTATAATTTTGTGGGGTATCCTAATGAAACAAAAGGATACTACTTTACCATCCAATCGAGCAAAAGGTTTTTGTCTCAAGGCATGCCATATTCCTAAAGAATGAGATTTTTCTAAGAAAGGGCAGTGGAAGAAATATTGAGCTTAGTGAAACTCAAGAATCACAAATTGACACAGACCGATTAGATGAAATGGAGGAAATGCCAAATGCAGTGGGAGTTAAGCAGGAGACTCAACTCACATTCAGGCAACATTTGCATGAGCCTCTATCAGAAATGATGGAGCAACAGGTAGCTCCAAGTACATATCAGCTACGTAAGTCTAGTAGAACACATCATATTCCTAAGAGATATGGATTTCTTATAGAAGATGATGAGCCTACTAATTATGAGGAAGCAATATGTGACATTGACTCCAAGAGATCGCTTGAAGCCATGAAGTCTGAAATGGACTCCATGTATGACAACCAGGTGTGGACCTTGGTTGATCCACCTGAAGGGGTAAAATCCATTGGGTGCAAATGGGTTTTCAAGAAGAAGACCGACATGGATGGTAATGTGATTACCTATAAGGCGAGGCTAGTCACAAAAGGTTATAAGCAAAGATAAGGTGTTGACTTTGATGAAACCTTTTTTCCTATAGCCATGCTTAAGTCCATAAGAATTTTTCTTGCGATTGCAGCCTATTACAATTATGAGATATGGCAAATGGATGTCAAGACCACCTTCCTAAATGGTGATTTAGTGGAGGATATGTATATGACACAACCTGAGGGTTTTGAGTCCATTGATTCTCAAAAAGTACGCAAGCTGCAAAGGTCCATTTAGGAACTTAAGCAAGCTTCTAGAAGCTAGAACATCCGTTTTGATGAAACAATCAAAGAATTTGATTTCATCAAAAATGAGGATGATCCATGTGTGTACAAGAAGTTTAGTGGGAGTATTATTGTTTTCTTGATATTATATGTAGATGACATATTATTGATAGGAAACAATACATCTTTGCTGCAAGAAGTGAAGGATTGATTGTCCAACAAGTTTTCCATGAAAGATTTGGGAGAACCAGCCTATATACTGGGTATTAAGATCTATAGATAGGTTTAGTAGGTTGCTTGGATTGTCCCAATCAACGTACATAGATAAAGTACTAAAATGATTTAGCATGGAGAAATCTGATGTGGCTGATCCAGCGCCGTTAGAATAAATGATAACAGCAGCTAACGGAGGTCCTCCCCTAACCTCGGAACCTCCTCCTTATCCGATATCAGTGTTGGTTCCACCAAGCGTCCGCCTGGAGGACTCCGTCTCTACGGAGTCATTCAACCCCTAGCTCTGCCGAACATCCGGTAAGACCCCGAACACCTCAACCCCGAGACCCCCTTCCAGTCTCGGGGTGAGGTCACTGCACCTCAACCACGAGACCCACCTTCGATCTCGGGGTGCACAAGCATCATCTCACCCCCGAGACACCCTCCGGTCTCGGGGTGAGGTCACCGTATCTCAACCCCGAGACCCCCTCTAGTCTCGGGGTGCACAAGCATCATCTCACCACTGAGACCCCCTCCGGTCTCGGGGTGAGGTTACTACATCTCAACCCCGAGACCCCCCTCCGGTCTCGGGGTGCACAAGCATCATCTCACCCCCGAGACCCCCTCCGGTCTCGGGGTGAGGTCACTGCATCTCAACCCCGAGACCCCCTCTGGTCTCGGGTGCACAAGCATCATCTCACCCCCGAGACCTCCTCCGGTCTCGGGGTGAGGTCACTACATCTCAACCCCGAGACCCCCCTCCGGTCTCAGGATGCACAAGCATCATCTCACCCCTAAGACCCCCTCCGGTCTCGGGGTGAGGTCACTGCATCTCAACCCCGAGACCCCCTGCGGTCTCGGGGTGCACAAGCATCATCTCATCCTCGAGACCCCCTCCGGTCTCGGGGTGAGGTCACTGCATCTCAACCCCGAGACCCCCTCCGATCTCGGGGTGCACAAGCATCATCTCACCCCCGAGACCCCTTCCAGTCTCGGGGTGAGGTCACTGCATCTCAACCCCGAGACCCCCTCCGGTCTCGGGGTGCACAAGCATCATCTCACCCTTGAGACCCCCTTCGGTCTCGCGGTGAGGTCACTGCATCTCAACCCTGAGACCCCCTGCGGTCTCGGGGTGCACAAGCATCATCTCACCCTCGAGACCCCCTCCGGTCTAGGGGTGAGGTCACTGCATCTCAACCCCGAGACCCCCCTCCGGTCTCGGGGTGCACAAGCATCATCTCACCCCCGAGACCCCCTCCGGTCTCGGTGTGCACAAGCATCATCTCACACCCGAGACCCCCTTCGGTCTCGGGGTGCACAAGCATCATCTCACCCTCGAGACCCCCTTCAGTCTCGGAGTGAGGTCACTGCATCTCAACCCCGAGACCCCCCTCCGGTCTCGGGGTGCACAAGCATCATCTCACCCCTGAGACCCCCTCCGGTCTCGGGGTGAGATCACTGCATCTCAACCTCGAGACCCCCTCTGGTTTCGGGGTGCACAAGCATCATCTCACCCCCGAGACCCCCTCCGGTCTTAGGGTGCGGGAGCAATGTTCAGTACGTGAACCGGCCTTTGAACCAAACGATAACTTCGGGCCACCTGGCGCACCCACGCGGCCCGCCGTGCACCCGTGGCTGCTTGCGGCCATACCTCATAACGGCGTATGGTGCATTGCATGTGTCACTGTGCATGACCATGCCCCGTTATGGAGTATGATTTGCTACTACTTGCAACTGTGCGTGGTCATGTCAAGCAACGGCGCGCACCGAATGCAACCGTGGCTGCTAGATACCTGTAAAGCCATATTGACAGGTAACGCAGGGCACCTCCAGCGCGCACAGTGATGGTACGATAATAATCTTCTGAAACGGAAGGATGGGACATTCGAACAGGTATAAAAGCACGCGCCCGCACTGTGAGTAGGATCCTTGAACTTTGGTTTTCTAGTTTTCTTCCTACTAGCTAAAACCCTAACTGTTTTTAACTCCCTTCTGTTGAGCAGTTCTCGTCTGATCCCAAGTGACTAACTTGAGCGTCGGAGGATCCCCATCGGAGCATCCGATCTCCGGGGACTTTTCTTGTAGGGGTCCGGAGAGAAGGACGTCCATCTTCCCCGACGCTCAAAGAAGGTGACTTGGCATCATCAAAATCCAATAAGGAATTCCTGCCAGTATCGCAAAAGTTGCATCTCTCTAAGGATATGAGTCCTATGACCCAAGAGAAGGGATAGCACATGAATAGGATTCCATACGCCTCAGCAATCAGATCCATCATGTATGCAATGCTTGTACGAGACCTAATGTTTATTATGCTTTAAGTATCACTAGTAGATATCAGGTAAACCCTGATGAGAAACATTGGATGGTCATCAAGAATATCCTTAAGTACTTACAAAGCACTAAGGATGTGTTCTTGGTTTATGGAGGTCCCAAACTCATAGTTTAGGGTTATATGGATTTTAGTTTTCAGTCTGATAAAGATGATTATAAATTTCAATCAAGCTATATCTTTACACTCAATGGTAGTGCAGTCAGCTGAAAGAGTTCCAAGCAGAAAACGACTGCCAACTCTACGATAAAATCTGAGCACATTGCAGCATCAAATGTAGCCAAAGAAGCGGTTTGGATCAAGAAGTTCATCACTAAACTTGGTGTGGTTTCGAGCATTGTTGATCCAATACACTTGTATTGCGACAACAATGGAGCTATTATGCAAGCTAAGGAGCCAAAGTCTCATCAGAGGTCCAAACATATACTCAAAAGATACCATATATTAGAGAAATTATTGGTAGAAATGATGTAAAATAGAATGAGTCCCCACTGAGGATAATGTAAATGATCCGCTCACTAAAGCCCTGCTGCAGTAGAAGCATGATAATTATGTTAAGTTATGTGGTATTAAATATATGGGTGATTGCTCTAGTGCAAGTGAGAGATTGTTAGTGTATGCCCTAGATCCAATCGGATTGGATGCTATATGCATTCTATGAATACAAATCAAATAAAAATGGTTTCTTTATCTATCCAGGTGTCTTTTATTATATATTTGATATATTTGTCTACGATATAAAGTCCAAAAGAATGTGAACCATGCATATGAAATTTGTAATAGAGATTATAAATTATGAGATCTAAATTGCATGTTATGGTTTGATTCTTTAAATTTTTCTAGTTGATGTGTAGATGGGACTGGACACCATCAAACACTGTGAGACTAGCATATATTGCATATCCTCACCCTTGGGATGAGCAGCTGATTTCACAAGCTGAAGTATGAAGATACTTGGATAGGTGTGTAGATGCTCATTATTGTAATGATGCATTGGATGACCCGTAAAGAGATCCTATATAGATATTCTATATAGTATCGATGGTTGATCTCTAATGATGGTGGTGTGAGTGATCTTTTGACTTAAGATCTTCATTGCATATCATGTGTGGAATGTCATTCTTTGGCGACATCCAAACGTCACTCTAGTCATGGGTGGCAAATATTCGGTTGAGTATGACATGAAGCACATGAAGGTTGTGTTTGATCAAGACAGAATTTATCTCCCTTGATAGAAAGGGTTATATCCCATGGCCACTTGATGGATTAAATTGACTGTTAAATCCTTGCAAGGTTGAGTTGGAATTAGAAATGGTTTCGAAGTTCTAATCATATGAGTTAATTTTCCTAAGATCAAGTAAACAAAGATCAATTACAGGGTTGACACATCCATACCACTGATTGATCTGGGATATGTGATGAATGGATTGAATCATATGATAACCGTTCATGGATAGGTATTGTTGATGGTCACATCAACAAAACCCTTAACACTTGGATGGTCATGATGCTTTGCTAGAGGCCTCTCATGATCTATAATCATGTTGTTGATTTAGACAAAGAGTTGTCCAATCATTCTTAGGGTCAATGATTAGGACATGATTATTGTCAACATGTTAAAGGGCCTAATAGGTCATACGCATTAAGAAAAATTTTGGATGAATTAAAATGAGAATTAAATTAGATTTAATTCAGATAAGATGACCAATTAGATAATTGGGTAAGACCCAATTTAAAAGAGATAAAATAATAATGGATATGATCCATCATAAAGAAAGAAATTTTATGAAGAGATAATTTGCATATGATGAACAAATAATTGGATACCCAAATTTGACTGTTCCATGTGATGGACGACTCTGATTATTCGAATATAGATGGTAAATCTCAGCCATGTGGAGATGGATACATGCCCATGGGATGGGGCATGATGAATCTCTATGGTTCGATAGTGAACACGTACAGATTGGGGCATATAGTTATGAGACAATTAATTCCTAATTTCAAGGGCTGAGATTTTGACACATGGATGATGGATAGAGTCTCTTCCTCTTTCATAGATTAATGTTACTATGAGAAAGGGGGTCACTTTCTTTTCCTTGGTTGCGGGGAGTCTCTTCCACTCCCTTGGATTATCATTGCCATAAGGAAAGGGGTCTCTTCCTCTCCTTGGAACGTCTCTTTCTCTCTTTATCCTTTATAAATATGTTTTCTTCTCTTCATCCTCTAGTATGGTAGAAAAAGTTAGATCTTTAAACCTACATGAAGATCTTATGGTTTAAAATTCAAGAAGGGGATTCAAGAGGCGCTAGCACCCCTCTCTCCCTAAGTGTCATCTTCATACATTGAAGGTCTTCATCCACTCTTCTCCGTATGGATCACCGTTAGAGGTCGGATGCGTGGATGGTTAGTGACAGAGGATTTACCGTCTTCATCCATTTCTACATCGATAAAGGACTCAGATGACAGAGGATTCATCAGCTTCATCCTTTTCTACATCGATAAAGGACTCAGGTATTAATAGATCTAATGTTTTAGATTTTATTTTTAATTTAATGAATCTATTCCTAAGGATCCTAGGCATCTAAAAATTTTGTATTTTATCTTTTGCTGCATTTACATGAATTTGATTCATGTCTTGCATACATAATTCCCAACACTTAGACCCTAACAGATATGATCTAAATTTTTTTAGGGCAAATACAACTGCTAGTAATTTCTTTTCAGTGGTAGTATAGTTCATTTGTGCATCCGAAAGAGTTTTGCTAGCATAATAAATTACATGGGATTTTTGATTCAGTTTTTATCCTAAAACTACCCCTACAGCATAAGCAGAAGCATCACACATGATTTCAAAGGGTATGGACTAATATAGGGGCTTGATAATTAGTGTAGTGGTCAAAGCAGTTCGAAAGATATTATAAGCTTTTAGATGATTTTCATCAAAATTAAATGAACTATCTTTGGCCAACAAATTACACAAGGGTCAAGAAATTTTACTAAAATTCTTGATGAAGCATCTATAAAAATCAGCATGGCTAAGAAAAGATTGTACTTATTTAACTGAGGTTGGGGATGGTAAATTTGAGATCAATTCAACCTTGGCTTTATCAACCTCAATACCTTGCTCTGAAACAATGTGCCCGAGCATAATTCCCTCACTAACCATAAAATGGCTCTTCTTCCAATTTAGAACTAAATTCATTTTCATACATTATTTCAGTACCTTAGTCAAGTTCTGGAGATAGCTATCAGATGAAGCACCAAAAACTAAAAAATCATCCATAAATACTTTCAAAAATTGATCAATCATATCAAAAAATATGACCAACATACATCGTTGAAAAGTGACTAGTATATTACAAAGATCAAATGGCATGCATCTAAAGGCAAATGTTCCAAAGGGATAGGTGAAGGTGATCTTTTCTTGATCTGCAGGGAATACTGGAACTTGATTGTATCCTGAATATCCATCCAAGTAACAAAAGAAACTTTGCCCCACTAATCGTTCCAGAATTTGATCGATAAAAGGCAAAGGAAAGTAATCTTTCCTAGTCACGGCATTCAACTTTCGATAATCTATACATACTCTCCAACTAGTTGATGTATGAGTAGGAATTAATTTACCCTTTTCATTTTCAATCATGGTAATTTCCAACTTTTTAGGGACTACTTGAATTGGACTGACCCATTGACTATCCGAAATTGGATAAATTATACCGCATCAAGCCATTTTACTACTTCTTTCTTAACAACATCCCTCATGTTCGGATTTAGCCTTCGTTGCATGTCTTTATGTGGTTTGGCTTTAATTTCACTATGAATGTGGTGCATGCAAATGAAAGGATCAATTCCCTTAAGATTAGCTATTGTCCATCCAATTACCTCTTTATGTTCTTTAAATATATCTACCAATTTATCTTCCTGCTCAGAAGTTAGGGTAGACGCAATGATTACTGGAAGGGTATCATTGGATTCAAGGAACGAATATTTTAATTTAGCAGGAAGATGTTTCAATTCTAGTTGGGGTGGTGCTTCCAAGGATGGTATTAAAGGGCTTGGTTTAGTTGGAAGTGGTTCATATTTATAGTCCAAGAAGGAGTGGTGTCACATTAAGGTGGTTCTAATAATAGGTTTATTTCTTTTGTGTACTCATCAATATCAAAGTCATCTATTCCAAAATGTGTAAGACATGTTTGTAAAGGGTCCGAATCAAGCAAACTTTGGGATTTCTTATCTATCACTTCCTCTATTATATTTACTTCATTTAAATCATACATAGGTGGTCCTTTGGATGCATTGAAAATATTTAATCTCATCTTCTTGTTTACAAAAAGATATATCTATAACATCAGTTCTACAATTATACATGCATTAGTGGTAGCCAAAAAAGGTCTTCCAAGAATGATGGAAATTTGGTTATGATTACCGCTAGATTCCATATCTAACACAAGAAATTCAACAGGAAAGTAAAATTCATCTATCTTCACTAATACATCTTCCAATATTCCATGAGGTATTTTGACTGATCTATCTGCCAATTGTAGTGTTACTGTCGTGGGCTTCAACTCTCCGAATCCAAATAACTCATACACTAAACTTGGGAGAAGGATTACACTCGCACCCTGTTGGCCCAGATAGCAACCCAAGAGGAAAGGGGGGTGAATTGGGTTCTTTAAAAAAAATTACAATTAAAATTAATTTTTGAAGATGAATGTGCACAAGTAAAGTGTAGAGAGTGTGATGCTATGAATGCTGAGCATAATATAAAGAGAGAAAGAGAGAAGAGATAAGCACGACAAACACAAAGGATTTATAGTGGTTCGGTGTTAGCTACACCTACATCTACTCCCAAGCAACTCTCGGGTACACACTATAATCACCCTAATTACAACAGAGTTGTTTTGCAAGATCACAACCGAACTTATTGTTTTACAACGGGATCACAACAAACTCAGCCGGTTTTCACAAGTTCACCAGCACACAACCTAACACAAGCTAATTTTAGCTTGCCCGAGGTCAACTACCTCAACTGATTCAATCCCTGATTGAATCAGAAAGCAAACGAATCAAGTAAATGATTACAACAATAAGAAAACTTCACAAATGAGCATATAAACAATATAAATAAAAATGAGAATAGAAAAGCATGATCGGAAGCTGTTTGATGCTGAGCTTTTCTTCTTTTCTTCTTTTCCTCCTTTCTTCTGAATGATCTTTCACAAGATTGAACTTGGGCTCTTGAAGAAAAGTTGGTGAAGAGAAGGATGAAGAACTAGGGCTCTTGCTTTTCTTCTTCTAATTGATGAAAATCTTCGGATTTGATCTTTGAAAGCTTTTGGATTTCTCCTCTATCTCTTTTGCACAGTGAGGCTTTGAATCAGAGTTTTCCCTCTTTGAAATTTCTTTATTTTCTTCTTTTTTCTTCTCTTGTTTTGAACGGTCGGAATGCCCTTTTTATAATCTCTCTTAATCCATGTTTTTGATGCAAAGTAGCCGTTGAGAGTACTTATGGATTAGTTCAACACGCAAGGCAAAGAGCTATTGAAGAGTAGGTGAAAAAATATGACCATTGGAGCTTTTTCTGATAAATCTAAAAATTGTCTTAACAGATTAGAGTCGACTATAATCTTTTCCAGGTGTCGTCTCTAAGTTGGGTTTCCCAAAATAGTAAGAAAATATTCATCGTGGAGTGGCTCTGGAATTCTATGGGATCGACACATCGCAAGCTGGAGTCGGCTCTAATTTTCTTGGGGTCGACACTAATATATCCCAAAAAATCCAGTTTTTGTTCTTAGGTTAGAGTCAGCTCTAATTCTGCTGGTGTTGACTCTAAAATCTGAAGCAGAAAGATAGTTCACTGTAACTCAGGTTAGAGTCAGCTCTAATTTTCTAGGTATCGACTCTAAACCATGCCGAATGTGCCAAATAGTTCCAGTACACTCCAGAGTCGGTTCTAATGCTTTTGGAGTCGGCTCTAAACTCTGAACTTTGACACAGACCATTAAAAATTGATTCAAGCCCATTTTTGCATGAATTATAAATACTTATTCTTTTTAAGTTCCTAAAATATCTCATTAGTATCATAGGGAATATACTCATGGCTTTTGTTAATCATCAAAATCAATAAATGGGTCAACACACCCAAATCTAGTAATGCTTTCTTGATTGTAAAGTTTCCTAAGACACATGATATAATCAGGGTACTAGGATCTTTTAGTTTGGGTGAAGTTATTTGCTGAATAACTAAGCTAACTTGCTCAGTCAATGGATCTTTTTTGGTATTTGTGACTTGGCTTTCTGATGCAGGACCAAATCGCATGAAAGAAAATTTTATATGATTAATGATTGCAGTTGATTAGTCTTCTGAAGTAATGACCTAAGAGGGATTCATGAAAACTCACAGTAACTCCGCACGTGAAACAGTTTCATAGAAAAGTAAAGAAAAAGACCGTCGAGGTTAAGAAGCTTCGGTAGGGCTTGCTCTCCTTCAATAAAGTTACTAATAGATTAGAGGGGATGTACCTAGCATGAGGGAAGATCAAAGTGCTGAAGGGGTCGCTCTACCTAGCGGATGCGCCCTAGATGACCAAGCCCCAAGCCCATGGATCTACGGCCAAGTATCCGCTAACCTGGATGACGATCACCTTGAATCTTGGATTTGTGGCTACTGAGGAATCTTCAAGATCACCATACAAGGGCTAATAAGAATAGAAAAAATCAGAATAAAAGTAAAGAGATGAAGAAGTGGAGAAGAAGGTGTGGCGGCAGAGGGTCCTTGGGCGTCCCCTAGATGGGGCAAGGCGGCGGCTAGGGCTCTTGGGTGGCTGCTTGAGGGGTGCAAGGGCGGCTAGGGTTTGGGGCATCCACTGGTGGATGGCAAGAAGGCGGCTAGGGTTAAGGTTGGACGGCTCGGATACAGGCACGCACAGGAGCAAGAACACAAGAACATGAAAAAAATATGACTCAAAATAACTGATTGATTGTATCGATTGATTGAAAGGTTTGATACTTTTTTTTTCATACAAGAGGGTCTCTTTTATAGGATAAGAGACTTGGGGCCCAAGTAAATACAAATATGGAAATAAAAGAGGCGCCCCTTTTCATGAAAGAAAATTCAAATAATTCCAAAATTGGCACCCACTTTTTCCTAAAATGTGGATTAATTGGTGCCCTTTGAATTTGAATACATGAAAGAAAATTAAAATTCAGTAATTTTGGGTGGCCATATTGGGCGTCCTTCACTTGCTTCTTTGGGCCGAATTCAGGATTGAAATTTCAAAAGAACTGGATGGCAATATGGGCATCCTTCACTGCTACAATTCAGGCTGAAAATTCTAATCTGGGCAGCATGCATTTGGGTGTCCCTTCACTACTTCTATGTGTAGGCCTTATCTTCTTCTCCTATACTGGTGTCTCCTCTTGTAAGCTAAATAAACTTAGTATAGGACTCACATTAAAATAAATTGAACTGGATATGATTCAAATTAAAATAAACTAAACCTAATTTTTAACTCAAGACTTGAATCAAAACTAATCAGATATCCACAGAGGGATAAGAATCCTCTGCCTAATCTTGGTACCCGCACCAATTCTTCCAGGGTGGGAAGAACTTGACCCCATCAAGTATGGGTCATTTTGGCTCTGGTATCTCTCTTGTAGGTCTGGGTTGAAGCACTGCAAGTCCTCTCAAATAATCCATAAATTGTCAATTTGGGGCGACCTTGCCATCGGACCAGGTAGCGTTGATAACCAAATTTCGGGTTGTAATGGCTTGATTGTCTAGGATACGCTTGATCCACTCTCCTCACTCAGGAAAATTTGGTGGTGGACACTCTTGGGTAGGTTCGCTCATGAAAGGAGGGTTAGGTCCAAAGTACTCACTAGGAATCGCTGCCAGTTCCCTATATCTACTAGGTCTGCAATANTTTGTGGCTACTGAGGAATCTTCAAGATCACCATACAAGGGCTAATAAGAATAGAAAAAATCAGAATAAAAGTAAAGAGATGAAGAAGTGGAGAAGAAGGTGTGGCGACCGAGGGTCCTTGGGCGTCCCCTAGATGGGGCAAGGCGGCGGCTAGGGCTCTTGGGTGGCTGCTTGGAGGGGTGCAAGGGCGGCTAGGGTTTGGGGCATCCACTGGTGGATGGCAAGAAGGCGGCTAGGGTTTAAGGTTGGACGGCTCGGATACAGGCACGCACAGGAGCAAGAACACAAGAACATGAAAAAAAATATGACTCAAAATAACTGATTGATTGTATCGATTGATTGAAAGGTTTGATACTTTTTTTTTCATACAAGAGGGTCTCTTTTATAGGATAAGAGACTTGGGGCCCAAGTAAATACAAATATGGAAATAAAAGAGGCGCCCCTTTTCATGAAAGAAAATTCAAAATAATTCCAAAATTGGCACCCACTTTTTTCCTAAAATGTGGATTAATTGGTGCCCTTTGAATTTGAATACATGAAAGAAAATTTAAAATTCAGTAATTTTGGGTGGCCATATTGGGCGTCCTTCACTTGCTTCTTTGGGCTGAATTCAGGATTGAAATTTTTAAAAGAACTGGATGGCAATATGGGCATCCTTCACTGCTATAATTCAAGGCTGAAAATTCTAATCTGGGCAGCATGCATTTGGGTGTCCCTTCACTACTTCTATGTGTAGGCCTTATCTTCTTCTCCTATACTGGTGTCTCCTCTTGTAAGCTAAATAAACTTAGTATAGGACTCACATTAAAATAAATTGAACTGGATAGGATTCAAATTAAAATAAACTAAACCTAATTTTTCAACTCAAGACTTGAATCAAAACTAATCAGATATCCACAGAGGGATAAGAATCCTCTGCCTAATCTTGGTACCCGCACCAATTCTTTCGGGGTGGGAAGAACTTGACCCCATCAAGTATGGGTCATTTTGGCTCTGGTATCTCTCTTGTAGGTCTGGGTTGAAGTGCTGCAAGTCCTCTCAAATAATCCATAAATTGTCAAATTTGGGGCGACCCTGCCATCGGACCAGGTAGCGTTGATAACCGTAATTTTGGGTCGTAATGGCTTGATTGTCTAGGATACGCGATCCCTCTCCTCACTCAGGAAAATTTGGTGGTGGACACTCTTGGGTAGGTTCGCTCATGAAAGGAGGGTTAGGTCCAAAGTACTCACTAGGAATCGCTGCCAGTTCCCTATACTCTACTAGGTCTGCAATATTGAAGGTTGAGCTAATGCCCCAATCAAGGGCAGATCTAGCATATAGGCATTGGGTCCTACCTTCTCTATCACTTTAAAGGGGCCAGCTCATGAGCATAAATTTTTCTTAACAATCCCTGGAGGGAACCATTCAGGCCTAAGCCTAACCATGATAGAATCCCCTGCACCGAACTCTTTGGCTCTTCTTCGGACTTAGCCAGTCTTTTATAAGTTTCATTACTTAGATTTATTTTATGGCTAATCCTTATGTAATATCTAATATGCTATGCAAATGCTTGTGCTGACTCTGAGACTCATGTGTGGAGGGGTAAAGGAATTAAATCAAGTGGACAATTAGGCTTGTACCCAGACTATCTCAAATGGACTCTTGCCCGTAGACCTGTTCACTGAGCTATTATAGGCAACTCTGCACGAGGTAGCAATAGATCCCATGTTCCTTGGTGTTTGCCTACAAGGCACCTAAGAAGGTTTTCTAGACTATGGTTCACCACTTCAGTTTGTCCATCCGTTTGGGGATGAAAAGCTGTAGAAAAATTAAGTTTGGTCACTAATAGATGCCATAGCATTTTTTAAAAGTAGCTAGTGAACCTAACATCCCTATCAGAAATAATGGTCTTGGGTAGGCCATGGAGCTTGACCACACTATCTAAGAAAAGTGGGCTACCCTAGATGTGTCAAAGGTATGCGAACAAGGGATGAAGTGTGCTATCTTAGAGAACCTATCGACCACTACAAAGATGGAGTCGTGCTTCTTCTGGGTCTTAGGTAATCCTAGAATGAAGTTCATACTGAGGTCTTACCAAGGATGATAGGCACTGGCAAAGGAGTATATAGGCCGGTGTTCTGCTTCTGCTATTTTGCAACGGCACAAGTTTGACATCGAGCTACTATCAGGGCAATGAGCCTTTTTAATCCTGGCAAGTAAAATTGATCCTCTAGCGCTAGAATAGTCTTTTCTCTTCAAAATGACCAGCTAATCCCCTAGCGTGCTTTTCCCAGACTAGGAACTCTCTAAGTGATGTCCTAAGGATATAAAGTGTAGACCCAATTATTGATTTTGATGATTAACAAAAGCCATGAGTATATTCATCATATTTCTGATTATTTATAAGTGTTTCAGGATTAATTGATCAATTAATAAAGGAAAAGTTTTGAATCAAATTTGAAAGTAAATTTTTAAGTTCAAACTTAAGTCGAACCCAACAGTCAGGAGCCGAATATCAGAACATTTCTAATTTTATGGAGTCGACACCTAGATTTCAACTCAACCTGAGATACAGAGAAGTGGTTTCTGAGTTTCAGTCGACACCTTTCGGAGCTGACACCTGAGAGTTCCGGAGCCGACTCTAACCTAAGTACAGAAAGCATATTTTTTTTTTCGAGTCGACCCTTTGGATTCTGGAGCCGACTCCCGAATGCGTCGAGCCGACACTTAATTTTTTGGATCCGACTCTCAACAACTTTTATTACTATTTTTGGACACCCCGACTTGGAGCGACACCTAAAAAGTTGGAGCCGACTCCAACCTGTCAGGAACGGATTTTTCAAATGTCAGAACGACTCCAACGGTAATATTTTTTCACCTAATCTCTAACGGCTATTTTTTTGTGTTCAATCCAACGCTTTTTACCTAAATTAAGAATCTATAAAAAGGAAAAATCCGTTTAAAAAGAGAGAAAAAAGAAAAAAAATCGAAAGAAAAGAGAGAAAAATCAAGAGAAAAGACTCAGAGCTCAATCAACCAATCCAGAGAGTCCAAAGAGAAATCCAAAGCATTCAAAGCTCAAAATCGGAGTTTTCAAAAAAGAAGAAAGCAAAAGCCCATTTTCAACTTCTCAACTGTGAAGAATCGAGCTGAGGCTGATTCAACTTTCAAGGAGAAGAGGAAAAGAAGAAAAGAAGAAAAGCTCAAAACCAAATCCTTCAAACAGGCTTTTCTAACCTTTTTTATTTTTTGATATTTGCTCATTAAGGAGCTTTGTATTTAAACATATTTTTATTGTTGTGCTAGTTCAATCTGGGGATTGAACTAGTGGAGGTAGTCTTACCTCGGTACAAGCTTGGTAGCTTGTGTTGGGTTTTTGTGCTGGTGAGCCCGAAAAAACAGCTGGGTTCGTTGTGATCCCGGAAAACAACAAGTTTGAGTTGTGAGCTTGTAAAACAACTCGGCTGTAATCTAGGGATTATAGTGTGGACCCAAGTGAATCTTGGGAGTGGACGTAGGTGTTGGATACACCGAACCACTATAAAATCTTTGTGTTTGCCGTGCTATTGTCTCTCTCTCTATCTCTATTTTGCTTACTTTTTTTCATTTGCATCTTTTTCAAGCAAAATATTTTAAAAGGCTAAATTTTTAAAGAACCCAATTCACCCCCCCTCTTGGGTTGCCATCTGGGCCAACAATTGGTATCAGAGCAAGTGCTCATTTAGATTTGATCTCACGATCAAGAGCTAAAGATCCAAATGGCAACACAAGTTGGTCATTTGCTGAAGGTCATTCTACGAATAGACCTCCTTTATTTAATGGTCAAACTATTCATATTGGAAAGCTAGAATGAGGATATTCATTCAAGCTTCTGATTATGAATATGGGGTGTTATAATAATGGACCTAGTACACCCACACACTTATTGATGGCACTATTGTTCCTAAGCCCGAAAGGGATTGGAATGATAATGATAGGAAAATGGCACAGCTTAATGCTAAAGCCATGAATGTTTTATATTGTTCCTTAGATGCTAATGAATTCAATAGAATCTCACATGTAATTCCGCAAAGAAATTTGGGATAGATTAGAGGTTACCCATGAGGGTACAACCAAGTAAAAGAATCAAAATAATATTTGTTCATAAATATGAATTGTTTAGCATGGAACAAACTGAAACCATCACATGCATGTACACTAGATTTATATTGTAAATGGTTTGAAAAGTCTTGGTAAGACATATACTAACTCTGAACTTGTTCGCAAAATTCTTAGGTCACTTCCAAGATCATGGGAAGCAAAATGACTGCAATCCAAGAAGCAAAGGACCTCAACACTTACCCTTAGAGGAGCTTCTAGGATCCTTATGACCCATGAGCTGACAATGAAGCAGCATGTAGAGGAAACACAAAGAAGAAGAAAATTGCCCTCAAAGCTGCAAAAGAAGAGAGCAGCAGTGATGATGAAGATGATGATGATGAGACTGCTCTCTTGCAAGAAATTTAAAGATTTATGAGGAGAAAGAACCCTTCCACAAGAAAAATTGGAGCAAAAATGGAAGGAAAAAGAAAAAGAAAGGACAAGGACAAAGAAAAAGACCCCTTGATATGTTATGAATGTAAAAACCGGGGCACTTTAGATATGATTGTCCTAATTGAAGAAAGCCTACAAGAAAAAAAAAGGCTATATGGCAACTGGAGTGACAGTGAATCTCTTCCGAAGAAGAAGAACAAAAGGAAGTTGCAAATTTGCTTTATGGCAAACGACAACGATGAGGTAAGTTCTGAAACCAATGATTTACTTTGATGAATTATTTGATGCTTTAATGAACTTGTTATGATTTCAAATTTGAAAAAGAAAACAAATTTTGAAAAATGAAAATTAAATTTCTTAAAGAAAAAATGAATTAACTGAAATTAAAAACTTAAATCTGAAAAGAAATTTTTAAAAGAAAAAGAATCAATTTCAAATGAAAATTAAACTAAAGAAAGAGGTTGAAAATATAAAATATAGTTGATAAATTTACTTAAGTTCAACTAAATTAAACATGTTTAGATAGTCAAAAAGCTGTTTTTGACAAAGCTGGATTAGGATATAACACTTTAAGAAACAAAAATCTTTAAAAATATTTTTAACCAAAGTAATATTACTTGTTTAAATGTAATAAAAACATAAATCATTGAATTTAAAATTTAAAAATTAAAGGAAAGAAAATATGGGTTCCGAAAGGAACAATTTTATTGCTACTAACCATGAAGGACCCAGAAAGCTTGGGTACCTAAACATAAAGTTTGATTATTTTGCAGGAATGTCTTGTGGCCAAAAGATCAAAGAAAAGTGGTATCTTGATAGTGGCTGCTCAAGACATATGACGGGTGACAAAGAAGAATTCATCACCCTTGAAGAAAAGAAGGAGTTGTTACATTTGGCGACAATGGTAAAGGCCAAATTATGGGGTTTGGTAAAATTCAAATAACTCCATCCACTTTATTGAAAATGTACTTTATGTTGATGGTTTAAAGCATAATTTAATTAGTATAAGCCAATTATGTGATAAAGGTTTTAAAGTTTCATTTGAATCTTCTATATGCACTGTAACTAATCCCATTGATAATAGCATTTTTTTGGAAATAGAAATGGCAATGTATACTTGATTGATTTAGACAAATTGTCTACTAGTATCATTGCTTAATTGCTGATAATGCTAATAATGAGATTGGTTGGTTGTGGCATCGTAGATTAGGTCATGCAAGCACACACCTTATTTCAAAACTAATTAAAATGGATTTAGTTAAAGGACTTACCTAAATTAGATTTTGAAAATAACAAAATATGTGATGCATGTCAATTTGGAAAACAAACTAGAAGTTCTTTCAAATCTAAAAATATTTTTCAACTTCTAGGCCATTAGAGCTACTTCACATGGACCTTTTTGGACCAACTAGAACCACAAGTCTAGGAGGAAAGAAATATGGTCTTGTGATTGTAGATGATTACTCTAGATTACTTGGGTAATGTTTTTAGCTCACAAAGATGAGACTTTCTCGATATTCCTGAAATTCTTTCAAGAAAGTCACAAATGAGAAAAACACTACCATAGTGTCTCTAAGAAGTGATCATGGAACAGAATTTGAAAATCACTTATTTGAAAGTTTGCATGAAATGGATTAATCATAATTTTTCTGCACCTAGGACCCACAACAAAATGGTGTAGTTGAAAGAAAAATAGGACTCTAGAAGACATGGCCCGTACCATGCTATGTGAAAGCAACTCCCAAAGTACTTTTGGGCGGAAGCTATTAACACAGCATGTTACATCTTAAATAGAGCTTTAATAAGACCAATTTAAAGAAAACACCTTATGAATTATGGAATGAATAGAAAACCAAATATAAAATATTTTCATGCATTTGGTTGTAAATGTTTTCATTCATAATAATGGTAAAAATAACTTAGGAAAATTTGATGCTAAATCTGATGAAGGAATATTCTTAGGATATTCAACAACTAGTAAAGCATATAGAGTATTTAACAAGAAACTTAATTGTTGAAGAATCCATTCATGTAGTTTTTGATGAATCTTTAGCATCAAGTTCTGAAAAGATTGATGATGAGGAAGATACAAACATAATTGAAAAAGATCTTGAAAAATTAAATATTGATGTATCTTCAGATCATGAACAAGAAGCTAAAGATAATGATTCACCAAGGATGATGTTATTATACTAATCATAATGATGTAGATCTTCCTAGAGATTGGAGATATGCTTATAGTCATCCCAAGGAATTGATTATAGGTGATCCATCTCAAGGAATAAGAACTAGATCATCTATGAGAAATATTAGTAATCATCTTGCATTTGTATCACAAATTGAACCTAAAACTATTGAAGAAGCTGAAAAAGATAATAATTGGATGTTAGCAATGCAAGAAGAATTAAATCAATTTACTAGAAATAATGTATGGACTTAGTTGAAAGACCTAAAAATCATTCAGTTATAGGATCAAAATGGGTATTTAGAAATAAACTAGATGAAAATGGCATAGTAATTAGAAACAAAGCTAGATTAGTTGCAAAAGGATATAATCAAGAAGAAGGTATTGATTTTGATGAAACCTTTGCACCTGTAGCTAGATTAGAAGCCATTAGACTATTACTTGCATTTGCATGTCATATGAATTTAACTTATTTCAAATGGATGTAAAAGTGCATTTTTAAATGGATTTATAAATGAAGAAGTTTATGTAGAACAACCACCAGGTTTTGAAGATCATGAATTTTCAAATCACGTTTTTAAATTGCACAAAGCACTTATATGGTTTGAAACAAGCACCTAGAGCTTGGTATGATAGGTTAAGTAAATTTCTAATTGAAAATGATTTTATAAGAGGAAATGTTGATAAAACCTTGTTTTTGAAAAGAAAAGATAAAGATTTATTAGTAGTACAAATATATGTTGATGATATTATTTTGGTGCTACTAACAATCTTTTATGTCAAGAATTTGCTAAGTTAATGCAGGGTGAATTCGAGATGAGCATGATGGGAGAACTCAACTTCTTCCTTGGACTCCAAATCAAACAAAGCAAAGAGGGATTTTCATCAACCAAACAAAGTACACAAGAGAAATTCTCAAGAAGTTTGGTATGGAATCAATCAAACCCCTTGGAACACCAATGAGTCCTTCATGCAAGCTGGACAAAGATGAAGAAGGTAAGAAAGTTGATCAAAAGTATTATCGAGGTATATCGGATCCCTACTTTACTTAACTGCAAGTAGACCAGATATATGTTTGCTGTTTGTCTATGTGCTAGATTTCAATCTGAACCTAAAGAATCACATTTAATTGCTGTTAAAAGAATACTAAGATATCTAAGTGGAACTAAAAATGTAGGTTTATGGTATTCTAGAGACTCAACATTAAATTTAATTGCATATTCTGATTCTGATTATGCTGGATGTAAATTAGATAGAAAAAGCACAAGTGGTGCATGCCAATTCTTAGGAAGTAACTTAATCTCATGGTTTAGCAAAAAGCAAAATTCAGTTGCATTATCAACTACTGAAGCTGAATATGTTGCAGCTGGAAGTTGCTGTGCTCAAATCCTATGGATTAAGCGACAACTTGAAGACTATGGTATCACACTTGATAAAACCCTATAGATGTGATAACACAAGTGCAATAAATTAACTAAAAATCCAATTCAACATTCAAGAACTAAACATAGAAATTAGATATCATTTTATAAGAGAACATGTAGCTAATAATGAAATTTGTCTTGATTATGTTAACTGAAACAATTAGCTGACATATTTACAAAACCTTTGAGTGAAGAAGATTTTGTTATCTTAGAGGAGAATTAGGGATTTGTGATCCATTGGAATGATTTTGATACCCTAAGGAATGATTATCTAGAATTCAATCAATTTCTTGAAATTTCTTTCATGATTTTAAGGACAATTCATCTAGATATTTGAATCATTTGATTCACCAAATTCCAGAGAATTTTATCATTTTTTGATCTCAATCCGGACATGTTTCAGATCCTTTGAAACTCTCTTTTTTTTTTTCTAAAACTGTCTTGGAGCCGACTCCTCTATATCGGAGTCGACTCCAATTTTGTCTGAGACTTTGGAGCCGACACCGGCTTTTCCGAGTCGACTCCACTTCGGCGCTGACTATGTTAGCGACCTGGAGCCGACACCTTGCTTTACGGGAGTCGACTCCAAGTGGTCCCAAATTGACTTATCTAGGGCAGAGCCGACTCCTCTTTCATTCCAATCGACTCCTAACTCTTTCAAACTCTCTCAAACTTTTCCCAAAACCCTAAATCTCTCAAATTAACCACTCCTTAGCTCTCAATGGCACCCAAACGTAGGGGATCTATGTTTGGTGGAGTGGTGACGACGAAAAATGGACAGTGAGGCATCCGGCGAGGCAGCCTTCACCGAGCTCTTGTCCTCTTCCTCGTCATCCACACCGAGCACTGCTCCAAGCCCTCCTCACCTCAAATTGACACCTTAGCCGGCCGAGTAATCACAATGGGCAGAAAGGTAGACTTTCATTTCTTTGAGGAAGAAGGTTTCACTATTGGGTGGCAATTAAAAGAACTAGGTTGGGATAAGGTGTGTTCCCTTAATTTACCCACTTATCGGCCTTAGTCAAAGAGTTTTATTTCAATCTATCTAGAGGAGATGGAGGAATAGTTAGTTCTGTAGAGGGAAAAGGATTCACATAACCTTGGAAATTCTAGGAAATCTTTTAGGGATTCCTGTTATTGGGCTTGCTGGAAGCATTCATAGTGAAAGGTCAAATGCTTTATCAAGGATGCTAGGAAGAGAAGTCACTGAGTTTGAAGAAATTAGGGCAAACCAATTGCCTCTTGAGTTAAGATTACTTCATAATATCTGTGGTGGATTTTGTTTCCCAAGACTGGGAGATTTGAGTATGTCTCAGAGCGAGACATTGTTATAATGGACTATTTTGACTGGTCAACAAATTAATTTGGCTGGTATGATGGTTTGGTATATGGCTGAAGCTGGGAATAAGAAAAGATCCACTTTCCTTATGGTATGATATTGACTTTAGTATTCCAAAGCCAGGGTGTTGTTATTTCTGAAAATGAACCCAAAAAGAATTTAAGGCACACAGATTACTATAGTTTAGCAACTGTTCATCGGATGGGCTTTATGAAGAAGGATGGTCAGTGGGAGAGGAAAGGTCATTCTGAAGACAGAGTAGCTGAGACTTCTGAGCCTGGGCCTTCTGAGGGAAGACCATCAGGGAGGCACAGCTCCCCTGGCCCCAGTCATTGTTACCTCCTGCTCCACCTGCTCCTTCCTCTTCAGTTCAGTTATCTGCTAGTTTTTCTGCTATCCAATTAGAGCAACTTAAAGAATTATTTAGTACTCACAAGAAGAGATGAAGACTGAGATAGACAACCGTCTAATGAGCTTGAGAGAATTATTTTATTCCTTGGATGAAAGGGTGAGTAAGATTGGGTCCACCCTTGGATCTTCTTCAGAATCTTTAAAGAATGATCTCATGCACATATTTGAGGAACTTAAAGAATTTAGAGGAGATTCCGAGACTTATTCAAGATGCAATGCAGAACTTCAAGAGAAAATCACAGTGACATCTGCATTCTTTGATAGAAGGTTAAATGAGTTTATCAGAGTTCAAAGGAATGGAATGGGACAACTCTTAGAAGAACTCAAGAATCGTTTCAGAATTTGATGTTTCTACTTTTTGTTGTTAGAAGTTTAGTTTGAATTTCTTTTGATGTAATGAAGCTTTTCTTTTGATGTAATTAGATTTTGAAGTTTAGAATTTGATGTTGATGTAATGAAAGCACATTTTGATATAGTTGAAAGTTTAGAATATCATATGACTTTGAATGACTTGAATTGAGTTTTGATTCACTTATGTTTAATGCATTGATCTATACTTCTTAACCTTTTTTTATTACAAAAAAGGGGAAGAAGTAAATGATATTTGTATATGCATAAAAGCTACAATTAAATGGAAAGAAGATAATTATAGATATATATACATTGAATGAATTTCATTAAGAATTTGGTATCAAAAAGTTTCAATGAATAAGTTTAATTGGTATCAAGAAGTTTCAATGAAATAAGTTCAATTGGTATCAAACATTAAATGAAATGAGCTTAATTTGATATGCATGGAGTTTAAATGATAAGGAAAGAAGATGTTAAGTATCATAGGGGGAGCTTAACTATGAGAACTTATCTTCTTTGAAAAATTTCATTAATTAATCATGCATATACTCAATATTTTTCATCATCAAAAAGGGGGAGATTGTTGACCAATTATTGATTTTATGATTAACAAAAGCCATGAGTATATTCATCATGTTTCTGATATATTTGATAAGTGTTTCAGGCATTAAGGTTGATCAATTAATAAAAGAATAAGTTTTAAATCAAATTTGAAAGGAAATTATTTAAGTTCAGAACTTAAGTCGACACCTCAACAGTCAGGAGCCAACCCCAGGGCATATCAGAACATATCTAAGTTTTCGGCACGGTTCAGAGTCGACACCTAGAGTTTTGGAGCCGACTCCAATCTGAGATACAGAGAAGTGGTTTCTGCGTCAGTTTTTAGCCAACACCTGAGTTCGGAGCCGACACCTGAGAGTTGCAGAGCCGACACCTGAGTTTCTAGAGTTGACTCTAACCTGAGTACAGAGAGCATTTTTTGGACATAGTTAGAGTCGACACCTTTGGATTCTGGAGCCGACTCTCGAATGCGTCGAGCCGACACTTAACTTTTTCGGAGCCGACTCCTCAACGAACTTCTTATTACTATTTTTGGACACCCCGACTTGAGCCGACACATGAAAAGTTGGAGCCGACTCCAACCTGTTAGGAACGGATTTTTCAAATGTCAGAATGGACTCTAACGGTAATATTTTTTCACCTAATCTCTAATGGATAGTTTTCTTTGTGTGTAGAAGTAATCCAACTGCTCTGTAATGGCTATTTTTCTCACGTAATCTTGGATTAAGAGATCTATAAAAGGAGGAACCGTCCATTTGAAAAGTAGACTGGAAAAATCGAAAAAATGTGAAAGAAAGAGAGAAAATTCAAAGAGAAAAGACTCAGAGCTCACATCAACCAATCCTAAGAGTCCAAAGAGAAATCCAAAGCATTCAAAGCTCAAAATCAGAGGATTTCCCAAGTGAAAAGGAAGAAAGCAAAAGCCCTGTTTTTCCCAACTTCTCAACTATGATTTTTGTGAAGAATCTGAGCTGAGGCCTGATTCAATCTTCAAGGGAGAAGAGAAAAAGAAGAAAAGAAGAAAAACTCAAAACCAAATCGCTTCAAATAGGCTTTTCTTACCTTTGTTTATTTAATTGCACATTTTCTCATTTGAGGAGCTATTGTATTTAAATATACATTTTTCATTGTTGTTTACTAATTTAATCAGGGGATTGAATTAGTAGAGGTAGTATACCTTGGGACAAGCTAAGGATAGCTTGTGGTTGGGTTTTGTACTGATGAGCTCGGAAAAACCAGCTGGGTTCGTTGTGACCCTAGGAAAATAACAAGTTTGGGTTGTGAGCTTGTAAAATAACTCAGCTATAATCAAGTGGATTATAGTGTGGACCCAAGTGCTGCTTGGGAGTGGACGTAGGTGTTGGATACATTGAACCACTATAAAATCTTTGTGTTTGCCATGCATATTATCTCTCTCTCTCTCTATCAATCTCATTCTTGCTTAGCTTCAACTAATTTAGTTCATTTGAGCATCTTTATATCAATCAAAATATTTTTAAAGTGTTAAAATTTTTAAAGAACCCAATTCAACCCCCCCTCTTGGGTTGCCATCTGGGCCAACATAAAGTCTATTGCCCCTAAAAAGGTAACCATCTGTATGGTATAATCTCCAATGGTACTGGGTGTCTTAGCCGAAGGGTCTTATGAATTTCACCAAAGTCAGGGCAGATCTCATACTTATCTTTTATCTGATTGAACACTATAACTTCGGTGCTAACAGTACTCAACAACAAAGACTTACGGCTTAGGGCATCTGCTACCTTATTTTCTATCCTGACATGGTGTTTCAGGATAAAAGTGTATGCCTAAATGTATTCAACCCATTTGCCATGCCTAGAATTGAGCTTCTTTTGGGAGTTCAGAAATCAGAGTGCCTCATGATCATAAAATAAAATAAACTCCTGCGGCAGTAAGTAATGTCTCCAATACTTAAGGGCCTGTACTACCGCATAGAATTCCTTATCATAGTGGAATATCTAAGTTTAGCTTCATTTAGTTTTTCACTAAAGAAAGCTATGGGGTAATTTTCTTGGCTTAACACTCCACCTATGCCTACTCCCGACGCGTCGTACGCAACCTCAAACACCTTAGAAAAGTCTAGAAGTCTAAGTACGGATGCATGAGTCATCCTATCCTTAAACTCTAGGAAGTCCTTATTAGCTAACTTAGTCCACTCAAAATTATCCTTCCTAATACAATCAGTGATGGGTGCGACAATGGTGCTAAATCCCCTAATGAATCTCCTGTAAAAGGTTGCTAGGCCATGGAACCTACGGACATCATGGACATTCATGGGTATTGGCCACTCTACGATCGACCTAACCTTTTCAGGATCCGCTGAAACACCTTTTAGGGTTACCATAAAACCTAGAAAGATAACCCTATATGTCATGAAATAAACTTCTTAAGGTTTGCATAAAGGCTATTCTCTCTAAGGGTTTGACAGATTAATCTGATATGGTTAAGATTGTCCTCTTTGGTCTTGCTATAAATTAATATATCGTCAAAATAGACCACTAAGAATTTTTTCGTATACTCTTTCAGGACCTGGGTCATGATTCTCATGAATGTACAAGGTGCATTTGAAAGCCCAAAAGGCATCACGACCCATTCAAAAGACCATCTCTAGTCTTAAATGCAGTCTTCCACTCATCCCCTAGCTAATTCTAACCTGATGGTAACCACACTTAAGGTCTATCTTAGAAAAGATGGTGGCAACCGCCATCATGTCTAACATGTCATCTAATCTGGGGATAGAGAACCTATATTTGATAGTGATTTTGTTGATGGCCCTACTGTCCATATACATTCTCTAGGTGCCATCCTTCTTAGGGGTTAAAAGTGCAGGAACTGCACAAGGGCTTAAGCTCTCCCTAATGAATCCTTTCCTAAGTAATTCTTCTACTTGTTTCTGTAGTTCTTGATGCTCAGTGGGGTTCATCCTATAATGGGAAAGGTTTGGGAGGGTGGATACTGGGATCAGGTCAATGGCGTGTTGGATGTCTCTCAGGGGTGGTAAAGGATCTCAATTACTTCAGTGGGTTGTTCCTTTTGGACTGATTCATGGATCTCTTTAGTAGTCAAAATCCAAATAGAGTTAACCTTAATGATGTCCTTTTCTAATTCCATAGCTTTAATCAGATTAACTCATGGCTTGCTATCCTTAAGGCTACTAGATCCTTTCTTGATTGGTCCCTAGGTGGAACTTGATGTATTACATACTTGTTTCCATTGTATTTAAAAGAACAGATGTTGGATCGACCAAACAAAGTGGCATCGTGATCATAAAGCCAAGGTCGACCTAATATAATACTACTAACACCCATAGAATTACATCGCACCCGATCTCTTCTTTATAATTTTGCAATTTGATTAGTATTTGGCATCAAGACTTAATTGGGATAGAGGTGGAATCTACCCACAAGACCTTATAGGGACTAGGATGAGGAACTATAGTCAATCCTAATGATTTAACTGTATTGGCAGAAACAACATTGACACAACTCCCGCTATCAACTATTATCTTGAGCACCTTATCCCCTATCTTAAAAAAGTTTGTAGGATGTTAGTCCTACACCAATCTTCCTGGTCCTTAGTTTGAGTCTGGGTCAACATACATCTAACCACTCCTAGCAGATCTTCAGACTCAAAAGTTTCTTCTCTCCATCATACTCATCTATCAGATGGGTATCAGCCTTATAGACTTCTCCCTCAGGCTCAACTAAGGGCTCAACTCAGTCTCAGGTAACTCATCTATATGAAGGGATCCGACTGGGCACTGGCTGATCATATGCCCTGGTTTGTTGTATCTAAAGCATTTAATCTAGGGGTTGAAATTTCTCTGGACCTCTATAGATTTGCCCTTATTCTCTCTCTAGGTATAGGGATACTATTCTGGGGTTGACTTAACTCGGTTCGGCTTGTACTGGGTCAGCTAGTGTTAGGTCGACTCGGGTAAGTCTGACGGGGGTCTAAGTACTGGGTAGGTCTGAAACAATTAGGATAGGCATGGCTAGATCCTGGATATAGGCTAGGGCTCTTGGTAGCCTCTGATCTATGATAGGGTGGCCCTCTCTGAAAACAATCATAATCCTTAGCAACTTGGTAAGCTTCTTCTGAATCATGTACCCTTCTCAGGTAGAGTTCTCTTTGAATATCTGCTCTCAGGCCATACCTAAACTTGGATAGGGTGACTTCCTCAGACTAAACGATATTACACCTCATGGTATACTCTTGGAATGTAGCAATGTATTCATTCACAGTTTTGCTACCCTGAATTAATCCCTGCCACTGGTCCAATAGGCTCTGTTCATACGATGTGGGGACATAATTGGATCGAAATCTAGCCTTCATGGCACGCCAGGTGACTATGGAGTCCCTATCCTCTAGTGCTTGACTTTGCTCTATAGTGGCCCAGTATAACCTAGCCTGTCATACTAACTTGAGCTTGGCAAATCTAAACTTATGCTCCTCAGACATATCGTACCAGTCAAAGTATTGGTCCATCTTCCGCCCAATCTAGGTAGTCCTTAGGGTCCATAGAGTCATCGAAAGTAGGTGCTTCAAGTCTGACACTTCTAAGGGCTCTTTCTTCTTGGTCTACTGTCTCATCATTGGGTCTCCTAGGGAGGACATCTAGGGCTGAATCAAGTCAAGGTAGTCTCCTAGGCCCATCCGTAAAGTGAGGATCATGATGTGGAGGTCCCCTAGGGTTTGGCCTTATGCAGAGGTCAGGCTGTTAGGCACTCCTAGGATGAGGTGGGGTCTTATGATTAAACTCAGTGTAGGCCTCACGGGCTTCTTCTAGGATGCCTAACCTAGTTTTGACTTGATCGAACCTGGACCCTAATCTAGCTCAGATTGCTTGATGTCTTGGTTCATTCGGGCTAGTTGTTCAGTGATGTTCCCCTTAAGTGATCCTCAATGTTTTGATTAGCCATGGGTTCAGCTTGTAATGGAGGTGGTGATGGACAAAAAGATGCTCCTGATCTAGTGCACATGTAAGCACAATCAGCACACAAGACTCAGACTGACTCAAACTACAGTATGCTAGACCTAGTCATCCAGACTAAAGGATTTGTCTTAATGCAAGCCAATCTAATAGTAACTCTTCAATTGGCCAGTTGGAATAAGTGGAAGGGGGAGGCTTGTCTGCAAATTGCAGGTGCCTAATTAGAATAACACCAACACTCCGCTTAAGTCGTTTGACATTTGACCTTCCTTCTAAACACCAATTTTAGAGCGCACGCCAGATTGATTTGTACTAGTCTCCTCCAGTACACTAGACTAACCGTTGGTGTCCCTAGCCCTCTAGGGCAAATATTAATTAAGTTGCTACTTAGTTTTAGATTAGAGGCTTGGGATCGAATGCACGGATGGTTATTTTGGGCCAAGGAAGGGGTCTCAATCCCTCCCTTATCTGACATAAATGAGAGCCCTTAAGAGTAATTTAATGCAGATGAATGATAAGCAAAACAAACCCTAATTCAGAAATCTATAAATAGTAATAAATCTTAAAATTTTGTAATTTTTTGATGTGTATGCAGGCAGAAATAATTCATTAACAAAATCTCAGGAATTTTCATATTTTCTATGAGTAATAAGGCATGCAATTAATTCACAAATTAAATTAAATTCTTAGAAAATAATTAAAAATATTTTCAATTATAATGAATCCATAAAAATAAATTTTGTAATTTTTTGATATGTATGCAGGTAGAAACAATTTAATTAACAGATAATATACTGATAATAACGTGAATTAAAAATTAAGCCCTAACCTGGCTCTGATACCGAACTGATGCAGGACCGAATTGCATGCAAGTAAATTTTATATGATTAATGATTATAGTTGATTAGTCTCCTGAAGTAATAGCCTAAAAAAGATGAGAAAAACTCATAGTAACTCCGCACGCAAAATAATTCCACAGAAAAGTAAAGAATAAAGACCGCCGAGGCTAAGAAGCCCCGGTAGGGCTTGCTTTCCTTCAATAAAGTTACTAGTAAATTAGGGGGTGTACCTAGCATGAGGGGAAGATCAAAATGCTAAAGGGGTCGCTCTGTCTGGTGGATGCGCCCTAGATGAGTAAGCCCCGAGCCCAGGGATCTATGGTCAAGTATTCGCTAACCTGGATGACGATCATCTTAAATCTTGGATTCATGGCTATTGAGGGATCTGCAAGATCACCATACAAGAGCTAATAAGAATAGAGAAAATTAGAATAAAATAAAGAGATGAAGAAGAAGTGGAGAAGGAGGTGGGGTGGTCGAGGGTCCTTAGGCATCCCCTGGATGGGGCAAGGCGGCGGCTAGGGCTCATGGGCGACTGCTTGGAGGGGGGGTGCAAGGGATGGCTAGGGTTTGGGACATCCACTGGTGGATGGCAAGAAGGCAGCTAGGGTTTAAGGTTGGGCGGCTTGGATGTAGGCATGCATAGGAGCAAAACACAAGAACACCAAGAAAAATATGACTCAAAATAACTGATTGATTGAAAGGTTTGATACTTTTTTTTCATACAAGAAGGTCCTTTTTCATGAAAGAAAATTTAAAATTATTCAAAATTATCGCCCACTTTCTTCCTAAAATGTGAATTAATTGGCGCCCTTTGAATTTGAATACATGGATGAAAATTCAAAATTTAGTAATTTGGGGTGGCCATATTGGACGTCCTTTACTTGCTTCTTTGGGCTGAATTCAGTTTAAAATTTTCAAAGAACTAGGCGGCAATATGGGCATCCTTTACTGCTGCAATTCAGGGCTGAAAATTTAATCTGGACCGCATGCATTTAGGCATCCGTTCACTATTCTATGTGTAGGCTTTGTCTTCTTCTCTCATACTGGTGTCTCCTCTTGTAAGCTAAATAAACTTACTACAGACTCACATTAAAATAAATTGAACTGAACAAGATTCAAATTAAAATAAACTGAACTGGATGGGACACAAATTAAAATAAACTAAACCTAATTTTCTAACTCAAGACTTGAATCAAAACTAATCAGATATCCATAGAGGGTTAAGAATCCTCTGCCTGATCTTGGTGCCTGCACCACTTTCTATTTTTGTGTGCATAGATCCTTCAGAAATTTGGCATAAGCCAGAACTTGCTTGATAGCATCAAGAAGAGATAGTTTATTTGGACTTGCTTAAATAACTCAAGCATCTCATTCATTTTTATATTCTTCTTGTTTGAAGATAAAGGAGATTCTAAAGTACAAAGAAATTGGGCTTTAGGTGTGAGTGCTTGATCATTGAATTCCTTCTCTTCTTCATTTCTTTTCTTTTTTGGTTTAGTCACTTCTGATTTCTGAGTTGGTTCAGGTAGGTTCAATATTTTTTCACTTCTTAGAGTCATGACTGATTTAGCATATTCTAGGAATTTGTTAGGACTAGAGGAATCCTCAGCCATAAATTATCCTTTCGGGTTACCGATGGGCTGACTAGGTAATCTATCCTCCTCTCTTCTACTAAGTGCTGTGGCTAGTTGTCCTATCTGAGTTTCTAGTTTTACAATGGATTGTGTATGGGAATGAAGGATTTGAGTATTTATTTCTAGCCCCTTCAATGCTTATAACACCTTGTCTTCAAATGTAGGATCATGATTATTCGGTGGAGGTTGTCGGATGCTTGGGTATTATGAATATGGCATGCTTTTAAAATTGTCTCCTGATAATTAAGTCTGATTGATGATAAATTGGATATAGGTTGAAGTTTTCAAGAAAAATTTGGGTAATTTCGCCAGCCAGGATTGTAAGTATTCAATATGGATCATTTTCTAGTCTAGGAGCCATTCGGGTTTGGGCTTGGTGGGCCTGCTCTTGAATAAGCTCAGAAAATTGGTATGCGGCTGGACATTCACCTATAGAATGGATCGAACTCAAACAAATTATACAAACATCATGATTTTAAAGAGGTGAGGAAGTACTTTCGCTTTGTAAGATTTGATCAAGCTTTTGGGCTAGTTCATCTACCTTAGTATAGATATCTATAGAATGACTCATTTCATATATTCCACCTTTTTTAGGTCCTACGGGAGGGTCTCTATGAGCAACTGATATATGATGTAATGAATCCTCACTCAATGTCTCAAAGAGTTACCAAGCTTCATGTTCATTCTTTAACATAAATGTCTCATCACATGAAGCATCAACCATTTGCCGATGCTTTTCTGACAAATCATCATAAAAGCACTGGACCAGTTGCCATTTGGGTATGGCATGATGTGGACATTTTCTAACCAATTCTTTTAATCTCTCTCATGTCTGAAACATCTCTCCATCTATCTAGAAAAAACTTGTTATGACTTTTCTAATTTGATTAGTTTTTCTACATGAAAGTATTTCTTGAGAAATTCTCTCTGAAGATGGTCCCGGTTTGAAATTTTACAGTATCTAATGAATTTAACCAATATTTGGATTTATCCTTGAGAGAAAACGGAAACAATTTAAGTCTAAGAGCATCGTCAGAAAAATTTTAAATTTTTATGGTCGAACAAATCTAAGAAATTCATCTAGATGTTTGTAAGGGTCCTCATTTGCAAGTCCATAAAATAAAGGTAACATTTGAATCACGCTTGCTTGATCTCATATTGAGTGGCTTCTATTGGAGGCACTTGAATGCAAGAGAGTAGGTATACTTCGAAGGAGTGAAATACTCTTTAACTGTCGTGGTGGATTATTTTCATTATTAGGGTCCAAATTCTAAGTTTGTTTTCTCTAAAGGTTTTTTCTATCTCAGGATGTAAGGGTATAAGGTTGGGTTGTAATGATCGGCGATCAAACATACACCCTACCAATACACTCTAAAGTAAATAGTAATTTATTTTTTTATGTATATGTAAATTAAATTAATGCAATAAAAGAGAAAGAAGAAGATTCTAAAAGAAATATCCTAAGAGATTACTAGAGCTAAGAGCAATGAAGATTTATTTAATTAGGGTTTAATAATTATTAGCAACCAAGTTAACAAAGATTATACTCTCTACTCTAGGTTTAACCTAGATCTAGATAGCTCCTAACTTCTAAGACTGCCTTGGAGCCATTCAAGTCAAAAATTAGCTGATCAACTAGCTAGTTGAGGGTAAGGTCGATGGAGGTCCCCCGTTGCTTGCTAGGTAAGCGAACGGAACCAATTAAGTAACCATTTTCCTTCCCTTTTCTAGACACCAGTTAAGCAGTCAATCCCGACCCGGTTCAACTCTTTCGGATGCCTTATCCTATTGAACTTGAGTTCCTTAAGGGCTGACGTCTAGTTAATTTTAGAGTTAAAGGCTTGGGTTAATAAAAAATAAAGGATGTGGTTTGTGGGCAAGGAAGGGTGATCAACTCCCTACCTTATCTTGATTAGGGGTTTGTACACTTAAGTTAATTATGAAAATGCTATGCAACAAGCAGATGTCAAGTTCTTGAAGATATCAAACAAAATTAATCTAATTATTTTTTTTACATTTTCATGATTAAGTTTTAATTTCCTAATAAATTATGAGATATCAATGAAAAAAATTTAAGTTTTGCAAAAAATAAATTTACCTACATCAATCTACGCATAAAAATAAAATAATTATATATATTATTTTTATTTATTATTATTATTATTATTTCCTTAAATTAATTATATTTTATGAAAAGTGTCTTAGGGTTTTCTTTTAGGTTCTTTAAGGTAAGTTAATTACAAGGAAAAGTTGATTAGGTTAAAAGTGGATTTTTGATAAGAAGGAAAGTAATTTTTTTATGTTAAAAAGAAAATAAGAAAATCTAATAATTAAGATAACTAAAAAAAGTAATAAAACAAAAAGAGAGCAATAACTATAAAAAAATTTAGATACTTTTTATTTTTAAAAAAATAAATGCACTTAAGTCTCCGACAACGCCAAAATCTGATGTGTATCGTAGTGCAATGATTAAAACACCTTAATTTTACAATCTTAGATAGAGTAGCGAGAGTAAGGGATCAAACCAATAGGGACTTTAAGTAGTTATTTTGAAATAAATTTACGCAATTAAAAATTTAAATGAATAGAAAATTGATAGTGAAAATAATTATGATATGATTTATCATAATGAGAGCATGGCCCATACCTGTAGATCACGGCTTATACTTATTAAGAATAGACCAGTCAAGGATTATTTTCACTTGAAGAAAATTCAATAAGAATTAAATATAAATAAATATTTTATTTCAAAGCATCCAAAAGAGTATATTAAAATTAAAATTAAAAATTCTTCTTTCCTGAATCAAGAAGGCAACAGCACTGAAGAGAGCTCTGGATCTGCTTCCAGGCCAAACTCCTCATGATTCTTTCTTTCTCAACCTAACCAAAGAAGTGCTGAACCGAACCAAAGATGGACTGAATGATTTCTGTCTTCCTGAACCAAAGATTGATTCTCTGTTCTTCCTCAACCGAGACGGCACCTCGCAGGACTTCTGAATGCCTCCCAGCTCCTCTATGCCTCGTTCCGGACTCCTCTCCCCTCCTCCGGTCTCCTCTATGGCGCTATTTGTAGATGCCCGGATGCGGAGAAGATGCGTCTTCCCAACTATTCCAAATCAGAAGCCCGGAAGCGTAGAGGTTGCGGATGCAGAGAGAATGGGGGCGCTGATCAATTTTCCTTCCAATCCGAGGGTCACACTTCCAATTTGAGAGCATTCAATCCAATTTATTTCTTTATTGGTTGGTGGACTGGTGGAATCGAAATAGGAGAATAATTGAAAAAGAAGAAGGAAATCCAAGTGAAAATATGATGAACTCGGCAATTGGTTTGTCGAGTTTGCTTTAAGATTCATGCAAATAAAGATAAATCCTTTTAAAATCCATTCGGAGCCCGTTTTAAGTCCGATTTAAGTGCCACTTACATTGTTGGACTCCTAAAATTGAACTCTTTAAGTTGACTCACATTCGGGTGTCGTGCTAAGGCCTCCATCCCTCCCAACTTCAGCGGCATCGCCATTATTGACTTTAACTTCTTCAACCATCGTAGTTGTTGGTGCCTCCACCGACTCATCAGGGTCTTTGGTAGTTATGGTGCTCAAGTCCGTAATGTGTAGGACCTGAGACACCTTCTTCTTGCACTCCTTGAAGCCCTTGACTTATGCATCGTATGCCACCTCAGCAACATCGTTGTTGAAGTCGGTAGAGTTCTTGTATGCCTCCATGACCCTGGCAGCCTCAGCTCTGGCGGCTTGTGTCTCGGCCTTGACCCAGGAGACCTCCTCCCTAGTATGAGTGGCTTCCTCCATTGCCTCCCATTAGAGGGCCTCGATGACTTTGAGCCTTGCCACGGCATCCGCAGCCAGCGCCTTTGCCCCATCTCCCCTCAGCTTGGCTCTTGTTGGTCCAGATAACAACCCAAGAGGAGGGGGGGGGGTGTATTGGGTTTTTCAAAAATTTAAACTCTTTTAAAAATAACCCCCAGCGGAAATAAAAACTTAGATTCACACAAATTAAAACAGAATATGCACAAAATAGAGAGTTAAAGATAAAGAGACAATCACGGCAAATACAAAGATTTTATAGTGGTTCGGTGTACCTACACCTACGTCCACTCCCAAGTATCTCTTGGGTCCACACTATAATCAATCTGATTACAGCAGAGTTGTTTTGCAAGCTCACAACTCGAACTTGTTATTTTTCCGGGTGCACAACGAACCCAGCTGGTTTTCAAGGCTCACCAGCACAAAACCTAACACCACAAGCTAATGCTTGCACAAGGCTGACAGCCTCAACTGAATTAATCACCAGATTGACCCAGCAAACAATATTTGTTTTACAAGATAAACAGCTCCTCCAATGAGCAAATATACAATAATGAAACAGAAATAAAAGATAGGAATCAAAGCCTGATTTGCAGATCTTGGTGGCTTGCTCCTTTCTTCTTTGAGTGGGTCTTCCTTCAAGATGCTCTTGAGACTCGAAGATCAGAAAACTAGGGCTTCCTTCTTCCCTTGAGATTTCTTCGAAATAGAACAACAAAAGCTTGGAATCTCTCTCTTTTCTTTTGGGAATCAATATGATCTTTCCTTTCGAGTTTTCCCTCTTTTCTCTTTTGATTTTCTGATGGATTTCACAGATTTCTCTCTATTCTTTTCTTTTTGTCTCTCTTTTTCGATGCAGCAAACCCTCTTCTTATAGATCCCGATTAATCCATAAATAGTTTAAAACTATCCATTAGAAACAAGTGTAAGAAGGTTTAGAACCAAAAATAGTAATAGCCGTTGGGATTAAAAAAGATAAAGATAAAGTTTAGAGTCGTTCTGACAGTTCTGGACTCGCGTCTGACATTCTGGAGTCGGCTCTAACTTTTCTAGTCGGCTCTAACTCGAAAATCTTTAACCGCTTGAACTGGAGTCGTCTCTGACTTTTCTGGGGTCGACACAAAAATCTTCTGGAGTCGACTCTAATAGTCCGGGAGTCGACTCTAAGTCGTGGCCTGAAAAACCATCGTTCTGTCTTTTCTATTGGAGTCGGCTCTAACAGTCCTGGAGTCGACTCTAAGTCCATACCGATTTTCGGAGTCGACTCTGCGATTCCATGTGTCGACTCTAATGTCTGCAAACTTACCTTGACATTAGATTCAAACCAGAACTTGATTTGACTTATGATTCTGATTATTAAATCGACTTATAAGCTGAAAAACTTAATCAAAATCATTAGTAACTTCAAATATTATACTCAAATAGTTTTGTTAATTATCAAAATCCTCAATTGGGTCAACAATCTCCCCTTTTTGATGATGACAAAAACTTTGAGTATATGCATCAAAAATTCATTTGAACTAAGAGTTATAGTCACTGTTAAAGCTTTGAAACTTCCTAACATAGAATTTGATGCCAATTTTAAAATGAACTTTTAACAAATATGCTTGAGTTCTATAATAAACATCAATCAAGATGATTTAACTTTTATATGAAAAATTATTAAGCTCCCCCTGCATTGAATAACTCCCCCTATGTAGATAAACTGAATTCATTTGAACATTTTTGATTAGAATCTCAATTTTTTTTTTCTCCCCCTTTGTAGATATGCAAAAAATCTTATATTCTTTCATTCTCTTTCTCTCTCTTTTATGCATATAGAATTATCTCTCCCTTTTTTGTTATCAGCAATAAGATGAAAAATAAAAAAGGTTATCAGAACGGGGTCATTGGTTCAATTAATCATAGAGATAGTAAACTCATTCATTGAAATTCAATCAATCAATCATAGACAAATTTGCAATAAAAGTGTAATTGTATTCCAATGCAAGATTCATTACATGTGTCAATTCAAGTACATTCACAGTAAAGTGACATATTCAAGTATGTTAAAGAAAACTTAGAAATCCTAAGATACAAAATAGGATAAGACAGGATATCAAAATCAAACATGCTTATACACAATTTTCTTCAAATGTCCAATCATTTCCATAATATCATCTTTTTGAGTCTTCTTAAAACTTTCAAGACAAGCTTCAATTTGAGAAACGCGAGGTCGATATCTTTCTTTAGTTGACTGGTAGCATGAAGATAAGTTCCAGAACCGTCTGCAATGCCTTCCATCCTTTCAAAAATCTTATGAAGATCAGCGCTAAAGGATTCTACCGAGTTGCTAATGGAAAAGAAAATCATGTCAAGCCTTGAATTGATCTCTTCCTTCAACTGATTGAAACTCCTCTATCAACTGACACATATCATTTGTCCTTTGACTATCATACTCAGCCAGTAAAGCTCTGAGCTGACCTATTTGCTCCTCAGAAAATCTTCCAGATGCCAAAGCTGACTGATGTGGAGGGTGAGTGCTTGGTCCAGCCACTGAGGTCCAGCAGTAGATGGTCCAGCAGTAGATGGTCCAGGAATATCCTCTCCTCTGACCTCCTCAACTCTAGCTTCTTCTGCTCTGGTCTCTTGTCCTCTTTTTATCCAATTTTCATTCTCTTTTCTGAAGCCCATGCGGTGAATTGTAGAGACACTATAGTAATCAGTATGCCTTAATTTTCTTAGTGGCTCATTATCCATTATTAGCACACCTTGGCTTCTAAAGACTAAGGTTAGTATCATACCATACGGCAGTGTTGATCTCTTCTTAGTTGCTGCTTCTGCCATATAACCAATCATCATACCGGCAAGATTAACAGGTCTTCCAGTGAGAATACAGTCCATCAACAAGATGTCTCGCTCTGAGACATACTCAAACCTTCCAATTTTAGGAAATAAAATTCTTCCACAAATATTGTGAAGTAATCTGAGTTCCAAATTAAGTTGATTGGCCAAGATTTCTTCAAACTCAGAAACTTCTCTCCCTAACATCCTAGATAGGGCACCTCCTTTGTCATCATGTTGATATTCAACTAGACCAATAGTAGGCATCTCCAATAGATTTCCAAGAGTCTCCGTGATAATCACTTTAGTTCCTCTTACAAAACTCACTAAGCCTCCCTCTCCTCTACATAAATCATTGTAAAATTCTCTCACAAGGGCAGGGTATGTAGGGACATCCAAAGAACAGACTTTCTCCCATCCCATTTCCTTCAACAAACGTCCAATAGCGAAGCCCTCCGAAGCAAAAAAGTCAAAATCTACTTTTCTTCCGGTAGTAATGGCCTTACCCGCTAATTGGTCTACCCGTGGAGAAGATGGTGAGGGTGGAGAGTCATCTTGAGTGGCAGATGAAGAAGACGACGTCGCTTGCCTCCTATCGTCCTTTTTCTCGTGGGAACGGCCGAACCTCCAACAATCGCACGCCTTTTAGGAGCCATGGGATTAGATTGGAATGAGTTATTGAGAGATTTGAGGGATTTGGAGGGATTGAAGTCGGTTTGGAACAGTTTTGGAAGGGTTTAGGAGACGATAGGTTTCGTTTGGGGTCGACTCCGCCTTTTTTATTTTGACCTAGTTCCACTTAGAGTCGACTCCCGAAAATGAGGTGTCGGCTCCGAACCAGAAAATCTGTCAGCGCCGAATTAGAGTTGGCTCTACAGAAGCCAGAGTCGGCTCTAATTGCCCAGACAGAACATCAAAATATGAAGGTGTCGACTCCACAAACTGCAGGTGTCGACTCCACAACAGTTTCAGTGAAAAATTTGAATTTCAAGGATCTGAAACTAATCAAATTAATCATCAAACTCTAGATAAGTGTTCCTAACAATTGGGGAAACAATGAATCAAATTTCTAGATAAATTTCCTTATTGGACATAGAGGATTTTCAAGAAATTAATGAAGTCTAGATAGTTGTTGTCCTTAAGAGTTTCAGAAAATCATTCTAAAGGATCACAAACTCCTAATTCTCCTCTAAGATAACAAAGTCTTTCCTCACTCAAAGGTTTGGTAAAATATCAGCTAATTGATCATTAGTATTAACATATTCAAGACAAACATCTTTGTTAGTTAGATGTTCTCTAATAAAGTGATGTCTAATTTCTATGTGTTTAGTTCTTGAATGTTGAATTGGATTCTTAGTTAGATTAATGGCACTAGTATTATCACATTTAATAGGAATTTTATCAAGTGTGATACCATAATCTTCAAGTTGTCGCTTAATCCAAAGGATTTGAGCACAGCAACTTCCAGCTGCAACATACTCTGCCTCAGCAGTGGATAATGCAACCGAATTTTGCTTCTTGCTAAACCATGAGATTAAGTTACTTCCTAAAAGTTGGCATGCCCCACTTGTACTCTTTCTATCTAATTTACAACCAGTAAAGTCAGAATCAGAATAAGCAATCAATTTTAAGGTTGAGTCTCTAGAATACCATAATCCTACATTTTTAGTTCCATTTAAGTATCTAAAGATTCTTTTAACAGTAAATAAATATGATTCCTTAGGATTAGATTGATATCTTGCACATAAGCAAATAGAAAACATGATATCTGGCCTACTTGCCGTTAGGTAAAGAAGTGATCCGATCATACCTCGGTAATGCTTATGATCTACATTCTTACCTTCTTCATCCTTGTCCAGCTTGCATGAGGGACTCATTGGCGTACCAAGAGGTTTAGCAGATTCCATACCAAACTTCTTGAGTATTTCCTTTGTGTACTTTGTTTGGTTAATGAAAATCCCCGCTTTCTCTTGTTTGATTTGAAGTCCAAGGAAGAAGTTTAGTTCTCCCATCATGCTCATCTCGAATTCTCCCTGCATTAACTTAGCAAATTCTTGACAAAGGAGATTGTTAGTAGCACCAAATATGATGTCATCAATGTAAATTTGAACAATTAATAAATCCTTTCTTTTCTTTTTAAAAAAAGGTTTTATCAACATTTCCTCTAGAAAAATCATTTTAATTAAAAATTTACTTAATCTATCATACCAAGCTCTAGGTGCTTGCTTTAAACCATAAAGTGCTTTGTGTAGTTTGAAGACGTGGTTTGGAAATTCATGATCTTCAAAACCAGGAGGTTGTTCAACATAAACTTTCTCATTTATAAAACTATTTAAAAATGCACTTTTAACATCCATTTGAAATAAGTTGAAATTCATATGACATGCAAATGCAAGTAGTAGCTTAATGGCTTCTAATCTAGCAACAGGTGCAAAGGTTTCATCAAAATCTATACCTTCTTCTTGATTATATCATTTTGCAACTAATCTAGCCTTATTTCTAATTACCAATCCATTTTCATCCAATTTATTTCTAAAAACCCATTTAGATCCTATTATAGGGTGGTTTTTAGGTCTATCTACTAGGGTCCAAACTTGGTTCCTAGTGAATTGGTTTAACTCTTCCTGCATTGCTAACATCCAATAACTATCTTTCTCAGCTTCCTCTATAGTTTTAGGTTCTATATGAGATACAAATGCAAGATGATTATTGATATTTCTTATTGATGATCTAGTCCTTACACCTTGAGATGGATCACCTATGATTAGGTCCTTAGGATGACCATAAGCATATCTCCAATCTCTAGGTAGATCTTTATCATTATGAGCAGTATCAATACCATCATCCTTAGGTGAGTCATCATCCTTAGCTTCAAGTTCTTGATCTGAAGATACATTTAATTTTTCAATACCTCTTTCAATCAAAGATGTATCTTCCTCATCATCAATTTATCTGAACTTGATGCTAAAGACTCATCAAACACTATATGAATGGATTCTTCTATAATTAAGCTTCTCTTATTAAATACTCTATATGCCTTGCTAGATGTAGAATATCCTAGGAAAATACCTTCATCAGACTTTGCATCAAACTTCCCAAGATTATCCTTACCATTGTTATGAATAAAACATTTACAACCAAATGCATGAAAATAACCTAAATTTGGTTTCCTATTATGCCATAGTTCATAGGGAGTCTTCTTAAGGATAGGTCTAATTAGGGCTCTATTTAGGATGTAACATGCTATGTTTATAGCTTCCGCCCAAAAATATTTTGAAGTTGGCTTTCACATAGCATGGTACGGGCCATGTCTTCTAAAGTCCTATTCTTTCTTTCTACAACTCCATTTTGTTGCGGTGTTCTAGGTGCTGAAAAGTTATGATGTATGCCTTTTTCAAAACAGAATTTTTCAAATAAGTGATTTTCAAATTCAGTTCCATGATCACTTCTAATAGACACTATGGTAGTGTTTTTCTCATTAGTGACTTTCTTAACGAATTTCAGGAATATTGAGAAAGTCTCATCTTTGTGAGCCAAAAACATTACCCAAGTGAATCTAGAGTAATCATCTACTATCACCAACCATATTTCTTTCCTCCTAGACTTGTGGTTCTAGTAGGTCCAAAAAGGTCCATGTGTAGTAGCTCTAGTGGCCTAGTAGTTGAAATAACATTCTTAGATTTGAAAGAAGTTCTTGTTTGTTTTCCAAATTGACATGCATCACATATTCGATTATTTTCAAAATTTAAGCTAGGAATACCTTTAACTAGATCCATTTTCAATAGTTTAGAAATTAGGTGTGTGCTTGCATGACCTAATCTACGGTGCCATAGCCAACCAATCTCATTCATCTTAGCATTATTAGCAACTAAGCAATGATTACTTAGAGATAAATTACTCAAATCAATTAAGTACACATTGCCATAACGTTTACCAACAAGAATAATGCTGTTATCAATGGGATTAGTAACAGTGCAAACAGAAGCTTCAAAGGAAACTTTGAAACCTTTGTCACACAGTTGACTAATACTTATCAAATTATGTTTAAGTCCATCGACATATAAAATATTATCAATATGAGTAGATGGAGTAATTTGAATCTTACCAATACCCATGATATGGCCTTGACCATTATCACCAAAAGTAACTACTCCACCTCTTTTTGATTCAAGGGTGATGAATTGATCTTTGTCACCCGTCATGTGTCTTGAGCAACACTATCCAGGTACCATTTTCTTTCAGTCTGATGGCTGCAAGACACTCCTGCAAAAATTCATGTCTTAATTTTAGGTACCCAAGCCTTCTTGGGTCCTTCATGGTTAGATGCATTCAATATTGTTCCTTTGGGAACCCAAATCATCTTTCTCTTATTATGTGGAGATTTACACATATAAGATTTATGTCCTTTGTTTCCACATTTAAAACAAGTAATATTTGATGATTTTTCAGCATGTATAAAAATATTCTTCAAAGATTTTTGCTTTTTAAGTGGATTATATCCTAATCCAGCTTTATCAAAAATAGCTTTTTGATTATCCAAAATCATATAAGTTTGATAGAGCTTAGAGTGAATTTATCAACTATAGGTTTAAGTCTATCAACTTCATTTTTCAAGCTTTCATTTTCTTTTTCAAAAGTTCTTTATCTACAACATGCTTTTCATTTTCTAAGGATAGTTTTTGCATTTTATTTTTCAAATATTTGTTCTTTGAACTTAAGTTTGCAAAATCATCCATTAATTCATAAAAAGCACTATGCAATTCATCGAAAGTAAAATCATCAAGAAAACTCAGACTTACCTCATCATTGTCCGCCATGAAGCATAGATTGGCCATTTCACTCTTTTCTTCCTCTTCGGAACTTGAGCTTTCCGAATCACTCCATGTGGCCATCATTGCCTTCTTTTTGAATTTTTGGGTGCCTTTTTTAGTTGAGGGCATTCAGATTTAAAATGACCCGGCTTTTTACATTCAAAGCAAATAACTTCTTTTTCTTTGCCCTTGTCCTCATCTTTTCTTGCAAAGGGCTTTTTCTTTTCAAACTTCTTCTTCTTCATGAATTTTTTAAATTTCCTTGTGATGAGTGCCATGTCCTCATCATCACTTTCATCTTCAGATTCATGAGGCTTCCATGTATTCAGAAATCTTAAGAGCCATAGTCCTCTTCTTCTTTGACTCATCATCATCAACATGTTGCTTAATTTGAAGCTCATGAGTCATCAAGGATCCCAATAATTCTTCTAGGGGTAGGGTACTTAGATCCTTTGCCTCTTGTATTGCAGTCACTTTAGCTTCCCAAGTCCTAGGCAAAGAACGCAAAACCTTTCTCACAAGATCAGAATTATCATAAGATTTACCAAGACTTTTAAACCATTAAATATATCAGTAAATCTTGTAAACATATCAGCAATAGATTCACATGCATCCATTTTAAACAATTCATACTTATGAACTAGCATGTTAATCTTGGATTCCTTGACTTGATTTGTTCCCTCATGGGTAACCTCAAGTCTATCCCAGATTTCCTTAGCAGAAATGCAAATAGATATACGATTGAATTCATTTGCATCTAATGAGCAGTATAAAACATTCATTGCTTTGGCATTAAGTTGTGCCAATTTTTTATCATGTTCATCCCATTCCATTTCCGGTTTAGGAATCTCCATGCCATTAATTCTAGCAGTGGGTGTGTGTGGTCCATTGACTATAATGCTCCATAGATCATAGTCAAGTGCTTGAATGAAAATTTTCATTCTAGCTTTCCAATAACCATAGTTTGAACCATTAAACAAGGGTGGTCTATTAGTAGATTGGCCTTCGGAAAAATATGAACCAGCTTGAGTTGCCATGTGATCTTTGACTCTTGATCGTTAGATCAAATCAAATGAGCACTAGCTCTGATACCAATTGTTGGTCCAGATAGCAACCCAAGAGGGGGGGTGAATTGGGTTTTTCAAAAATTTAAACTCTTTTGAAAATAACCCCAGCGGAAATAAAAACTTAGATTCACAGAAATTAAAACAGAATATGCACAAATAGAGAGTTAAAGATAAAGAGACAATCACGGCAAACATAGAAGATTTTATAGTGGTTCGGTGTACCTACACCTACGTCCACTCCCAAGTATCTCTTGGGTCCATACTATAATCAATCTGATTACAGCAGAGTTGTTTTGCAAGCTCACAACTCGAACTTATTGTTTTCTGGGTACACAACGAACCCAGCTGGTTTTCAAGGCTCACTAGCACAAAACCTAACACCACAAGCTAATGCTTGCACAAGGCTGACAGCCTCAACTGAATCAATCACCAGATTGACCCAGCAAACAATATTTGTTTTACAAGATAAACAGCTCCTCTAATGAGCAAATATACAATAATGAAACAGAAATAAAAAGATAGGAATCAAAGCCTGATTTGCAGATCTTGGTGGCTTGCTCCTTTTCTTCTTTTGAGTGGGTCTTCCTTCAAGATGCTCTTGAGACTCAGAAGATCAGAAAACTAGGGCTTCCTTCTTCCCTTGAGATTTCTTCGAAATAGAACAACAAAAGCTTGGAATCTCTCTCTTCTTTTGGGAATCAATATGATCTTTCCTTTCGAGTTTTCCCTCTTTTCTCTTTTGATTTTCTGATGGATTTCACGGATTTCTCTCTATTCTTTTCTTTTTGTCTCTCTCTTTTCGGATGCAGCAAACCCTCTTCTTATAGATCTCGATTAATCCATAAATAGTTTAAAACTATCCATTAGAAACAAGTGTAAGAAGGTTTAGAACCAAAAATAGTAATAGCCGTTGGGATTAAAAAAGATAAAGATAAAGTTTAGAGTCTTCTGACAGTTCTGGAGTCGCGTCTGACATTCTAGAGTCGGCTCTAACTTTTCTGGAGTCGGCTCTAACTCGAAAATCTTTAACCCGCTTGAACTGGAGTCATCTCTGACTTTTCTGGGGTCGACACAAAAATCTTCTGGAGTCGACTCTAACAGTCTGGGAGTCGACTCTAAGTCGTAGCCTGAAAAACCATCGTTCTGTCTTTTCTGTTGGAGTCGGCTTTAACAGTCCTGGAGTCGACTCTAAGTCCATGCCAATTTTTGGAGTCGACTCTGCGATTCCATGTGTCGACTCTAATGTTTGTAAACTTACCTTGACATTAGATTCGAACCAGAACTTGATTTGACTCGTGATTTTGATTATTAAATCGACTTATAAGCTGAAAAACTTAATCAAAATCATTAGTAACTTCAATATTATACTCAAATAGTTTTGTTAATCATCAAATCCTCAATTTGGTCAATAGCTCCTTCAAGCTAGATTTTGAGCTTTGCTACCTTGGTCGTGGCCTCTGCCAGCTTCAATTTGGCAACCACCGAGCGCTCTACCTCGGCATTGATTTTCTCCTCTGCCTCCACAAGTCGGGCCTCTAGCCCCCCATCTCATTTCCATGGCGGCTCGAACCTCTTCACTCAAGGCCACCTCATGGGCCCGAGCTAAAGCCAGCTCCAAGGCCACTTTGTCGGCCTCAACCTGGACGGTGGCAGCCTTCCTCTAGGTGACACCACAGGATTCTGCAGTCCGAAGGCAAGCATCCTGCATAGTGAAGATGCTGCCCACCACCTGCATAACAAAGAAGCAAGTAAGTACACTAACTACAAAGGAAAAACAAGTTCAGGGATAGAAACATGAAGTCACATACCAAGAACATCAAGGTGTAGAGATCGTCCATGACCTCCCCCATGCCCTACCAATGGATCTCCTCCCGATCCTGTGGGGGGAGGGCATGCTCCAGTAGCCGCCCTGCCAGTCGACCATCACGGAGCACCAAGATGACTGTCGAAGGAACTTTTGGGCCTACGGAGTAGTTGGGAGATCCCCCCTCCATGACTGGAGCATCATCAATGGGCAAAGGTACCGCTGCTAGCTCAAAAATCTCTATACCCTTGAGTGTGGATGTCGGAGTCATCACCGCCCCATCACCACTAGGTTGCACTGGGACTTCTTCCACCCTCAGTTCCTCTGTCACCACTGGGCAGGCATCCAAATCGGAGTTGATTGCCCTCGAGTGGGTAATTGGGGCCACCTCCCCACAGAACCCTTAATGATAAGGCTGAGGCAGCGCCGGGCATGACAAGCGGGGCCTCTTTGCCTCTAGTCTCCCTACATTGCCGGCTGTCTCCCTCTTTTTCTTACCAACCCCCTTTAATTGCTCGACATAGAACTTCATGCCTACAACAAGCATATAAAAGGTCAGATGGGAAGTGAAAAAGAAGAATATTAGAAGATCAAGAACAACCCTATGCTCACCTAGGGTCAGCGCTAGGCTTGCACCAGCATCAAATAGATTTTTCTTTGATAGAAGAACCCAATAGGGAGGGGTTTGGGAGGACAACTGATTGAATACCTCTCTGTCACCCTACTCCACCATTGAGTTCCTGTTCGGGGATAGGTTTCCCCCACCTCCCACTCAGACCCTCTAGGTGGACAAAAGGAATTGAGATTTCCATCCCTTAATGGAGGATGAGAGGTCTAACTTAAGGACCCTACCCTATCTAGGAGAGAAGCATCACCATCCCGTTTTAGAGGGATGGCGGTGAAGAGAATACATGACCCAGAACAATGAAACCTAGGCCACAATACCATGAAAATGAGAAAAAATGACGAAGGCACAAATGGTCCGAAAGGAATTCGGAGCCAACTACGCCGGAAGGAGGTCATACCTCTTTAAGAGGCCGATGATAAAAGGATGGAAGGGAAGTTGGAGTTTTGCTCGAAAGAACTCCTCATATAGGGTGACACCTCCGGCAGGGCCGGCGGTCACCCTATCATCGGGTCTAGGAGTGGACAACCTAATCCATTTTAGGATCCCATACCTAGCCCTAAGATTTTCTACATCTACCAGGGTCATGGTTGAGGAGATGCTTTTGGAGTAGCCAAACTTGGAATGGCAGCCAAATGAGGCATCAAAGAAACCAGAGCCACTGAGGGCTCATGGATCACTACATCACCAACCCTGCGATGCAACCAGCGAGGAACTTTATCCTCGGAGGAAGAAGAAGAAGAGGAGGAGGAGGAAACAATGAATTTTTTGCCCTTCCCGTGGATAAGCTTATGGTCCATGACTACTTCGAATGAAAAGATGGAAAACCTAAGAGGAGATTTGAAGATGAACAGAGGAGCCCAAGGAACTGACCTATGAGACAAAGAACACTCGGAGGACTCAGGTGATAGGAACGATAGAGGGAGGAAGAAGAAAGAGTCAGTCCTTCTCTCTAAGCACTGGAAGCATAAAAGGCTCAGCAGAAGAGACAGAAGGCTTTTATACAGGATTTTTGATTCATCCTGCCCAATGACACCGCCACGTAGGCAATTGCCATTGGAGGCTGGCATCTCAACCGACCGGAGACCCTTCACCGCTCGAAAAGCAGTGTTCCAATGGTGCATTGGGGAGCATGATTTGCAGCTGGCTAATGATGATATGTGGCTCCTTGCCATGAGAGAAGTGTTTGCCAATAGTACTGCGCCCCACTACCTTTACTTAAATGTGAAAAACCACACTTCCCCAAGGGCATGACCTCTGCACGTGCTAGACTTCATAATTAATGGCGCCTGAATCTTGATGCATGGAGGCTTTACACTCCTCTCGCTTGGCAGATGCAAGACACATGGATGCACATGCTTAGGAGTGTGGGAGCATTTGATAGGGTTGATGGAGCAACACCCAATCAACGTTCATCATACTTCCATAAGAAACTCCAGTCGACCACTCGGGTAGAACCTCCAACCGGCCACCCGGGTAGAACTCTGACCCAGCCACCCAAGTAGGACCTCCAGTCGATCACTCGGATCGGACCTTCAGTCGGTCACTTAGGTCGAACCTCCAGTTGGCCACCCAGATAGGACTCTAACCTGACCACTTGGGTAGGACCTCCGGTCGGCCACTCGAGTAGGACCTCGAGTCGGCCACCCGGGTAGGATCCTTCATGAGGCCCACCTATAAGATCCCACTACTCAAAGTTGCTCGTATGCTCCTTCCATAGTCTAAAATCTCTGCGGAGACGTAAGGAACAAATCTAGCAAATTTTGGCTACCAAGTCCGGCAAACCCTGCCAATCTAGCGACGGCTACCCAAGTTCGACAAACCCTGCCAACCTAATGATAGTCGCCTAGGTCTGACAAATCCTGCCAACCCTGACATGTCATGTGGGGAATAAATCCAACAATTACAGCCACTCTGGCCCTATCACGCATGCTTTGAGATTCAGTTGCTCTATAAGCCACATTCTAGTGACCAGTCATGCCAAGTGCTCTGCAAACTCCTATAAAGTAGGTAAGAGGGACCCCTGACCAAGTATGCCCATACATACTCTCACATAAAGCATCTCTCTCTAAGACGCTCGACCTTTCCTTCAAGTTCACGACTGTTGTTGCCCATAGAACTAACTTAAGCATCAAAGGATCCCCGCTAGAATCATCGGTCACAGGACTTTTTACAGGCTCCCAATCGAGAGAAGCTCATCGAAAGTTCCTTGGTTCGCAGAAGAAGATGATCGGATGCTCGCCGACGATCGAGGAAGGTGACTTAGCGATAACACTCCCCAACCTTTCTTGCGGACCATGGTGGATATGGAGCTCATTCTAATTGTATAACTCTTTATTTTTTTTTTTTTGAAAAAAAATTAAATGAACAATCTCCCATTTCGAGTTCTGCAAGTACTTGGGCTGATTGTGGAAGATCAAGTTTCAAAATTATGTGGTTTTTCGCATCCTAGACAAACAAGTAGTCATATTTTAATTAGTTTCTAGTCATTTTCTGGCCCGATGTCTCTCTGACAAAAGTTGTCAATCTCTGCCAAGCCCCGATACAAATAGGATGATTGAGATATAGGGTTAGTTTAATACTAAAAAATAATGCCATATTGAATGAGAAAGAAAGTATTATGTAAATCAAATTGGTTCTTTTAAGCATTATTATACACTAGCTCACCAAAAAGAAATGCTATAGTGGTTTGATCACTTCTTTGCTAAAAAAAAATAAATAAATTGATTCTTTCAAGCATCATTTTGCACAAGCCCTTTGAAGAGCGATGCTATAGCAATTCTCTTACCTTTTTGATAGGGAGAAATTAAATTGGTTCTTTCTAGCATTATTTTGCACTAGCCTTTCATGAAGTGATGCCATGTCAGAAGCAATTCAATCACCTCTTTATTAGGAAAGAGCCAAATTGGCTCTTTCAAGTATCGTTCTATATCAGCCCATCAAGGAGTAACACCGTCATGGTTTGATCACCTTTGTAACAAGAAAAAGTCAAATTAGTTCTTTCAAGCACTGTTAAGCAATAGCCCATCAAAGAGCAACACCAAAGCAGTTTTGATCGCCTCTTCAATAGGAAAAAACTAAATATTTTAATTAGTTTCTAATCATTTTTTGGCCTCGTGTGTCATGCCCCAAACCCAATGGTGGTGGATCCAGGGGTGGCAAACTACCATATGTCTGGCATGCAAAGCGTCCTATAGCAATCCAATTAATATAAAGAGGGATAATAACTCTATGTCATTCAAAAGTCAATAGCATTTCTTAATACAAGCCATAACCATAAGTTTTGGACTACATGCCAAAATACATAAGATCAATAGGGCTACAACAAAATTTCTCATCTAAGTTACTCTGATAGAAGCTCCATCTACCTCATATCCCTTTCTTCAATTTTGTGGCTCTAAAAAATTATGAGATTTTAATGAGCTTGCACTCAGTAAGTAAGCCTATTGTAATATAATATAGTCAATTCAAGCTTTTAGCAAATCAGATTTTCATATGTAAAAGCACATGTCAAGTTTTCATATTTTAAATATATTTCATCATATTACTAAATCATGCATATCATATGCTCAAAATAATTTGAAAGAAAATGCTATGTAGTATTTCAAGAATATATGATTTTTAAATTAAAACCACTATACCACTGTAATTAACATATAAAAATTTATTTATACCAATGTCCCGCATCCATGTAAATAGAACACCACAACAATGTATCCACCCTATACATCCCTTATGGAGGAAAGGTCTCAAAATCATATAGCATATCATGTTGTATCCTGTCACAACATATCTCACAGATGTGATGTGTGTCCTTTACATATTTTTTCTATTGAGATGGATCTCAATGTACCAGAGTCATGTGGCATATCATGCCGTATCCTATCATAGCACATCCCACGGATGTGTGTCCTTCATATATATATTCCCTCTATGAAGGTGGGTCCCAAAATCATATAGCAAATCATGTCAGAGTGGACCATGGTGGCACATAATAGTATATTCAGAAAATATCACTTTTATGCCTTGTTGCAAAAATATGCTTTCAAATACATGCCAAGCTTTCAAATTTTAAATACATTTTATCATGTTATCAAAACATGCATATCATATGCTTAAAATAATTGGAAGCAAATGACATATAACATTTCAATCAAAACTATTGTACCACTGTAATCACCATGAAAATTTCATTTTATACCAATGCCTCCTGATCATATACTACGTCCATGTAAACAAACACCCCAAAGGTATAACCTCCATAAACGTCCCCTAGAAGGCAGGGTCCTGGAACCAGGGCATGTTACATGTAATATCCTATCACAGCACATCTCATGAATGTATGCCCTCCATATATTTTGCCTATGGAGGTGAGTTGCAAAGTCATGTAACAAATCATGTCATATCATGTCAGTCATAGTGGACCATAGTGGGATATATTACCATAGGCACAAAGTATCATTTTTATGTCACATTTACAAAATAGTATGTATTATTGCTCAAAGCATAACAACATACTTTCACATATACAGTAGTTTAAATATATCAAAATACAGATGTAACCTTGTATAAAACTTTTAGAAATTTCAAATACCATATTAAATAATCATTTGCAAGTAAGGATACCAGATAATTTAGCAGAAATTAGCACTTTTAAATAACATATAAAATAGTCATTTGCATATAAGAGGCATCAAATCCATTTTCTCACTTTTCAAATAATACACCATGTAAAACAGTCATTTTGGTGTATCAAATCCATTTTTCTATTTAACAAATAATGCATTGTGTAAAACTATATAGCATTTAAATCCATAATTTATATATCTTAATAATTCCAGAAATCATGATAAATGGCTTACTTACCTCTAAGCGTTAATCCAAAAGTGTAAATGAGCTATTTGGGCACCTAGGTACCTATACATAATTTTTTAAATTTTTAATCTATAAAATCAACATATCAAAATAACTTCTAAACTCTACCCAGTCTAATCTTGGAACCAACTTGGGGCTTGAATATCTCTAAATATATAAGCCCAAATGAGAAAATAAAAATTTTCAAGAGATTAGGATCAACATTTACCCAAACCCTATCTTCCTTTTATTGGGCCCGGCTCGATTTGGGCCCAAAAAGTCAGCCCAAAGGGCTTAAATCACTTGAACAAGGTTGAACAAATAAGAAGACTGAGGCCTTTTTTTCATGTATGGCCTAAACCCAAAGGCCTTTTTTTTTGTTACAACTGCATCATGTTTTATATATTTAAACATTCAAATATCTCAACATTTATAGTTAAATGTTATATTTCATTATTTATTTTAAAGTCCTCAAATATTTCAACTTATATTCTAAAAATCATAGTTCCTAAACTTGAAAATGATCAATTACTTAGATAAAATTAAACGTTTTTGAATGAAAAATTAAGCTTAAATTGATTGATTTTTAATTTTATTTGTTTGTGATTTTTTATTGAATTATTAATTTTTAGATTTTAGGAATAAAAGAACAATTAGATTTTTGAGTCCAATGTAAATTTGATCCAACTCAAATCCATATTTGGCCTTAGGTCATACATGACCCTGACATGATTAGAATGTTTTATTGAGTCAAAAGTTCTTCCTATGGATTCAACTAAATTAGTAAATAGGTAGGGTTCAAATCTAAAATCATAACTCTAATATAAGATTAGGTTTGGTCGGTGTCAAACATGCTCCAGTCTGACCCATCCTATTTGCAGTTTTAGTAGCGATAGATTTATTAGTTGATGGTCAATATGGTGGAGTCCAACAGGCGTTAGTTTTGGAGAGTGATGGTCAAGCAATAGAGGTAAGCAGCAAGAGGTGAAGTTTTATAGATGACATTTATGGTGATGAAGATAGATATAACAAGCAAGCAGCTAGTAGAGAAATTAGATGTAGATCAAATATCAACATATCCATATCTTTATTTATTTTTATTTGGCAATTACGAATGCAAATACAAATATTAATCAGACAAAACTCACCAACATACAGATTAAGTAGGAATATAAGTAAAATTGGATATTCAATTATAAATTAAATAATTATTTAACCATGTATGTTTTTTTTAAAATGTGCATGAATGTGAATATGAATTTTTAAGTTCTTTTCATATCCATGACAGATTCAAATAAAAAAACGAATTCAGATGGTTATCATTCAAACCACTTTCAACCTTAGGCAAGCTGGATGTTTGAGGATTTCAGCTGGCATGGAACATTGAATTCAGATTGTTGGACTTAGAGGTGAGATTGATTGGGACTTCTTTTCAACTTGATCCGTCTTGATTTGCACATATACTGCAGGGCTTTCCAGTGTTTTTCCATTTTTTTCCACTTTTCTTTTTCTTGCTTTTAAATTTTTGGTTGTTCAAATCCCACTCGATTCCTGGTAACCATGAGGCAACTCAAGCAAGAGATTTTTGCAAGCCATTGCTACTTTAAAATCTCACTTTATTCTAAGTACAAAGTTTGTCATCTCTAGAGAAACATAAACGTTAAAATAAGCTCCATGAATATCGATAGGTTGCGATCTTCCGAATGATATCACTGGAGAGTTGCTGCTATTTTGTGACGCTCAATTATTCATCTGTTCACTCTGCAAATATTTGAACACTCCATAAGCAACGGTGCCACCCACGAACAAGAAGACTGTTGGAGTGAAGGATGGATAGAGATACTTCACGAAAATATTATCCCATTCCTCTGGCAGGAAGCCTGCAAATGGATAAAGCCTATGGTCATGAAAATCAATGCAACTAAAAAAAATAGTATAAGAAAACTGAGACAAGGGATACAAAAGTCCATTTCATCTCCTTTCAAGGATTTGGTGCATATCATTCTGGTTACCTCAACAAAATGGCCAAGGGGGATGTGAGAAGATGATTGCACCATGAGTTTTGTTACCTTAAATCGTGATAAAGAAAACTGCTAGAGATCACTGGCTGTGTCACTGCTCAGTTCGCATATCCTATGTGGACGAAGTGGATGATTGGTTGAGCAGTACGCAGGACAGAGGGGACAACACCCCACCCCCCCTCCTATCGCACGATGACAAGTTTGCAACCTTAATTGGATCACATGTCAACCCATAGAGCTCCCCCTTGGATGGGATGAAGCTCATTAGTTAAGGTTAAAAACATTAATTATTAAACATCATGTTCCAAGGGTAAAGGTTACAACAACACTCTTGTGTAATGCAGTCATGCCAAAATTCTTCATCCTTTTTCTTTTAAACTTGCTCAAGTGAACTACCAAAAAGACATACTGGATTTAACATACCGGACAGACATCAGGAACACCCATAACATTCCACAGATGAAATACCTAATACAGCAACCAATAATCAACACATCTGGTAGACATTTCCGAAGGAATAGATTAATACTTTTGCTTAAATTTCTCCATCCTTTCTAACAGAGCTAGTCACCAAACAACTTGCTCATAGCCACCACCTCTATATTCCACATCGACATTATATACATCCTATATCACCCAAATGTTCAGAAGCAAATTCCATCTATAGGTTAGATTTCACTAATTTATGCCAGTATATCTCACATGAGATAGATAGGACTAAATCTTAACAAACAAAATCATGCAAGGGATTATATTATTTGCCATCTTTTTCCTTTTCAAAAAAAAAATGTCAATAAGAAAATACTCTTATTTCGGTTAGCCTAGTTTTGCTATTTCTTTATAATATAAATGTCAAAAGAATCAATCAATGAGAGGTCAATCCACCAGAAGGTCCTGATCAGGAGCATGCGGAGACGCAAAAGAATCCATTAGCTCATTGTCTTGACTTGTGGATTGCTCCAATCAGGAGAGCAATTGATCAAGGAGATTTCACACCCGTAAAGGAGACAGAGAGAGTGAGTGATGCAGAACGTTTCTGTGCCATGATCCAATGGCTTAGGTTGCTAACTGATCTGAGGATTTTCAGTGGTAAGTCTTAGGAGATGTGTGCTGTTAGAAAAGCAATAGAACTTTTAGGGCCTGTTTCAATGTTGGAAGATCTTATCAGTCAATAATATTTGATTGGCCCAAGTAAGACCTTCTGGCAGGGGCTTCTATAATAAAGAATTGAGAAGAGAAACGGAAGTTGGAGGATCTAATCATAACTAATGCCAATTTTTATGGACAACAGAAACTGCTAGATGGACAGTTACCTGAAAACATAGGGATTGATTGTGATCAGCTGGGCTTCCCACCTATCCCACTCCTTTTTGCACCAGATTGTTGATGCTCAGGGAGTTCCCTCACTGAGGAGCTAATCTCCCTCTTCTTGTTATAAAAAAAAAGCCAGCACCAAGATCTTATCGGGTGGACTTATGGGGCAACAAGATCTACTGACATCTAGAAAGGTCCTAGGGCACTTTGATGGCATAACTGTATTTTCATAGATACACCATTTTTAGTTCTTATCTAGAAATGCTTTAGATGACCCAAAAAGGCTGGTTTAGGAATCTATAATGGAACCATTTTTCAAATTGAAATTCTTTTGTGAACTCCAAATAGAGTAGAAATACAAATTTAGGAGTTATATAGTGAATAAATAAAGGAAGTTGTCTGGTCAACAGATTAAAAAAGATTGGAAATTATTTTGTAAAGTCAAATGTTAAACCTAAGGATTAATACTCAACTCAACTCAGCTCAACTCATCTAAGCCTTTACCCAACTACATGGGGTCGGCTACATGAATCTGCTTCCTCCACTCTGCTCTATTCAGGATTAAGTCAACATTCAAATTACAAATAGTTATATCTTTTTTAATTATTTTTGTCTATATTAGTTTAGGTCTATCTTTACTTCTATCTTTACTATGAATTGTTAAAAGATCACTCTTTCGAACGAGCATCTAAAGGTTTCGTTGTATATATCCAAACCACCATAATCGATTTTCTCTCATTTTATCTTCAATTGGGGCTACTCCTATCATTTCTCTTATATGTTTATTTCTAATTATATTTTAAAGTTTTACCACATATCCATCTTAACATGCACATTTATTTATACTTAATTTATTCACACGTTGTTTCAGTATTGCCAACACTCTATTCCATATAGCATAGCTGGCCTAATAGTGGTTTATAGAATTTTTCTTTCAATTTTAATAGGATGCACCAATCATACAATACTCCCGAAGAACTCCTTCACTTAATCCATCCTGTTTTAACTCTATGATTCACATCTTCACCTATTTCACCTTCTTACTAGATAATTGATCCCAAATACCTAAATTTTTTACTCCTTGATATCTTTGGCTTGCAATCTTCACTTTTTTCATTTGTATTTTTGCTCCCACTAAAATTGCATTTCATGTATTCAGTTTTAGTTCTACTAATCTTAAAACTTTACATTCTAAAGCCTCTCTTCAAATCTCTAACTTAGCATTTACTTCAGATTTAGTTTCATCAATAACACTATATCATCTGAAATAACATACACCATGGGATATCATTTTGAATATGTTTGATTAATTAATGTATCACTAATACAAAAGATCTGGACTTAAGGTAGATCCTTAATGTAAACCTATAGTAATTGGAAACTCACTATTTCCTATTGTTGTTTCAACAATAGTTATTGTTCTATCATACATATCTTTTATCAATTCTATGTACCTTTTGGTAATTCCTTTTTTTTCTAAAACCCACCATATTATTTCTTAGGTACTCTATCATATGCTTTCTTAAATCAATAAAGACCATATGAAGGTAAGATATTGACCGAAGGACTAACGCTGCATTTGAGTTCATAATGATAGACCGATACTATGTTCAGATTTGAGCCCAAATGTAACCATAAATTTCATTTGGTATAGACTTGGATCATGTGAAGCATAATGAGTACATCATTTAGCTCAAATGGCACAAATCCTTGAAGTCGAAGAAAAACAAGAGCAAATTGGAAATCACCAATGCTAGAATGGATATTGTCCAATAAGAAGATTCATGAAGCTACAAGAAGTTTTCATTTCCTAACAATAATTCTTGTAAAACTTGAAAGAGAATATTGCACAAAGCTTAAGACATATCTTAAGACCCTAAAAATCAAATAAGATTAACTTTTAATCAAGTCAACATTGTTCAATATAAAGTTAATTGTTACTATGATTTAGTCTAGAAAGCCTGTAAGTTTGACCTAATGTTGACCATGGCCTCATAAACTATGATAATTTTTTCAATATATTATTTTATCATCATTTCTAAAATAAATTGATTTTCTAAAATTTTTATTCTGAGTGGAAGTACCTTAACTTACTATTGGCTAAATCGGGATTTCTTAAAAATTTTTTGGATTTGTTCTTGAGAGGGAGAGTTGACTCTTTATTAAATAGATGGTATTTTCCTTATTTGTATGAGAAATCTTAAATAAATGATATTTATTTAAATAATTTTAAATGCAAATAAGTTATACAATCCAAGCTACCCCTATATTTAGGCTCAAGGTCCATTAGAATTAGTTAGGAATAGTTTTGGATCAATAATAACTTGTAAATCAATTTTAAAATGCAAAACAACACTTGGAATAGTCGACCAACAGGGTTGTGTGACTGGCACATTGCCATGGTCAACTGGAATAGTGGCTCAGGACCCAGACTTATGGTCCAATTCCAATCGACTAGCCTTGATAGGGTAGTTAATGCTTTTAACGGAGAGCACTATGGCCAAAAAGCAGTCAGCTGGTTTCGTTCATGCAATCAACATATTAAGCTCTGAAAGATTGACGATTGAATTTAATCAACTATCAGACTATTAACAAGCACTCCAATAATCATATTTTTGATCAATCTATAAATTGGAGAGCTTGATTCAATTGTTAGCATGGAATTAAGGGTCAAATATAGTGTTAGCTTAGAATACACTTAGTAAAGCCTTGATCTTCGGCCATAATCGATAAAATCTCCATTGAAATATCCGTACTGTTTGAGAGTGATTGAAAGTTATCTTGTTACCCAAAATAGTGTTGTGAAATTAGCCAAGAGTATTTCTTGGTGTAAAGGTGTCACCTTAGCCTGTGAAAAGGAGAGTTGTAAATGTTCCTCCTTAGGCCATGAAAAAGAGAGATGTAAAGATTCCTTCTCAGCCTGTGAAAAGAAAGTTTGATCTTCATCCATTAAGAGAAGAATGGTTTAGTAAAATTCCCAAAAAAGAGTCTTGGGAAGTGAATGTAGGCAAGAGTGTCCAATCACTATAAAAATCCTTACACTTTAATTATTTTCTTACTCTTTTAATTACTTGCAACTACACTTACTTATTCTTGCTTTAAATCTCTTACTTTGTTTTCAATAAAATATATTTCTTACTTGAGCTTTAGTTTTAAATTTATTAAACCCAATTCATCCCTCTCCCCCCTCTTGGGTTGCCTCTGGCCTAAGATGTTTTAATCGTCTCTCTCTCTCTATCTCTCTCTTTAAGAAGAAGATGGTAAGGCCCATCAGAATTCACTAAGATTATCAATTGTTGCAAGATGGGACCCAATAGTACTAGGTACCCAACCTCCAGTGACTTTATCTATGAAACTAGATGGTGCCCTTAGTTATTCCCTCTTTTTAATACTTCACTACAATAAACCTTCTCTAATCCCTTTTCCTTTCTAATCTTTTTGTTGTTAATATAAAGTTTGATCTGAACAAAGATGCAACATACTTCAATTGTTTTAGCCTACTTTTCTATTTCTTTGATCATTTACAAGTATTGAGAACCAAGAGAAATCAAAGTCAAAAACCAGATGGAACAATCCTGTCCCATCCCTTCTTTTGGTATGGCCAATAAATATTACTTGGTCCACATGAATTAAATTTGGCAAAAAAGTCCCAAGTTGATTTGGATTAGCTTTGAATTTTAGATAAGGCCACAACAGACTACAAGTTTAATATTCAATTAGAACTAAATTTAAAGATCCAAACTAGAGAAATTGTCTCACATGGGAAATTTGTTAGCTGTTTATTATTTATTTTATCATAAATTTTAGAAGTTCATCAAGATAAACTGAGTGAGAAGTAGTTCGAAACCAAGAAAGGCTTCTATTTAGCTAAGGAGACAATTGGCTAGCACAGTGATCCAGCAAATGGAATCTCATTCTTGAAGAGAACAAACTACAGACAACAAAGTCAATGTGGAAAAAAAAAAAAAAGTTAGCCCCAAATTAATATAATGATAGAAAAAAAAAAGTTAGCCCCAAATTAATATAATGATAGAAAGTAAAATTCAATGATAGATTGGTTATTTCTAGGGGATAATTAGAAGCACTTAAATTCTTTTTGTAAGCAAACATTGGCCCTACACTAATAGTTCTCTTGAGGTTTGGATTGATTTATCAAATTGATTGTCACTTTTGCTAACAAGGCTGCCTTCGTGGTCTTTGATAGTCCAAAAGAAAACTGAAAGAAGGTCACTGTGCTAGAGCTAGCATAAAAGGTGGTGAATAAAAGTGAAGACAGCACTAAATAAAACCACTCTTCACTAAGGACTCAGAATTTTCCAAAGAAAACTGGTGAAATGTTACTCAAGCTTTCATTGAGATGAAATGCAACATGCTACATGTGGAGGTGCGGCACATCATTTTGAAGGGGAAGCATGAATTTCTCTAAGCATGGAATCCTTCAGATTAAATATGTACAAGTTGAAGACTTGCCACCAATAAGCTTAAGAAAACAACCGAGTCAAATTATAAAAAGATGGCATACTTTAAAGATGGCATACTTTAACCCCATCTAGTCTTAAAACAAACGAGTCAAATTATAAAAGGAGAGAGGAATTGCTATAAATCAATAGAAAAGAGCTTGTGATGCACAAGTTTGGTGCAGTGGAACTAAGAAGCATTGCAAGACTGATTGATCATTCAGAACAGATTTTAGGTCCAAGATGGCTGCATATTGAAGAGCAAATCAACATCCAATGGCTCAAATGGCTTGTTCGTTTAAAGACAGCTAGCAGTGCTATTTGACCTCTACATATAGAAGCTTGTAATGAATTGATTAATATGTTTATGATTGAGCTAAACTACATGTTATATTAAAGCTTGCTTTATTGAAACAAGTTAAATTGTGATTGGGGGAACCAATTTAGAAATCTTGCTACTGCATGACCTTGACACCATTTAGGGAATGTCATGCATATATTGATGAAAAATTATTTTAGTATCAACTCAACTCAACTCATCTAAGCATTTTCCCAACTATATAGGGTTGACTACATGAATCTGCTTCCTCCACTCTGCTCTATTCAGGACTAAGTCAACACTCAAATTACTTTACTATCAATATAAAGATTTTTTTTATATTTAAAATCAACATTTGTAGGTTATTTATTTTAAATATTGCTATGACTATTAATTTTTAATGAGATGATCATAATAAATTACTAATGCTTCGCACGCTGCACAGATCATGGCTCTACTCCTAGTAGCAACACAAACCAATCATGCATTATCTTAGCATATGAGTTTGATTCTCTTGAACTCAATCCAACCTAAATTTGGACCTGATTTGGACCTAACAATTTCGCTAGTATGAAATGTACAGTTCTACCCTTAAATCCCTCACATTTATCATTAAACTCACTAACCATGCTTTAAGGCTAGTCATTATTGATAGTTTCTAGGACGCAAAGGGAATTGAGCTTTCCAAACAATAGTAGCCACTTGAGACCTAAACATAGTCCTGAACCATGCTTGATCCAATCCAAACATGTGGACGTGATCCACACCTGATTTAACCCTTGTTTGATCTAGAATATCACAAAAATAACATTATATATCAAAATAAATTGTTGACAGGAGACTGAGGCATATGTTCACTGCCCTAATGCCATTGATGCCTCCCAATGTGCTAGTATCACCACCATTGGCAACTTCACAATGACTTGTCAAGCTCCCATTTATCTCCTTTAGTTGCACATCCACAGGGAGTAGAGGAAACAATCAATTCTGTCTTTAGGTTACCTAAGAAAAAAGAGATGGATGGAAGAAAAGAAAGAAAATTTATCTTGATGAAGAGAAGAAAGGGAAGATCATGGGAAAAAACAGAATAGGGAGACCAATGGTGTTTCTATATTGGTCTGTAGTAACACAAGTACTCAATATCTAGACTGATATTATAATGTTAAGACCTCAATAGTATGGAAAGATTTTCTCCAACAGTGACTCATCCATCAATGACAAGCATGAATTAAAAGGAAATGTTTTGAAACTTTAAGTATTTGAGAAAATAAAGAACCTGGAGGTTTTGAATAGACAAATAAATACTAAAAAGACTTAAATATTGACAATCGCCTACAAAGTTCAAAACCTTTTAAATAGATAAAACAACTCCTTGGGCAACTTATACTGTGTAATAGATGTAGGTCTCTTCCACATGTAAACCTACCCTCAGTTTCGACAATTGTTAAAGAGCTTTAGTGAACTAAGTCTTAGACAAGGTTAATAAGCTAGAAATTTTTTTAATCATACATATTGTACAAAAATAGAATCATGTTTGATTGGGTGGCACTGTTCATGGTCACACACCATTATCTTGACTTTTTATCAAAAGTTTTTAGGGCAAACTTAACTATCATAGTTACATTCTCATAACAGCTCTCACATAGGCAAGTCCTCCAAGTTTGCTAGTGACTATTTCACATGTTTCTTCCTCTAGCTCATTTAGAGTCATTGACTCTTTCTAATCAGTCACATGCTGAGTATCATCACTAAAGAGACAAGGTGGAGAAACTCTTCAAACACTAGTGCTCTAATAAGTCACACACTCAGCTTGTATGTGTCCACTGAACTTCTTCATGGGATAAATATGGGTTTCCACTGAAGACTACTTCATGGGCTTGAGCCCTATCCTTTTGATAATTCTAGGATTGTACTCTTAAAGAGATCTTTGTTAATTAAGCAACAACATTTTCTCAGATTTTACAAATTCAGGAGACATCATATGTTTTCTGTTTCATTAAATCAATTAAAGATTTGCAATAACAGTGAGTAGATATCACTAGAACGAATTTACTTACTGAAGGTATTTCATATATTCAATTTGGAAGACTACTATCTTTTACACAAATTGTCTAGAGCTATAAGCACAATTTCGATGATGCTTCCAAAGAGTAGAGATTATTGTTTATTTTGTTGATCGCCAAGAGATGGCAGCACTGGTTAAAATGAATAAATACGTTGTAATCGATTTGCTATCTAAATGATCTACAATCTGATTTGTATCACAAGAACCCTCAAGTACACTAAGATAGTTTGTCATACAGTGTGTTGCCGCTGAAATCCGTCCTCCGACTCGGGCGCGGTCGATCTCCGGGAAGAGGGGTGCGGCGGACCTGCAAAAGAAGCCCACACGCGGAGGGACGCTGGGGGTGGTCCTCCGCGGAAGACCCTCCGACGCTCAAGTCAGTGGGGAAGAAATCGGCGATCAACCAGATAATGAGGAGGTGGATCTCTCCGGGAGACCTCTCCGGGGGCGGCCAATCGGAGGCTCCAAAGGGCAGGAGCGCCGATGAGCTCCCGTTGAGAGCAGGAGAGTGAGAGTGGAGGTGTAAGCGTGCCAATGTGCGCACAGAGTTGCGTACCTGAAGGAATCTGCCAATCTGATATTTATAGACTGTCACCTGGGGACTTGAGCATCTTCTGGAAGGTTCTGGGGTCGTTACGATACGGGGGTGGACAGAATCAGGCCGTTGTGGGGCCGTTAGAATCCACGCCTTGTCTGTTAAGGGATCGACGGCTGGAAGAGCTCCTCGATGTCTTGGGATCTGGGTGAGTAGACCTGGGACGGTTATAATAGGTCTTAGGCCACGTCTCAACATGATTCCTTGCCTAAGGTGCTGCTCGGGTAAGCTTAAGCTCTCCCGCGTCAGGTTCCGCGGAGGTAGACGTCAGGGCGTGGATCGCTAGGTAGAAGCGAGCTACGGGAGCCCGGAAGAGGCCAAGCTAGGGAAGCCCGGAAGAGGCCGAGCTACGGAAGCCCGGAGGGGGCCGAGCTACGGAAGCCCGGAGGGGGCCGAGCTACGGAAGCCCGGAGGAGGCCGAGCTACGAAAGCCCGGAAGGGGTCGAGCTACGGAAGCCCGGAGGGGGCCGAGCTACGGAAGCCCGGAGGTGGCCAAGCTACGGAAGCCCGGAGGAGGCCGAGCTACGGAAGCCCGGAGGAGGCCGAGCTAGGGAAGAGGTCAGCCTTAGCCGCCTCGCACGGATATCAATGCAATGATGATTTTACCCCCCAACACATGCCCTCCACTCCCTAGTTCGAAGCGTAGGTTCGGGCGTAGGGAGTATAAGCTCAAGTGGCGCGCCCTGGATGGGACGTCTTGGCCTGGACAGTTCATGCAATGATGCCCTAATTAATGCGACAGGGCCATCGTACCTTCGGAGGTAAGGTTCCTCCACTAGCGATGGTTGAGATTGTGCCGTGCCGTGAATCCCGATCGATATGGAGGTTTGTCGAGGCGATTCCGGACGCCTCGAATGAGACGTCCCGCCTCCCCAGGGCGGTTCCTTGGCAGAGAAGCGAAGTGACAGCCGCCCTATATATATATACATGCTTATGCACATGTGCGCATGTTCGCGGCGTCTTCTCACCTTGTTTTCAGAAGAGTATTGGTCTCTCATCCTCTCCAGCGTTCATCGTTTTCGCCCAGGATTTTCCTCAACCGAGATGGCGATGAGCCCTGAGGATGTGGCTTCAGAAATCGTTGCTGAGGATTTGGGGAGGATTCACCAGAGGTATGGTCTGCCCCTGGATGTAGTTTTGCGGGTGCCGGAACCCGAAGATAGGGTTACTCGGGGATTAGAGTCCGGAGTCTTCATCTATGAGGATAGTTTTAAGGCGGGTCTCCGTTTCCCTCTCATCCCTTGGTGAAGGAGATCATGACCCACTACAACATCTGTCCATCGATGGTGGCTCCAAATAGTTGGCGGAATATCGTCGGATTCATTTCGATGTGTCACCAGATTCAAATCGTTGCAACTCTCCCCCTTTTCGCACTTGCTACCACTTGACTCCCGGGAGGAAATCGGAGTGGACCTCCATCGGGCCCCGGAGATCTTTTAATGTCATCGCGGATAAGCCTTCTTCCATCAAGGGTGGAAGAGCCGATTCGTGATTGCGGAGGGGAACGTCGGTTCCGATTTCCCTCGACGATGGGGGAAGTTGCGAGGGATGCGGAGACGCATCCGGCCTTATCGGCGCAGGAGGAGAGGGACCTGGATGTCCTTCGTAATGGACAGGTATTTTCGGCTAACGACCTGTTATCGGAGGGGGCCCTCTTCGCAGCCGGGCTCAGCCCTCTGGATCCACAAGGTGAGTCCCTTTTTGCGCTGTGTATTTTTCTCGATTACCACGCTTGGGTCTGAGTGTGTAAATTCCGGTTTGACAGCCACAAGGTTGGCGTTGTCGAGCCTCTCCAAGAGGAAGAGGGGGAAGCGCCCAGGGGAAGGTAGCGGCGCGGACAGCGGCCGGCCCGAGAAAAGGGCCCATACCTCTGCCAAAAACCCGCCGGACGTTGGAGCAGTCCCCATAGGACCGCCGGGGGCGAAGGAGGATCCGGGGAGAATGGCCACGGCACCTGGCGCCCTCGTACTGGAGATATCGGACAGTTCGGATGAAGCTCCGCTGGCTCGTCCGACCGCGTCCCCCTTGAAAGAGGAACCTGCGACGGGTCCAGCGGAGGCGGCCGTAGCAGAGGGGCCCATTGTCCCCGCGGGATTACCACTGGCTCCAGCGGAGAGGGGAAGGAGATAGCCGCAGCGGAGGAAGTTCAGGGGGAGCCCCTACTTGGTCTGTCCGCCGGGGAGTCTGGTAGCAGTGAGGTCGGGCCGCCCTCGATGGGTCAAGAGGCGGGTCAGACCGAGGCCTCGGGGGAGCCGCGGAGGAGACGCAGGTGGTGGCGACTGGAAAGGATGCATCGGTGGAGGGAGCACAACAAAGTGGGGGTCCCACGATCGGGGCTCCCTCGAAGAAGATTTTGGGGAGGCTGGCGCTTGGGCTGGCCGAGCTATCTGAAGAGGCCCAAGCCATAGGCCTTGATGGAGGAGGCTGGGAGGTTGAAGGCCTCTCAGGCGGGGGTCGCCCAGGCCGGTCCCTCAGGCGGGGTTGGTCAACCCAGCAGCTCGGAGCTAGCATTGAGGAGGCGTTTTCCGCCATGATAAGGTCGGCCTTGTATCCGGGCGCGGATCCTTCGGCGGACAAGTTTGCCGACCTGGGTGGTCGATGCTGCGTTCGGGCAGCAAGGCGTGGCTGAAAGTATCCATCTTTCCCCGCCATTGATAACACGACTTGATGAGGATGACCCGGGCCTATGCCTCGCGGGTGAGTTTTCCTGCGCGATAGATGTTTCTCGATTGACCCTCTTATTCACTTTTTGCTTTTGCAGAGTGTTTTGCTTTCCCGGGCGATTTGCTGGCGCTTGAGTTTGGCGACGGGGCCAGTGTCCAGGCCCGGAGGGAGAATGTCGAGCTCCAGTCGCGGCTGAAGGTGTCTGAGCAGTTCGAAGAGCTCATGGACACGATGGATAGGAACTCGAAGGGGCAAGGGCGGCACATCAGGCGCCTGGCGAGGTGTCCAAGCAGAAGCGCAGGGTGGAGGAGTTACAGGGACTCCTGGCGAAGAACGACGACGCGTGCTTGGAGTTGGCCAAGATTAAATCGAAACACTCCGCGGAGGTGGCGGCGATGCGCGGGAACATGGTGAGAGTATGAGTCGGCTGGGGAGGGAGGCCGACGATGAAAGAAGGCGCCTGGCGAGAATGCTCGGCGAAGTGGAGGAGAAATTGAAACGGCGTGATGGTGAAATTGCCCATTTGAAGGAGAACGCTAGGTGGCATCAAGGGACGATACTCGGGTGAGTGACGAGTTGTCGCAAGCTCGTGGGGAGATTGAAGCCAGACAATCGAAGATCAGTACCCTGCAAGAGAGGGTCGAGCTGGTCGGCGCTGACAGGACAAGAGCCCGGAGTGAGGCCGAGGAGCTGGCCAAAGGTTGGCCAGGCGAGAGGGGGAGGTATGCTCCCATTTTACCCTCTTTATTTTTCTACTGGCTCCTTGCGACGCCGATTGATTTTGGCTTTTCCAGATGGCGAGGATGGGGTCGGAGATTCGGGCTCTCCAAAGTGTGCTCGCGTCCACTCGCAGCAGGAGCTCGGAACTCGAGACACGGGCTAGCGAGCTTGAGGAACAAAATGTCATTTTGAAGGCCCAAGTGATCGAGGCCGAGAAGCAGACTGCGGAGGTCAAAACGCAGCACGCCATTCTCAAGGGTAGGCAGGACGCTATTAGCGTTGACGCCTTCCATCATGGGATAGAAGAGTGTAAACAGCGGATTCTCAGTGAGCGCCCGGAGTGGGATCTTTCTTTCCTGAGCGCGAAGATCCGACGATGGCGAGTCTGAAGAAGAAGAAGACGAAGATGAATATGCGATGTTTCTGACGCCGAACCTGGCGCGCCCCTGGTCCCAGCGAAGCTGCAGTTTCTGAGGGACGATCGCAAACTGCCGCCGAGGGGGCGAGAATATTGGAGAAGGGTGAGCCTAGTCATGCCTCTGCAGGCGCAACTGAGGGCTCCTCAAAGGCTGGTGCGGCTCCTGGTTCGTAGGAGTTGTTATTGTACCTTGCTTATCTGTCGTTCCTTAATAAAAGAACTTTCTGTTTTGACTTAAGTGCTGTCTGGTTTGGCCTCATCGTCGCCCAGTTTCGCCTTGAGCGGTCTGTGGCTCGCTGGCGATCTTGGGTTATCTTTATTCCAAGACTAGGCAAACGCGTTAGCTCGGACCGATAGGCGAAATAGGCCGGCCAGGGCCGACAGGCAAAATAGGCCGGCTGGCCGACGTAGGTCGGCTGGCGCCGATGATAAATTAGGTCGGCTGGGGCCGACGGCTGGGGCCGACAGAAGAAATAGGTCGGTTAGGGCCGATACAGAAGAAAGGTCGGCTAGGGCCGACAGTACGCGGCTGGGGCCGACGGCGGCTGGGCCGACAGAAGAAATAGGTCGGCTAGGTCCGACCGGCTGGGGCCGACGACGGCTGGGGCCGATCGGCTGGGGCCGACAGAAGAAATAGGTCGGCTAGGGCCGACTGGGTCGGCTGGGGCCGACGGATCGGCTGGGGCCGACAGATAAAATAGGTCGGCTGGGGCCGACTTAGGTTTTCGTGCTTCCTGCCATCCTGCCAGCGCCCTGCTGTCCGCAGGCAATTCGGTTTTTACTTTACTAGAAGCGGTGATACGGCAGAGTGGGGGGCATAAAGCTGCATCAGAGCTTTCCGGAAGGTGCTCTTTTCCCATGCAGGTCGCTTTGTCGTGATGCGTACGCAACCGCCTATCATGGAGGGTACTATTCTCGAAGGACGATTTTCTGAGCCCGCCAGTTTTCGAAGCGTCAGCGGGCGATTTCCTGCATTTAATGACCGTGATTCGGGATCAGAGGGGATCTTCGTACACGTCCTGTTCAGGCGGTGGGTTTGGCGCGCAGTGGGGTGCTGCGTTCACCCTGAGGGGCCATGTGGAGGCGTGGGACAGGTGTTTGATCTCGGGACTTTCAGCTCTGATAGCTCATCCCGAGTCTTTCCTGCCTATAAAAGGGGAAAAGGGGGTCTCATGTTTGGTTATCCCCAAAGTGTTTTTCCATTAGAGTTTCCGTTATGCTCGCTTCTTTGTTGTTGCAAGTGGGAGGAAGCTTTCCTCTTATGGGCTCCTTGCCGCCGGATAGCTGGGGCGACCGGGGAGCAGCTGAAGAATGGCTCGCCCTTAGGGGATGAGTCCGGAGATCATATGGAGAGCGCACATGGGGGGCGCAGAGATCACACGGAGAGCGCACATATGCGCTTCCTGTGTGATCCTTGCGGCTCCTGCTCGGAGACGCAGGGTCGGAAGTGCATGCGGGCCTCCCATGGTTCGCTTGAACTTCTCCTCCTCCCCTGGTTCGGACTCCCGGGATCAGCCGCTTGGGGAGGGGGTGAAGCGCCCGCCGCCGACTCCTTGTCCTTGAGCCATGGCAAGGCGCGGCAGTACACCCCGGTTGGGTGGTCTGGGATGGCCATCCAGATATCTCGGTTGGGTCACCGAGATATCGTCCACTTGGAGCCAGTCGCAACTATTGGTCCGTGTCGACGGGCAATTATCGGCCCTAACCGACTGGGACGCGATTACGACTGTCTGGTTGCCCGAGTTTTGTATTTGTTTTATTTTATGCATTTCAATGCTCTTGTAACGCCTGTGAGGCATTTGTAACTGATCTTGATCGGCAATAAAGAGAGTTATGTTCTGTTTTTCAATCTCTATCTTTTCTTGTGCCGAGCTTGCTATTGTTGTTTGTGGGGTCAAAAGCGTTCCGTTTGTCCTTAGACGAGGATCCACGCCACCCGAACTAATCGAGGTTCGTATTCGGCGATTCGTAGATCGTTCGGGGAAACACGCCCTTGCTCTGGTCGGAAGCTTGGTTTTTGCACTTCGCTTTTCTAGAGCCGATTTATCGTAGGTCGGCTTGGCCGAAGCTCAGGGAATTCGCACCTTTTCGTCATGGTTCAGGAACCAGTCACTCGGGATAGTCGAGTTCGGGGAACATTTTACTTGGCCCTGCCAAGGTTCGAAGAATTTTTCGGTCCCGCCGAGGTTTGGAGCTCGGCCCTGCCGAGGTTCGGAGAGGCCCTAGGTTCGGAGTAGCTCGGCCCTGCCGAGGTTCGGAGATTTTGTGGCGGCCCTGCCGAGGTTTGGAGAATTGGTAGCTCGGCCCTGCCGAGGTTCGGAGAACATTTTACTTGGCCTTGCCAAGGTTCGGAGTAAGGTTCGGAGATTGGCTCGGCCCTGCCGAGGTTCGGAGAATTTTGGCTCGGCCCTGCCGAGGTTCGGAGAATTGGTAGCTCGGCCCTGCCGAGGTTCGGAGAATTTTGTAGCTCGGAGGGAGCGATTCAGCTGCCGTTGCAGGCCACAGCGTTAGGTCCACGTGGCGCTTAATAAAGGGGGCGCCCGAGCGGAACGGGCGGCGTGTTGTCACGCTTTTATTGGCGATGCTGCTCTTTCCGAGGGGCAGTTATCGGCCGAGCGACGGACTTCCACGTTTCCCGAGGAAGAGGGGCGTATTAAGCAGCTTGGGGAAGCGTCGAATGCGTTTAATGCAGGGGCGACAGATCGGAAAATGTTCGCCTGGGGAACCCCCGAACAATCTGCTCGCGCTTATCGATCTTACTCGGGATAGGGCGCGACTCTTTGGATTCCTCACGCATTAGAATGGTGACACGTGGCAAAACTCTCATGGGTCGGCGTTTGCGGCGCGGCCGATCGGGATACCTGCCTGGCGGGTATAAATATGACCAAGGGGGATTGGTCTCGGCCATCCCTCGGTTGAGCTCCGAAAAGGAATGGCCTCCCCAGCGCGATCGTCAAGTGACTCGCATTCCTCGCTTAGCAGCCTGCCGCACTCGGAGGGGAGGCGCACCTCCGTACCGTCGACGGGCTGAGCCTCGCGTCGGGCCTTGCGATCAATGAGCAGCTTGCGAGGACGGCCGAGGAATCTTGGACGTTTCAGTCCGGGAGGCGGAGGCCTCACGCCGGTTGATAGACCGGCAGGGGGAGGAGATTCTGTCGCTTCGTCAGCAGGTGGCCGACCTGACAGTACGCCTGGAGGAGTTACTGGCCTCTGGGGGCGACTGACTCCAGGGCCTCTGCCCGTTCTTGTTTTTGCTTTTTTGCAGTCTCTTTGTAGTCCTCCTCCTTTTATGAATGAAAGATGGACCTTGTTTTTGAAGTTCCTTTCCTTTAAGAGTTTATGGCCTTTACTCGTGTAATGAATCAGGGGGTTGGCGCGCCCCGTCGTTTTTTGCATGCTAACGTAGGCCCTTTGAACGACGGGCTATAGGGGCGTTACCCAAAGATTTCAGTGGCAGAGAGGGAAATTGCCTAACTCTGCCTGGGGCCTTTGGCCGACCATGTGGGGCTTGATGGCCTCGAGAGTGGGTTGCCAATGGTGGCTTCTTCTCGCGCGTCGACGGTTTTTTACTTAACGCGCTCGTTTTTAAACCTGGCGAAGTCCTTCGGGGACTATTTGGGGGCCGTTCGGCTTTGGTCGAGGCTCGTAGGTTTAGACTCTTTTGCTGGGGTTTTTAGCCCGAATGATTTTTCCTGGCCTTGCCATGGCTCGGGGAATTCATCGCTCGGCCCTGCCGAGGTTCGGAGGACATTTTACTTGGCCCTGCCAAGGTTCGGAGATTGTTGCTCGGCCTTGCCGAGGTTCGGAGACTTTGTTTTACTTGGCCCTGCCAAGGTTCGGAGATTTGTTGCTCGGCCCAGCCGAGGTTCGGAGACTTTTTTTACTTGGCCTGCCAAGGTTCGGAGATTTGTTGCTCGGCCCAGCCGAGGTTCGGAGAATTTTTACTTGGCCCTGCCAAGGTTCGGAGATTTGTTGCTCGGCCCAGCCGAGGTTCGGAGAAATTTTACTTGGCCCTGCCAAGGTTCGGAGATTTGTTGCTCGGCCCTGCCGAGGTTCGGAGAAATATTTTACTTGGCCCTGCCAAGGTTCGGAGATTTGTTGCTCGGCCCTGCCGAGGTTCGGAGACTTTGTTTTACTTGGCCCTGCCAAGGTTCGGAGATTTGTTGCTCGGCCCTGCCGAGGTTCGGAGAAATATTTTACTTGGCCCTGCCAAGGTTCGGAGATTCCTGTCCAAACAGACAGCTCGGTTGTGCCGAGGATTGGTAAGCAGTATCTGTTTCTTTTTGCAATTTATAGCCATATAGTGCATAATGACTCATGCAACAAGTTTTGAGAAAGCAGCTAAGCAGGAATATTCAATGAGGTATATGGGGATTGTTTGGAGAGGACATACCCTATTGATAATATTTACGAAGGTTGTCTGCGTTCCAAGTTCGGGGAATGGACTTCCCATCCAGATCCTGCAGCTTGTAGGTTCCCTGGTCCAATAATCTCCGCTATCTGGTATGGGCCCTCCCAGTTTGGCGCCAGCTTTCCTTGCTCCAGCGGTTTGGATACAGAGGCTTTCCGGAGGACAAGGTCGCCAGGTAGGAAGCTTTCCCCTTGACCCGGGAGGCATGGTACCGAGCCACCCTCTGTTGATAAGCAGCCGTCCTGATTCGGGCCTTTTCTCTGACCTCCTCTATCAGGTCGAGGTTGGTGCGGAGTTGTTCGTTGCTTGCTTCCTCTGAGTAGCTCTCCACCCGCAATGATGGGAGGCCTATTTCCACAGGGATGACAGCCTCTGTGCCAAAAGCCATTCGGAATGGGGTTTCGCCGGTCGGGATTCTCGGGGTAGTTCGGTAGGCCCACAAGACATGATGTAGCTCGTCGCCCATTTGCCTTGGGCTCTGGAGAGGCGAGCTTTAATCCCCTGGAGGAGGGTTCTGTTAGTCACCTCGGCCGCCCCGTTGGCTTGCGGGTGCCCGACCGAAGTGAGGTGATGACGGATCCCATGCTCCTCGCAGAACTGACGAAATTTGGAGTTGTCGAACTGCTTGCCATTGTCGGTGATTATAGTGTGGGGCAGGCCGAATCGGCAGATGATGGACCTCCATACAAAGTCTCTGGCCCGTGCCTCGGTAATTTGTGCGACCGCTTCCGCTTCAACCCATTTGGTGAAGTAGTCGATGGCGACAAGCAGGAATTTTCGCTGTCCCGTTGCAAGCGGGAATGGGCCGAGGATGTCCATCCCCCACTTGGCAAAGGGCCAAGCGGAGGATATAGAAACTAGCTCGGCGGAAGGGAGCCTCTGGATGCTTGAATGTCTCTGGCAGGGTCACAGGCTCGGACTAGGTCGTCCGCGTCTTTCTGCATGGTCGGCCAGTAATAGCCCTGCCGCAGTACCTTGTGGCATAGGGATCGGCTTCCCAGATGGTTGCCGCAAATCCCTTCATGCACCTCACGCAGAGCATAATCCGCTTCGGATGGGCGAAGGCATCTAAGCAGCGGCATGGAGAAAGACCGCTTGTAAAGTTGGTTGTCAATCACTACATAATGGGTGGCCTGCAGCCTTCAGCTTCCTAGCCTCTCGTCGGTCGGGCGGAAGCGACCCTTCTTTGAGGTATCTGAGGATAGGGTCGAACCAGGATGGTTCGGCTTCGACTTGCATTACTCGGTCGGCTTCCATGATGCTCGGCTTTTCCAGGGTCTCCAGGTGGAATTTTTGCTCGGCATCCATTGTCTCCGTGGTCGCCAGTCGGGAGAGTAGGTCGGCACGGGCATTCTCAGATCTGGGGATCTGAATAATTCAAATTCAGAAAAATGAGGAAGCAAGTTACGCACCTCCTGGAGATACCGAATCATGTTTGGCTCCCGAGCTTCAAATTCTCCCCGAACATGGCCAGCCACCAGCTGAGAGTCGGTGAAGGCGCTGAGCTTCTTCCACCTTCAGGTTGCGGGCGATCCGGAGACCAGCCAGCAGAGCTTCATACTCGGCTTCGTTGTTGGAAGCCGGGAAGGAGAATCGGACGCCATATTCGAAGATCATTCCCTCTGGGCTGGTGAGGACTAGACCCGCACCGGAGTGATGGGCATTGGACGACCCATCGACGTGAAGGAGCCACCGAGCTTCGGGCTTTGGTCCTTCGGGATTTTCTGGGGTAGAGCCGTCTTCTGGGATGGTACACTCGAGGAGGAAATCGGCCAGCACTTGGGCTTTGATGGCCGGGCGAGGTTGAAAATGTATGTCATGCTCGCTCAGTTCGACGGCCCATTTGGCCATCCTTCCCGACGTTTCCGGACGATGGACACCGCCTTGATGGGTTGATCGGTGAGGACCGTCACTGAATGTGCTTGAAAATAAGGCCGTAGCTTCCGGACTGAGGTGATCAAAGCCAGCACCATTTTCTCAATCCTGTTGTACCTCGTCTCCGCATCGCGGAGCAGCCTACTCATATAGTAGATCGGCCTTTGGATTTTGCTTTCTTCTTTGACTAGCACCGAGCAAACGGCGCCCTCTGAAACGGCCAGGTACAGAAATAGAGTCTCTCCTGGGATCGGACTACTGAGGAGCGGAGGGAGCCGAGGTACTTCTTGAGCTCTTGAAATGATTTCTGGCACTCGGGAGTCCACTGGAAGTTTTTAGCCGATCGGAGAGTTTTGAAGAAGGGGAGGCATCTCTCGGCCGACCGCGCCACAAAGCGGTTAAGGGCCGCTATCCTCCCGGTTAGGCGCTGGACCTCTTTAATTGATGCTGGGGGCGTCATTTGTTGGAGGGCTTGAATCTTCTGGGGGTTAGCTTCGATACCTCGCTGGGAGACCATGAAGCCGAGGAACTTTCCCGAGTTGACGCCGAAGGCGCATTTGGTTGGGTTGAGTTTCATCCCATATTTGCGCAACGTTGCAAAGCTCTCCGAGAGATCCTCGACATGCTGTGACGCCTCCCTGCTTTTGACCAGCATGTCGTCCACATATACCTCCATGTTCCGGCCGATCTGCTCCTTGAACACCTTGTTGACCAGCCGCTGGTAGGTCGCTCCTGCATTTTTAGACCGAAAGGCATAACTCGGTAACAGTAGGTACCTCGGTCGGTTATGAAGGCGGTCTTCTCTTCATCTTCAGGGGCCATTCGGATCTGATTATAGCCGGAATAGGCGTCCATGAATGATAGCATTTGGTGGCCTGAGGTGGCGTCCACGAGCTGATCGATCCGAGGGAGGGGGAAGCTGTCCTTTGGGCAGGCCTTGTTGAGGTCGGTGAAGTCGATGCAGATCCTCCACTTGCCGTTCGACTTTTTCACCATGACGACATTTGACAGCCAACTTGGGTAATTCACCTCTCGGACAAAATTGGCTTTGATGAGTTTGTCGACCTCTCTTCAATGGCTTTTTGCCGCTCTGGGGCGAAGCTTCTCTTCTTCTGCTTAACAGGCCTGTGCATCTCGTCCACATTGAGATGGTGGACGAGAACCTCGGGGTCGATTCCCGGCATGTCGGAGGCGGTCCAGGCGAAGATATCAGCATTGCTCCGGAGGAACTTGATCAATCTGTGCCGAGGCTCTCCTTTGAGTAACGACCCGATCCTTATGGTTCGGTCGGGCCGAGCTTCGTCCAATGGTACTTCCTCCAATTCTTCTGCCGGTTCTCCCCGCTGTTCGGCGAAGTCTTCACGAGCGTCTAGCCCGTCAACTTCGGGCATTCTGGACTGAAGGCTCGTAACGAAACATTGCCGAGCCATGGCTTGACTTCCCCGAACCACACCAACTCCTTGCTCGGTAGGGAACTTCATAGATAGATGCGGGATGGAGACTACCGCCTTGAGAGACATTAGACCCGGCCTGCCGAATATGGCGTTATATGGGGACCTGAGGTCGGTTACCAAGAAATCCGTCTGAACAATGGCTACAAGGGGCCAGGTTCCCACGCGGACCGTCAGGGTGACGATTCCTTCTGGGACGATGACGTCGCCGGTGAATCCCATCAGGGTGGAATCCACGGCTCGAAGGTTTTCCATGAGCAATTTCATCCTGGCAAACACACCAAGGTACAAAACGTTTACCGAGCTTCCACTATCCACAGGATTCGGCTTACATCATAATTGTTCAATTAAGGGATACAACTAGTGCGTCATCGTGGGGGAGCTGTATCCCAAGAAGGTCATCATCAGAAAAAGAAAGTTCGCCCGTGCGCGCCTTCTTCGGCACTGGTGCGTCACCGTTGCCCCTGAGCTCGATCGCCGGCCTCCTCAATCATGTTGATACGGCCGACCACAGGCGGATTTGGTGGAGGAGGGAGTTGTGGGAGCTCGGGCTGGCGGTCACCTCCTTGCTGCTGCGGCTCGGGTGCCCTCCTGAACTGATCTAGCCGTCCCCGCGAATCAACCTCTCTATTTCGTTCTTCAGCTGCCAGCATTCTTCAGTGTCATGACCATGCTCCCTATGGTAGCGGCAGTATTTAGAGGGATCCCTTCGAGTCGGGTTCCCTCGGAGAGGTACTGGCCGGGGAAGTTGGCGCTCAATCTCCATGAGGATCTGCGCCCGGGGCACAGTCAGCGGAGTATAGCGATCGAATCGCCTGGGAGGACTCCGGGAGCGATTCCTTGGCGGCAGCGGAGGGACTCTTGGGCGGCGGGCGGGCTTGGCCGACGGACAGGGCGGTGTCTGTCGGGAACTTTGGGCTCTTGCTTCTTTCTTGCTTGCTCAGCGCGGGCCACTCTCCGCGACTCCTCGACCCTAGCGTACTTGTCCGCAAGGGCCATCATATCAGACAGACATGGGGGGTAGCTGACTTCCATTGCCAAATAGAAGTCGCTCTCCTTTGAAACTCCCCCCGCCAGGGCGGACATAGCCACCTCATGATTAAGGTGGTCCACCTCCAACATGGCCTTGTTGAAACGGCCAAGGTAGTTCCTCAAGGACTCCCCCTCTCTCTGCTTAACTTCGGAGAGGGAGTCGGATCTTCGTCGATGGCGGCGGCTGCTGACGAACTGGCCAATAAAAAGGTGGCTCAGCTCGTCGAAAGAATCAATGGAACCTGGTTTCAGGGCATTGAACCAGGTTCGGGCGGATCCTCTGAGGGTGGATGGGAAGGCTCGATAGAGGATCGCATCAGATGCTCCGTGGAACATCATTATTGACCGGAAGCTACTGAGATGGTCGTCCGGATCAGTGGAGCCGTGATAGGCTCGACGGTTGGCAGCTTAACGTGGGAGGGAATCACTTCCTCCATGATTCCCTTAGAGAAAGGGATGCCCTGCTCTGCTTTGGGCTGGGCAGATGGGTCTGCTTGGCGGCGTCCAGCTCCTGACGCATCTCTTGGATCTGACGGCGGATCTCCTCTTCACCGGCTAGAGGAGGAGCTGGGCGCGAGGACCGCAAGGACGGCGTCGAATCATGGTGAGACGTCGCCGGAGAGAGGGAGCGGGCTCGCCGAGATCTGGGAGGATCTCTATCATGATCGGTTCGAGGGACCGGTTTGTCCCCCCTGGGGCGATGTGGGGGATCCGCTGATTCATGCGGATCAGAGGAGGAAGTTGCCGGCGAGGAAGAAATCGTCGCTTCCTTCTGAGGATGAGAAGCAGGAGGAGCCGCAAGGCGCTCCTATACCAGATGGGTAAGGGCCTGGACTTGCTGGACCAGTGTAGCGAACTGGTCCTGGGTCACCGGAATGGCAGGCGGCGACGGAGTCTCGACGGGTGGGGGTTGTGGCGCCATGGCGCCAGTCGGATCAGGCCTCTGGGAGGCGACCTGATCTTGGGCATCAGAGGTTGCTCTCCTCCGGTTGGCCATCAGAGAGGTTCTTCTCCGGATCGGGATCCTTGTCTCCTTTCTTCAAGTTTAATGGGACTTGAGGCCCTTCCTCTAGCGCCAATCTGTTGCCGCTGAAATCCGTCCTCCGACTCGGGCGCGGTCGATCTCCGGGAAGAGGGGTGCGGCGGACCTGCAAAAGAAGCCCACACGCGGAGGAACGCTGGGGGTGGTCCTCCGCGGAAGACCCTCCGACGCTCAAGTCAGTGGGGAAGAAATCGGCGATCAACCAGATAATGAGGAGGTGGATCTCTCCGGGAGACCTCTCCGGGGGCGGCCAATCGGAGGCTCGAAAGGGCAGGAGCGCCGACGAGCTCCCGTCGAGAGCAGGAGAGTGAGAGTGGAGGTGTAAGCATGCCAATGTGCGCACAGAGTTGCGTACCTGAGGAATCTGCCAATCTGATATTTATAGACTGTCACCTGGGGACTTGAGCATCTTCTGGAAGGTTCTGGGGTCGTTACGATACGGGGGTGGACAGAATCAGGCCGTTGTGGGGCCGTTAGAATCCACGCCTTGTCTGTTAAGGGATCGACGGCTGGGAGAGCTCCTCGATGTCTTGGGATCTGGGTGAGTAGACCTGGGGCGGTTATAATAGGTCTTAGGCCACGTCTCAACATGATTCCTTGCCTAAGGTGCTGCTCGGGTAAGCTTAAGCTCTCCCGCGTCAGGTTCCGCGGAGGTAGACGTCAGGGCGTGGATCGCTAGGTAGAAGCGAGCTACGGGAGCCCGGAAGAGGCCGAGCTAGGGAAGCCCGGAAGAGGCCGAGCTACGGAAGCCCGGAGGAGGCCGAGCTACGGAAGCCCGGAGGAGGCCGAGCTACGGAAGCCCGGAGGGGACCGAGCTACGGAAGCCCAGAAGAGGCCGAGCTACGGAAGCCCGGAGGAGGCCGAGCTACGGAAGCCCGGAGGAGGCCGAGCTACGGAAGAGGTCAGCCTTAGCCGCCTCGCACGGATATCAATGCAATGACGATTTTACCCCCCAACACAGTGTATTATTTATAGTTCACTTCAAGCATTTGAGACTGACTAAAGACCAATTTTCTTGTTAGGATTAGAGGTATATATACTCAATATTCCTATAATGCAAGTTACATCAAGTCTTGTTCTCATAGTTCACCACACTAACCCATACCATACAATACCGGTATAGCACTACTACAGAGCCAAAGATAAGTATCACGCAAGGGCTGACCAAGCCTGACTTGGTGGAATTGATTGGGCCTGCATGGTTTGGTGTTGTGCCAGCTCATACTACTTAGTTTTAGGTGGGCATAAGAAAAGGGTCTCCCAACCCTGTAACACCACAAAGAGTTGTCCCATACTATATCGAGTGTACTATACCATAACATGCTAGAATGGTACTTGGTATCAATACAACAAAACTGGCCTATTAAACTAGTTATAAATGAACAAGATCTAATTATCTGGGCTTATTTTTTGACTGTGATATAAATTCTCCTAAGACATTGTGAATGTGCATATTAGGATCATAGGGTGTGGACATAGGTCTACAATTAAAGTAATTTTTTTAACATTTTTTTTTATTTCAATGGATTAGTTTAAAGCAATTCTCTCAAGTATTCTAATTAATTTCATTTCTAGAACCACATTAATTGGTCTTAGATCCTTCCTGTCAAAATTGTTCAACCAATAGGATTTTACATTATTTAGTAAACCCAGATTGATTCCAAATATTAAGATATCATCCACATAAAGCATGAAGCATAAAATGACACATTCTAAACCTACTATTACAATATCCTCATTTATCAAGTCAATTAAATATAAGCCCATAGGACAGATAACCCTATTAAATTTTCATGTGATTGTTTTGATGCCTACATAAGACCATATAAAGATATCACAAATTTACATAATATCTTTCTTGGCCTTCAACTATGAACCTTTGGGTTGTAACATACAGATTTCTTCTTCTAGGTGACCATTTAAAAATATAGTTTTCTAACATCCATTTGATGAACGACTAGCTTACGAATTGATGTTAAAGCTAATAAAATTCCAATCATAGCTTTTCTAGGCTTCCCCTTAGTAAGCCCTTGAGCTACTATGCAAGCTTTTCTACACTATCATATATTCATTTTCTTTCTCAATGCCCATTTACATCCTATTAATATATTATTTCTGGAGGTAAATCAACTAATATGCAAGTGTTATTTCAAATAACTTTGATAGTACACTCAAACTCAAACTCAAATTTAATGGCTTCTTTCCAAATGATGCATCCTTAGAGGAAAAAACTTCAACAATCTGGGTAGACTTATCAAAAGGTATAAAACTCCTCATCGAAATTCGATTCAACCCCAACTCACTTATTCCTAGGTTCAATTTAAGTTCATGTTCTTCAAATCTACTAAAGCCACCAAATGGTATAGAAGAGATACAAAGATAAACATTAACTTGGCTAGGAATTCTAGCTTTAAAGGGAAAGACTTCCTCGAAAAGGGTAGCATCTCTAGCAACAATTACTATAATATCTATAATGTCACTTAGCTCTGAATTTATTACTAAGAATCTATTTGCATTGCTTTTCAAGGCATAACCTACAAAAGGTTGTATACATAACTATAGGTCTTGCCTTCTTCCTCTTAGTTCGGGGAATGTTACTTAGTTAAGAAGGGTAGATATTTAGGCAATCAAACATAAGTTTTTTATTCTTCCAAAGTTCAAAAGGAGTCTTCTCATTATCCCTAAGATGTACTTGATTGAGGAAATAGGAGTGCCTCCACCACAAGAGATCAGGCATACATGAATTAATTAAATGGCATTTGTCATATAGTTAGGTCGCGTTTGGATAGGGAATCTCCATGACGGATATCATTCAAAGTAAAGATTTTAGAATTCCAAAACCAAAATTATTTGTTTAGCTAATCTTAAGTGGAAATTTCTAAAATTCCAGGTTTCCTCAAGTTCTTTTGGTTTGGCTAGTTGTCTTCTTAGTTAAACTTTTCCTTCTTGAAGTTTTTAACATACATAGATTTAAATTGGTTTGGAGAATTTGAAGTTTTGGACCATGAGATTGGCTACGTTTTTCTTGTTCTCAACTAAATTAACCTCAGCCCTTATTTTGTTATCTTGTTTGGCCTTTGTTCTTCAATCTTAAATGAGTTGGCAGGATCATTGAGGTTTAAATATCCTTGCTTATGTTTCAAAGTATTAGAATAATAAGACCAAGAGGCTGAGAATTTATCAATAAGACTGGAATACCTTTTATTCTTCATCAGACACTACTAATCCACCAGCTTCCACTCTCCCTTAAGGAGATCCTAGAATTTATTAGTTTGTTTGCTAATATGCCTAAGAGAATTTTAAGCCTGACTAGGTTTGTATCATCCAAGCAATACATAACTTTCAAAGCATCCAAGCGTCCTTCAGAACTTTTCATCACAAAATAATTATCATACAAGAAATCAAATAGAACACTTCATTTTTGCAATGACAATCTATTTCTTCAAGGATTCTAGATATGGACCAAGCATGCATAGAACAGATCTTAAGGGTATATGTGACAAGTGGAGGATTAACAGTTTTCAAGGCATACCAAAGTTCTTTGGAAATTTTCATTAGAAAATAAATATCATACAAGTAGTCCAATTGTGCATGATTCTTGTGATGGCAGTCTTTCTTTAGAAGTTCAAGCTTTCTATTGATTGGGTGTTCCTAGACTAGGTTTTAAGGGTAAAGGTGGAAGGTGAAGGACTAGCACTAGCATTTGCACTAACTACTCTATCCTCTCTTTGACTCAATACAAGGTGTAAGGTCTTATATAGTTGACACTGAGGCTAAGCATTAAGCTAATGTCTCATTTGATTTTGCCATCTCCTTGAAAGGACCCATCAAATTCATGATTTCAGAACTATTAAGGTCATAAAAAGAGGCAATTTTCTATTGGTTTTACATGTACTTAACAAGGTCAAGGTTCTAGCATGTAAGGGTATATGAGGCAAGGTTTAGAAGATCTCAAGATTTAATATATTCTCAAAAATACACTATTCTAGTTCATAACAATAGATGGAAGAGACTTATACTGACAAGAGTAGAATTCACAAATAACTAATTCATACCACAGCAACAAAAAATGGTGTTCAGAGAAGCTTCTGTCTTCCGCCTTTAATTTTATATCTAGTGAATGACAGGAGCTTTAACTTTTAGATCTAAGTTTTCTGAAATTATGAGATTTTAATATCAGGGCTGTTACATAGGGGTTTGAAATCTAATTAACGGTCCTAGGTTCGCTTTATAAGTTCAGGTACATATATAATTACCATTTCTCCTGTTTTGAGGGTTCATTTAAGATTTAAGTACAGAGATTGGAATGTTTTCCAACTGTTTCTAGAAAGAAAACTAACAAGCAGCATGTTCAACCAGAAACAAATGGCAATAAACAGGTTCAGCAGGGTACAAAATTGAATATTCATTGCTGAACTTTGCTACTAACAAGACCAAACCATGCAAATAATAATTTCATACATGTTACAGAATTTCAACAAACATAAACCTATTTCAGCAATACAAAAATTCTGCAGCAACCTGATACAATTTCAGCAACACTTAGCTGCAGTTTTAGCAGCAGCAACTCTACTATGAAGCCAACCAAATCAAATACAATTTCAATAAAAACTATAGCATTCCCTCTCTGATATCAAATATAGGACAAGTAAAATCTAAATAAATATAATCTATTCATATTTCATATCAAAGAAAGATTCAGGAAGCAGCAAAATGTACAAGTTGAAGTGCAAAGTTTGCTTATGTATTGACTACAATGTATCAGATAGCAAATAGAGGATGAACAACATAAACGAAAATGTCTATTCTGTCCATTTGGATACCAGCTTGGAATTTGAATGAGATGAAGGGAAAGGTAAGACCAGAAAGCTCAAAAAAAAAAAAAAATTTCTATTACGAGTACTAATGCAGGTCGAAAGCAGAGGGGGAGTACCTGATGCAGCCAACGCAACGCCCTCGATAAGAATAAGAATGCCAAGACCCAGCCAGGTGAGGAGAAAGGCGCTCTCGTTGGCACTCTGCTGCCCTTGTGAATCTTGGCCCTTTTTGCTATCCGAGTAGAGAATAGAGGAACTCTTTACCGGAGAGCGTCGGATCACAGAACCCTTATCTTTACCTCTTCGCTTCTTCTGGCGTCGATGCCACTGCCAAATCCGGTTCCCTTGCCACTCGGCTTCGTGGGTGGAGTCGGAGGAGGCGAGGAAGTGGAGGCCTTGTCAGAGGTCACCCCTCTCTCGCCCTCCGGCAGCTCCGCCTGGTGATGAGGGAGACTCCTCGGTAGGGATTGGTGGCGAGGAGAGAACGAGAGAGGAGGAAGAGAGATGGAAGACGATAGAGAGAAGGTCTTGCAGAGAAGCATGGGGACGGAGGGAGAGATCGGAAGTGGGCTCCGATCGGTGAGGTGGTCCGATTCATTCCCGCGCCTTTTTTTTCGCCTTCCGCTGGTTCTTGCAGATATAGATTGCATTGCGGATATAGATTGTATGGTGTCCGCGCCACGTTTCAGCGCGCGGTAGCCGTATGGTGTCCGCGCCACGTTTCAGCGCGCGGTAGCGGCTACCGCGCGGTAACCGAAACCGGCGACATGAAATTAGATCTCCCGTTAATCGTTTGGACCGCTCAAACCGGAAAAGGGAAATGGTTGCCGATGGTCGAACTTTTGGATCAATTAATATATTAAATATAAATTATTTATATAAAAATAAATTTAAATGATCATATAAAAAAAAAAATTGTACAGAAAATTTATTGATATTTTTTTTATTCTATGACATGAGATTATAAAAAATGCATAACGTGGATCAAGCATTCTATATGCATAAGATAGTCATAAATCAATTACAAAAAAATTTGATATGATGGTCATTTAATTAATGACCCTTAATTATTAAAAAAAGTTGTCAAGAAGATTACTAAGCAAAAGAATCTAGCAGACTATTTTGTAATATTAAATTTTTTGAATGTTCGAGAGTTAAATAAAGTCTAAAAATTAAAAAAGTTATTAATTTTTTCATCAATTGAAAATATAAATTAATTACATAGATCAAAAATGATTAAGAATACCACTATGGATAAGGTCATTATGTTTGGCTAGCTTAAAGTCGATTCGAGAATTAGGCACTCGATCGGCTTAAAACATAAAAGAAAAGATATGTTAGGGTTTGAATAAGTTTGACTCTTAGTAAACGTAGCATCAACTTATTTGATTTGACTTAGATATCTAAAATAAATAGCAAGTCAACTTATCATCGACCTTCAATCAAAATTGAAGTCTCACTTTCAAGTAGAGTAGAAAAGGGAGCTCTAAGTGTCCTCTATACAAGAGCCATAAAAGAACCTCTTTCACCCTTAAGATTGTGTTCCTGAGCATCATTGATCCACTTCTTTCTAGATAGCTATTCCTCATCATTTTGCCATCGGAACCTCACTAAAGATAAGATAAGGGCTTTACCTTACTTTTCTCTCTAGTCCCTTGTTCATGTTGCCATTGATGGCTAGTTCTTGCCATGGAACAACTAGGATCAAAGGGCCTAATGTGTCCCCTACTTCGAGAATATTGGCCCTATTATGAAGAAGATGGTTCTTCTCTCTTTAGTAGGCCAACGCTACTAGTTAAGGACCTAGCTTCAGACCTTGGTCACTAATAAGGCAAACAAAAGATGGTTTTAGGCATTAATGCTAACTAGTTTCACCAATGTTATCTCCTTGTTTTTCTTTTTATTACATTGTTCCATGGAGGTTGGACCACTAGCTCCTATGCTGCGATTTCAAAGATATTTCTACTATTTAGATAAGTCATAGCTAACCCATGGCCCATATAACCCCCTCCCCCACCATATAGTTTTTTCTCTCTCTATTTTATTTCTTCTTAATTCCATAAGATTGAAGTTAGTTGAGTACAATACCTCTGCCTTATTATCAAACAACCACCGTTAGCTTAGTCCCACTCTCACAATCCTTTATTTCTTTGTGTGTGAGAGAGCATAAAGAAAGGGGGCTAGCCCTTTCTTTATTTTCTTCTCTCTCTCTTATTTCTTTCTCCTATCTCTTCTCTCCCTCTCTCTTTATAGGAGGGGGCTAGCCTTCACAACATTCTCTCTTTCTCTTTCTTTTACTCTCCTCTTTCTTTTTTTCTTCCTCTTTTCTCTCTTTTTTCTTCCTTTAAAAATTTCTTTTTTTCCCTCTAAGTAGATCTCCAGTAGACCACTCTAATAGATCCTAGTAAAGGGTCCTCTCTCTTCTAGTTCCCTTGATGCCCATTGTAGACACAGGCCAAGCAAGCAATCATTTGTTGTATCAATATTCACCTCACCTTCATGAGAACTACATAACTCCCCTTGAGCCATATAATAGTGTAGGATGTATAGCATACAGTTCATTAGATATAGTTTTGTAGGGATGTTTAGCACATATTTTGATAAAGCTTGTAATAATTTAAATTATCATATTTAAATAGGGCTATTAGATTTTTGTTGTTTTTATTGTTGTGTGTACAAAATTTAAAGTCATAATTTAAGCTTATGGATCAAAGTGCCTTATCATCAATATTGAATCTATTGTTTAAATCTAATACTAAGTGGAGAAATTAGTTTGGAGAGGTTTATAACAGAGTCACACGATGAAACTATGGTGCAGATTATGCATGGGATGAAAGTAATACTATGCTACAAGTGACCATTATTTTCTTGTGCATTATTTATTGGCTATGTGAGGAGGTTTTTACGAGTTATTTCTTTTGGAAGTATCATATGTTGACAGAAGTTTCTTCATATGCCTTCATAATTGTTCTCTAGATTAACCTAACTAGTCATCAGCACTTAATGCTCAACCACTAACAAATCTCTTGCTTTGATTTTCATCTTTGGCAAATGTTTTTTAAGGTTTCATTGGAAACTTACAATGGCTTTGGATATTCAACATGAACTAGATAATGGGGCCAACTTTGGTCTATGATTAGGTTGTTTGCTATAATTATTTGAATTTTTTTTCTTTAATTATTGAAGCATTTTTTGAGACTAAATCAATTTTTCTAATTATCATATCATCCAGATGCACTAGAAATTATATTCAAAAAAATGCTAGGTTTAATTTAGAGGTGTGCTTGAGGCATTGAAAATGAAGTTTAAAAGTTTTTGTTCTAGTTCTACTATAAATTTTTGAAATTTGATGTTTTCATATTTTTCAACACAGAGTAATGTTTAAGGGAAGAAAACTATGGGTGTGCTTTGAAAAGGTCTATGATGGATATAGATTATATTTCTCTAAAAGAATGATTTTATAAGCAAAGGAAAGGTGAAATTGTCGATCCTTAAGCTAATTTAGATATTTGGTGTAATTTTCAAATTGGATGTTGTTATTGTCAACTATGCTACATCTCAAGTCTAGAGTCAATAGATCTTTGACTCATTGGTTGAGTTTGGATTTAAAATATTTTGGTAATTATCTATTTTCTTCTAGCTCTAAAGTTGCTATTTCTTTAACAAACATCACTTATCATCTATTCAAGGAAGTTTGAGGTTATTTAATAATAAAGAAAAGAAGCTTTTAGATTTTGGACTAACCCATGCTCAAGAATTCTTTTGCTTTTAGGAGAATGGATGGATGCTAGATGTGGGTTTTTATGGAAGATCGATTAAATAAAAGATGATAAATAACAATTATAAGGAATGTGATGCCTTATTCAAGGAATAGATTGTTATTACTCTTATAAGAATGAAGGGCAATAAATAAGGGCTTGATGTGATCTTTGGGATGAATTGGCAGTAACATATGATGCTACAATGAATTGTTTTGAGCTAGCTTATGAGTAGCAGAGTGAGTCCCAAGTGATTTCAATTTTACAATTTATATGACCTCTATAAAAGAATGAAAATTGATTCAAATGGTAAAGTCATTCAAGATTGGTTAGCTTTAATCTTGAGAGCTTGAGGATGAGATGAAAATTAGGTATCCTTAATTATTTATAAGCTTAGGTGCACCAATTTTCAAGACAAATTTCTTTTTAAGAAGAAAAACACAAGGCTTGGCCTATTTTCCTAGCTTGAAACTAATTTAGGTTCCATCCGTTTGACTAGCCTAGGACCTTAAAGAAAATTGACTCTTAGTCAATTTGGCATCAACTTACCTAAGTTGACTCGGGTAGGATTGAGTCAACTATCCCACTTTGATAAAGACTAAGACTCTACTCGTTACTAACTTATGATAGGACTTGGAGTCATACTTTAATTGAAATAGGAGAGAGAACTCTAAAACTCCTCTTCGTAAAATCTCTTTTTTTTCCCTTAAAATTGTATTCTCATCCACCCAATGTTCTGTCACTCAAAACCTATCAAAATGAGATAAGGTCCTCTATCCCCTTTTCTCCCTAAGCTCGTTATTTGTGGTTGCTATTGACGATCAATTCCAATTATAGAGCTGTCAAGATAAAAGGACCAGTACATCCCTTATTTTGAGGGTATTGCTTTGTTCCAAATCAAATGGTTCTTCTTCTCTGTCTAGTGGGCCAGCATTATCAATTAGGGCCTAACTCTTGACCTTGATGATAAGCCTAAGGTGGTTTAGATGTTAGTATTAACTAGTTTCCTAATTTCTAATCTCCTATCTTATTCATTTTATTCTCTAATTTCATAGAGGCTAGACCACACCTCCTCTATTGTGATGCTAGAGGCTACCTGCCATCTAAATAGGTTAATCAAGTAGCTAACCTACTACCTCTAGAACCCTCCACCCTCCTCTAGTTCTCTCTCTCTATTTTATCACACTTTCCTATTTGTAGAGATAGAAGCTGGCTAAGCTTGTAGCCTCCACCATATCATAGACCACTCACTACCATATCATCGAGAATTATCGGTCCAACTACTATCGATCTCCACCCTCAAAGTCCTTCCTTTTCTTTAGTTATAAAAGATCATGAAGGGAGCGTGCAACCCTTTCCTTTTCTATATCTTCTCTCTCTATCTCTTCCCTCTTTCTCTTTCTTCTCTCTTTTCTCTCTCATTTTTTCCCTTTAAAAAATTCTTTTTCTTTCTCTAAGTGAACCTCTAGTAAACACTAACAGAAAGACCCTCTTGTTGGCCCAGATGGCAACCCAAGAGGGGGGGTGAATTGGGTTCTTTAAAAATTAGCCCTTTTTAAAATAGTTTGCTTGAGATTAATGAGGCAAATGCAAGATAACTATAAAGTGCAGTGAATAAGATAGAGATAGAGAAAGAGACAATGGACACTGCAAACACAAAAGATTTTATAGTGGTTCGGTGTATTCAACACCTACGTCCACTCCCAAGATTCACTTGGGTCCACACTATAATCTCTCTAGATTACAGCTGAGTTGTTTTCCAAGCTCACAACTCAAACTTGTTGTTTTACCGGGTGCACAACGAACCCAGCTGGTTTTACTCGGGCTCACCAGCACAAAACCCTACACCACGGGCTCACAACTAACCCAAGCTTAAACAAGCTTAACCGAGGTAAAACTACCTCCTCTAGTTCAATCCCCCAGATTGAACTAGGCAAAAAAAGATAAGTATTGTGTGTGAATACAAAGCTCCTCAATGAGCAAATATACAAATTAAGAATAACAAGGTTTAGAAAAGCCTGATTTGTAGATGGTTGGCTTTTGAGCTTTTCTTCTTTTCTTCTTTTCTCTTCTCCTTGCTGGATTGAATCAAGCCTCAGCTCCGATTCTTCACAGTTGAAGCAGTTGAGAAGGGTTGAAAAGCAAGAAACGAATCTCTTTCTCCAAGTTGGGAAATCCAAGACTTTGATTTGAACGCTTTGGATTCCTCTTGAGCTTTTTGGAGTGGAGTGGATTTGAGCTAGAAGGTTTTCCTCTTCAAGATTCAAGCTCATTTTTGGATTTTTGAAATTTTCTCTTTGTTTTTTTTTTTCTCTTTTTTCTCTTTTTTTGAACAATAGACTCCCTTTTTATAGATTTCTTTTACACCATTTTTGGAAGAAAACTATCCGTTGGAGTGTACCTTGTATCAAAATATATCCGTTAGAAATGAGTAAAATAGAAATATTACCGTTAGAGCTGATCTGGCAACTTTGATTTTTCGTTCCAGGTGGGTTGGAGTCGACTCTAACTTTTCTGGAGTCGGCTCTAGCTCGAGGCGTTTTAAAATGATATTTCCGGAGTCGTCTCTGGCTTTTCTGGGGTCGACAAGAAACTTTTCCGGAGTCGACTCTAACTTACCCGGAGTCGACTCTAGGTTGGGGCCAGAAAAATCGACTTTCTGCTTCTTCTGTGAGAGTCGACTCTAACAGTCTCGGAGTCGACTCTAACTTCCGTGCCAGTTCCGGAGTCGGCTCTGTGATTCTCGGAGTCGACTCTAATGTCTGCAATTCTTACCTAGACATTAGATTCGATCCAGAACACATTGTAACTCCTGATTTTGATCTTTCAATAGTCTTATAGGCTGAAACACTAAATCAAAATCATCAGAGCCTTCAAAAATTATACTCAAATAGTTTTGTTAATCATCAAAATCATCAATTGGGTCAACAATCTCCCCCTTTTTGATGATAACAAAAACTTTGAGTATATGCATTCAAAAATTCAATCAAACTAAGGATTATAGTCATTTTAACTTTAAACCATTGAAATTAAGGTTTTGATGCCAATGTTCAATGTAAACTTTAAAATTGTACATGAGTTCAATATAATCCATCAATTATGAATTGTTAAACTTAATGTGCATAAAATTGCAAATGAGCTTTTTGTTAAGCTCCCCCTGCATTGAGTAGCTCCTCTTATATATAAACATCAAATTTTAACTGATTAAATTTCAAGTTCATTTTGCATAAACAATTAATTCTCCCCCTTTCTTTCTTTCTTTATGCATATATATTATTCAAGTCTTTCTTTCTTTGCATATACACAACTATCTCTCCCCCTTTTTTGTTATCAGCAATAAGGAGAGTAGAAAAATTTATAATCTCAATAAAGCATAGGATCCAATCAATCAAAATTTGAAAATGTGAAATTGCATTTCATAAGCAAGAACCATTACATCAGTTGATTCATTACATTTCAAAATGAAATACATTAGATATTCAAAAACTTCCTAAGTACAAACTATCAAACTCAAAACAAGATCAATGTGCTTGAATACAATTTTCTTCAGATGACCTATGATTTCCATTACATCATCTTTTGTGATTTCTTAAAATTTTCAAGGCAAGCTTCGATTTGAGAGACTGCAAGGTCAATATCCTTCTTCAATTGACCCGTTGCATGAACATACGATCCTGATCCATCGGCAATGCCTTCCATCCTTTCGAAGATCTTGTGAAGCTCAGCTCCAAAGGATTCAACAGAACTGCCTAAGGTAAAGGATAGCATGTCCAGTCTCGAATTTAAGTTCTTCTTCAACTGATTAAAGTCTTCTTTTAATTGATTAATTTCATTGAGATCTCTGTGACTGTCATACTCAGCAAGCAAGCTCTTAACTGATCAAGTTGTTCATCAGAGAATCTCCCAGAATTTGTTATAGGCTGATGTGGAGGTGAGGGAATAGAACTAGGTCCGGCCTCTGAAGGTCCAGCTGAAGAAGGTCCCGCAAAAGATGGATCAGGGACTGATGGTCCCGCAGTGGATGGTCCCGGGATTCTTCTACTCTGGTTCCTCTGCTCCATCTCTATCTGCTCTTTCCTCTCTCCTCATCCAAACACCATTTAACTTTCTTGAAGCCCATCCGATGAATAGTAGAATGCTATAATAATCAGTGTGTCTCAGTTTTCTTAAAGGTTCATTTCCATAATGAGCACACCTTGGCTTCTAAAGATAGTGTCAGAATCATACCGTATGGCAGTGTTGATCTTTTCTTTGTAGCTGCCTCTGCCATGTAACCAATCATCATGCCAGCTAAATTGACTGGCCTTCCAGTTATAATGCAGTCCATCAACAGAACGTCTCGCTCCGAGACATACTCGAATCTCCAATTTTTGGAAATAAGATTCTTCCACATATATTATGCAGTAATCTGAGTTCTAGATTTAACTGATTTGCAAAGATTTCTTCAAACTCAGTCACATCTCTCCCTAGCATCCTTGTCAGTGCACCACTTCTATCATCATGTTGATATTCCATTAAACCGATGGGCATTTCTAATAAGTTTCCAAGAATCTCAGTTGTTACCGTACTCTAGTTCCTCTTACTGCTTATTAATCCTCCTTCTCCTCTGCTTAATCCATTGTAAAACTCTCTTACTAATGCTGGATATGTGGGTATCTAGTGAGCAAATTTTTCCCATCCCATTTCCTTAAATTTCTTCCAATAGAGAAACCTTCCGATTCAAATAAATCAAAGTTACTTTTCTCCAGTGGTAATGGTCTTACCGGCTAAATTGATCAACCTTAGGTGAAGAGGGTGAAGGAGGGGAATCCTCTTGAGTGGCCGAAGAGGAAGAAGGCGAGGGTTGCCTCCGAACGTGCGTCTCTTCGTTGGAACGGATGCTCCACCGACGAATCCGCGCCTCTTAGGTGCCATTGAGAAGATTGGAAGTTAATCAAGGGTTTTGAGTGATTTGGGGAAGTTGGAAAGGTTTGGAGTTCTTTGGAAGGTTTAGGAGACGATTGGAATGATTGGGGGTCGACTCCGCCTTTTTATTTTTGACCTAGCTCGACTTAGAGTCGACTCCCGAAAACTGGGTGTCGGCTCCGAACCAGAAAGTCTGTCAGCGCTCGTATTAGAGTCGGCTCCACAAAAGCCAGAGTCGGCTCTAATCACTTAGACAGAACATCAAAAACTCAGGTGTCGACTCCACAAACTGTCAGAGTCGACTCTAACAGTTTCAGAGATAAAAAATTAAGTTTCAAGATTTGAAACTATTCAAATTAATCATCAAATTATAGATTAATGTTCTTTAGCAATTGGGGAAACAATGAATCAAGATCTAGATAGATTTCCTTATTGAAATATCAAGATTTTTCAAGAAAATGATGAAATCTAGATAGATGTCCTTAAGAGTTTCAGAAAACTATTCCAAAGGATCACAAACTCCTAATTCTCCTCTAAGATAACAAAATCTCTCTTCACTTAAGGGTTTTGTTAATATATCTGCAAGTTGTTCTTCAGTATTCACATAATCAAGACAAATTTCATTATTGGCTACATGTTCTCTTATAAAGTGATATCTATTTCAATATGCTTTGTTCTTGAATGTTGAATTGGATTTTTAGTTAGATTTATTGCACTTGTATTATCACATCTTATGGTGTCTTATCAAGTGTGATACCATAGTCTTCAAGTTGTCTCTTAATCCATAGGATTTGAGCACAGCAACTTCCAGCTGCAACATATTCTGCTTCAGCAGTAGATAATGCAACCGAATTTTGCTTTTTGCTAAACCATGAGATTAAGTTACTTCCTAAAAATTGGCATGCACCACTTGTGCTTTTTCTATCTAACTTGCATCCAGCATAATCAGAATCTGAGTATGCAATTAGATTTAATGTGGAGTCTCTAGAATACCATAAACCTACATTTTTTGTTCCACTTAAGTATCTTAGTATTCTTTTAACAGCTATTAAGTGTGATTCTTTAGGTTCTGATTGAAATCTAGCACATAAACATACAGAAAACATAATATCTGGTCTACTTGCTGTTAAATAAAGAAGGGATCCGATAATACCTCGATAATACTTTTGATCAACCTTTTTACCTTCTTCATCTTTGTCCAGCTTGCATGAAGGACTCATTGGTGTTCCGAGGGGTTTAATTGATTCCATACCAAATTTCTTTAGAATTCTCTTGTGTACTTTGTTTGGTTGATAAAGATTCCCTCTTTGCTTTGTTTGATTTGGAGTCCAAGGAAGAAGTTGAGTTCTCCCATCATGCTCATCTCGAATTCTCCCTGCATTAACTTAGCAAATTCTTGACATAGAGAATCGTTAGTAGCACCAAAAATAATGTCATCAACATATATTTGTACTACAAGTAAATCTTTACTTTTCTTTTCAAAAATAATGTTTTATCAACATTTCCTCTTGTAAAATCATTTTCAATTAAGAATTTACTTAACCTATCATACCAAGCTCTAGGTGCTTGTTTCAAACCATATAATTTGTGCAATTTAAAAACGTGATTTGAAAATTCGTGATCTTCAAAACCTGGTGGTTGTTCTACATACTTCTTCATTTATAAATCCATTTAAAAATGCGCTTTTAACATCCATTTGAAATAAGTTAAAATTCATGTGACATGCAAATGCAAGTAATAGCCTAATGGCTTCTAATCTAGCTACAGGTGCAAAGGTTTCATCAAAATCAATACCTTCTTCTTGATTATATCCTTTTGCAACTAATCTAGCTTTGTTTCTAATTACTATGCCATTTTCATCTAGTTTATTTCTAAAAACCCATTTTGATCCTATTACTGAATGATTTTTAGGTCTTTCACTAATGTCCATACATTATTTCTAGTAAATTGATTTAATTCTTCTTGCATTGCTAACATCCAATTATTATCTTTTTCAGCTTCTTCTATAGTTTTAGGTTCAATTTGTGATACAAATGCAAGATGATTACTAATATTTCTCATATATGATCTAGTTCTTATTCCTTGAGATGGATCACCTATAATCAATTCCTTGGGATGACTATGAGCATATCTCCAGTCTCTTGGAAGATCTATATCATTATGAT
>UESW01004194.1:720473-852897 GCA_900491605.1 Calamus simplicifolius | reverse complement strand
ATTTTCTTACTTTCTCTTTATGGTTGAAGGCTAATGATATTTATTCTTGTAATTAGAGCCTTCAACCCTAGTCGGGCATTAGAATTAGGAGTCCAGTTAGAGATATCAAATAGGCCAGATTGGTTTAACCCATCTAAAATAGGGTAAGGCCTAATATGGCACAGCAGTTACGGTAATCATGTCGGGCCTAATACAGCCTAGAACCGGATCATTTTAGGCTGTCCCCCAAAGCCCACAAGCCTTGCCTGTACAATAAGTTATGGCAAGTTGGTATCGCACAACCCATGGCACAATGCAGCCCATGGCCTAGGAATAGCCATGAAGCACTAATGAACCGACCCCAAGCACAACCTATTTAGCCAGCCGGTTAGACCTACCTAAAATAGGCACATTAGGCCCACACGAGCCAAGCATGTCAGGTCCATGCAGGTTAGCATGCTAGGCCGACACAGATGGTATCCAAGCCTGATATACCTAACTAGCTAGAGGCTCACCGGCCAGCACACTAGGTACGACCACTTGGCATGCCTAGGCCCAATGGCCAATTTACCATTTTGGCCTCCTAATAATCATAATATGGCTAGTTTGGGGGCATTTATGTTCATTTCCTATTTTTCCCTTCTTAACAACAAAAAATGGATAAATTTCAAGGGTATTCTAGACTTTTTCTCAAGAAGACCTATTTGGTCTTTCGGCCAGCTATAAATGGCTGGTTTCCAAGTTTATTTAGGTCATTTAGAAGCTCTCTAGCCTCTATAAATAGCCTCTAATCCTTTTCCTTCACCCTATAGTAAATCATAAGCTCTTTTAAACTCCTTAAATCCTTTTCAATATCCTATAAGCCCTCTAAATTCTCCTAAGCCCTCTTAATCTCTCTCTAATCAATGGCTAATTATCTTAATCTCTCTCTAATCTCTACTCTTTATCATCTACAATCAACATATCTGTGGTGCTAGTAGCCTTGCCCATCCCATGGCTAAGTATTCTTCAAGCTTAACACCAACATGGTAAAGTATGAGGCATACCACTCACAAACTATAACCAGTGTCCCTAAGCCTATTAATGCCATTGATGCCACATCAACTACTAGATTCAAGGCTAGACTTAGGACCTTTAGAGTCTAACTCACTTTAACATTAAGGAGATCATTGGTAAGGAGCTCTATGCTATTTGTAAAATCTACAAGGACTATAATTGTGATGCTTTGGAAGGAACTAGTCATTTTGTTTAGCATTGAAAGAAGCATGAAAGTGCACCTTATGGCTCCACCTAATATCAAATTAGACTTAGACAAAGAGTGAGTTAGAAAAATTTCCTTACTCTTAAGAATTAAATAGGAAAGAATTATCAAGATTTATTATAGATAGTGAAATGCCTTTTACTTTTACTGAATATCTATAATTGAAATATATAAAAGCTAACTACATACTTCATTTAAAAATTTTTACTAAAATACTACTAAATTTGATTGTCTTAAATAATACTTTGATTATAAAGGAAATATAATTTCATATTTTAAAAAATTTAATGGTAGAACAACACTTACATCTAATATTTGGATTAATACTATTGAATTACCTTATATTTGTGCTACCATGCATTTTACTGATTGTGATTGGATAATGCAAAAACGGATCTTTAGTTTTAAATTAATTAAACATTCATGCACTGCCACCAACATTTCTTCTCATATCTTGCAAACAATACATGAATATCGTACATATAATACATAAATATCGTATATATGATAAAATTGTTTAAATTAGTTAGATAATATTTTTAATAATATTGTTGTTGTTGAGTTACTCAATCGCAACTACATCTCATCATATATAGGAAATCATTTCATATTAAATAAGCATGTCATATTATAGATTTAATTATACAAGGTAGTTTAAAAATTATTTAATTATTTGTAAGTAAAGTTAAAAATGATATCAAATATATTCAATCTTTAAGAATTAGAAAATAAATTTTAAATTTTTATATATTGCCTCTGGATTAAAATATAAACAATTTTTACTAAATGTAAAACATGGATGAAATTCTATATATTAATGACACAATTATATTTTGAATATAAAGTTACTATTACTTTATTTTATAATATTTACTTCCCTAATAAACCTATATTAGATTGTTACTGGAATAACTCTAGTATTATTATGCAATTTTTGGAACATTTTATGAAGCTACTGATATTTTATTAAGTACTTATTATCCCACTTCTCCCTTAGTTTTATAATAAATATATAATATTATTAACTATTTTCACAATACTGCGAAGCTAAAGGTTTCAAAAATATAATTTACCCATGGAAATTAAATTGAAAAATATTAAAAATAGATTTTATATTTTCATTATTTAGCTTCATTACGTATCCTAGAGGCAAATAAAATCGTTTATATATAATATTAGAAGCATCTAGCCTCATGTAGTTGGGAAAAGGCTTAGATGAGTTGAAAATATATTATTAGAAGCAATTTATGAAAATACGATGTATGAAGTAAATAGAAATAGATTTAAAGATGAAATTAGTAATTTATAAAAAAAATATTTGTGATCTATAATAAAAAATAAGACAAAGTTAAAACGTCCTCAACTTTAAGATCGCTCCAAGTAGTAGTAGTGGTGATCAATTTTGAAATTTGCTAAAAAAATCAAGAATTGCCACTCTATCATTTAATGAATTAACTTTTTATTTGAATAATAATTTTTAAAATAGATAATTTTAATATTTTAATCTAATAGCGAGCACATAAAAATAATTATTCTACTTGCCACTATGGCTCGTGATTTATTAGCCCCTTTAGCGTTTATAGTAGCTTGAAGTTTGGCAGGCCACATCGACATGGCCTACTAGATAAGCTGTGCCAGGCTGGGACAACCCAATAGCCCATAGACTGGCTCTCTTAGCAGTCGGCCCAACCCATTAGACACCTCTAAATCCATTTCCATCTGGTCCCTTTGACACCTCTACGTCCGTTAACGTGCTTGGGGCTATAGTTAATTTTGCTTAATAGATTGCAAAATCTTATTAACTTGGTTTAGCAAGTACCTCTACTCCTAGTATTTGATCATGCAGGCCAAAAGTTTTGTTTCAATATATTTATACATATTTATATATATGTTTAAAATCAAATAATATACATGCCATACATCAATAAAAATTATTTTAAATTGTGTGTCAAGGATAAAATATTGTAGTTCGATATAACGTCGAATTACAATTCATAAAAAAACATGTCAATTTGATTAGAGTTAATTAAATGATATGAAACTGATTTTAAACCTTATGAATAAAGTTTATGATATTTGGATAGGCTATATACCAACCAATTAGTTTGGAATAAAATTAATGCTTACTTTAGTCTTTGATTTGGACCTAACTAGGTGGTGCTGATCCAGGAACAAGTTGTTTCTGGGCGTGTTATTTGAACCTTGTTGGTCGCAATTGATTGCCATTACATGCTTTATGCTGGCATGTTTTTCGAGCCTAGCAAATTAGGGTTGCTTACTAGCCTATTATTTTTGCTTATTTCGCAGGCCTAAATAGTTTGGGTTGACAGTTGGCACCGACAATTCATTGGTCACTTGATCACTAGCATGTGTGGTCCATTGGCATGATGTTTACTAACACATGATCATCCATTAGCATGTTTTACATTTAAAAATTAGTATCTCATACTTTATCATGGAGTTGATCATGATTGTAATTGCAAAGACGAGAAAAACACTACTACAAAAAGTTAAATAGATTATAGTAGATTTTAGAAAAAAGATTACGTTTTTCGTAAAAAATAGTCTTATATTTTCACAAATTAAAAGACTACATCATTTATTTAAAACGTAGTCTTAATTATCTGAAAATATAAAAAGACTATATTTTTAATAAAACGTAGTCTTATATATAAAAAGACTATATTTTTAATTAAGACGTAGTCTTATATTATATGATAATATAAGAAGACTACGTCTTTAAATAAGACGTAGTCTTATATTATCTGATAATAAATTTTAGACTACGTTTTAATTAAGATGTAGCCTTATATTATCGGATAATATAAAAAGACTACGTTTTTAATATCTTATAATATAAAAGACTACATTTTTAATTAAGACGTAGTCTAATATATTTTTAATTAAGACGTAGTCTAATATAATTTTCCTCCTCCTAATTCACTCCCCCTCTTTTCCTAAACGAAACCCTTGCGATAGCCAAAGTCAAATTTTTTTCTTCCATCCGCAGTTTTGTTTTAGGGTTTCGTTTGTGGAGACTCCACCGCCCACCATGCGGGATTAAGGTTGAGAAGACTCTACCATCATCGATCAGGATTTCATTTACAAGGACTCCATCACCATGCAGGATTAGGGTTTTGTTCTTCACCAGGCTGAGATTCAACTGCAGGTAAGTTTTTTTTGTAATTTAGCTAACGATGAGAGAGAGGGAAGAGGGGTGCCGGCGTGGGGTTTGGCTCGGGACCGACGGCGTGCCCACCGGGCCTGAGCTACGGCCGGCAGCCCCACCGGACCTGGAGCGGCGTCTGATGGAGGATGCCGGAACTGAACAACGGAGGTGGGGACGGAGGCGGGCGGAGAGCAAAGGAGAGGGCCACGAACCTCTCCTGTGTAGGAGCCAAACCAGCTCCCGCGTTCACGGCGCCGGGTCTGAGGCACGGCCGGCAGCCCCACCGGACCTGCAGCGACGTCCGATGGGGGACACCGGAACTGAGCGGCAGAGGTGGGCGAAGGCGGAGGAGAGGGCCGAGGCCCTCTCCTGTGCGGGAGCCAAATCGGCTCCCGCCTTGGTTCGGACCCGACGGCGTGCTCGCCACCTCGCCGGGCCTGAGGGTTGATCGGAGACCCCCACCGGCGTCGGGAGAGCATCTGGTGAGGGTTCGGTCGGCCGGTGATGGCCGACCGTGCCACCGGCTCAATGAGGAGCTGCGTACGGGAAAAGAGAGGAAAGAGAGAGACAGAGAGAGAAAGAGGGAGAGAGAGGGGGAGGTCACGTCGGCGGTCGGCCCTGGACCGGTCGCTGACGGCCGGTCTGCCCAGAAATTAGCTGGCGGTGGCCCTAGCTGCCGGCATGGCTCTCCCTTGTTTCGGGTGAAGCAGGGGAGAGGGAAACAGGGAGCCCTATTTGGGCTTTTTGGAACGGGTTGGGCCGGTATGTGAGCCTAGTTGGGCCGAGTTTTTGAGCCCTGTAATGGCCGTGGTCAGAAAAAGGAATATAGGGCTCAGATCAACGTTGATCCTAGTTTCTAGGGATATTTTTATTTTTCATTTGGACTATTATTCGGGAAGATATTCAAGCCCAAAGTTGGGCCCATGAATAGATTTGGGTAGCAATTAGGGAATACTTTATCATTTCAATTTTAGAGATTTGATAGTGGAAATTGATGCTGTAGGTACCCAGAGGTCCTAATGTTATAGCCTAATTTTTTTTTTTTTCTTTTTTTTTCAAAAATAAGGTGATTGTTGATTTTTCTTTTTAAAAAAAATTAAAGATAGTTGATATGTTTTTGAACATAATATCTTTTTCATTTTAGGAACAGAGATGGTGGATTCATTGGGCATGAAAAGTAGGTCCAAAGAGATTATGACAAAGCAAAGAAAGCTGAACCACTGTAAGTTATTATTTATCTTTTTAATTTGCTTGTCATCTTTCAAATTTATTAGTTTGTTAGATAAAATTAATTATATTTAATGATTTAATTAAGTTTGATTTAATTAAGTAGTTACTAGTATTTTTGAATTAAACAAACTAGATAAGTCATGGTACTCTGCTGATAGATGTACAAAAAGATACGAGGATGGTGTCGAAGTTTTTTTGAATCATGTTAAAAGAAATTTAGATGACCTTAGTTCCATACATTGTTCATGCATAAAATATGGGAATATAAAAGTTCATGATATCACAGTGGTTAAAGATCATCTTTTTTGTAATGGTATCGACTCAAGTTATGACGTATGGATATGGCATGGCAAAAACATATGTAATGTTGAGGAAGATAAGTGTACCTTAGATGCTGAAGAATGTTGTCTTCAATTCAATGATGATATTGATGCTGTGGAAATGGTTGAAGCAGCCAGAAATCTATTTGAATGTAATCCAAAGAAATTCGTTGACTTATTGGATGATGCTGAGTGCCCTTTATACACTGGTTGTAGTGGTTCACTAAGCTTTCTGTTTTGGTACGATTATAAACTTTAAAACAAAATATGGGTGGAGCGATGCAAGTTTCAATGAGCTATTAAGCTTTTGGGGTGATGTGCTTCCAAAAGAAAATTTGATGCCAACATCAATATATGAAGCAAAAAAGATATTGTGCGCCTTAGGAATGCAATATGAAAAGATACACGCATGTCCAAATGATTGCATAGTATATAGAAATGCAAACAAGGATGTTGATGTATGTCCAAATTGTTCTGAATCAAATGAAAGATTCCTAAAGGATCCAATCTTCCAAAAGTAGGCATGCCGCAAAAGTTCTGTGGTATTTTCCCCCATACCAGGTTTAGAAGAATGTATGGTACTCGTCAAATATCGAAAGATTTGACATGGCATTCCAGTGAAAGAGAAGTTGACAATTACATGCGACATCCAGCAGATGCAGCATCATGAAAATTAATAGACCACAAATGGCCGATTTTGCATGTGAGCCACGAAATCTCTGATTGGCACTTGCAGCATGGGATAAATCCACATAGCTCCTTAAGTAGTCGTCACAGTACATGGCCTGTCGTACTTATTACTTACAATCTCCCACCATGGTTGTGTATGAAGCGAAAATTCATGATGTTAACCTTGTTGATATCGGGTCCTAAGCAGCCGGAAATGATATTGACATCTTCTTGCAACCACTTATTGATGATTTAAAAATGCTATGGGATGTCGGTGTTGAAATTTATGATGCATATTTGCAAGAGGTATTCACCTTAAAGGCCGTATTACTATGGACGATAAATGATTTTTTGCGTATAAAATTTGAGTGGCTGCAGTGTTAAAGGTTATTTGGCTTGCCCAATTTGTGCTAAAAATACACAGTGTATACTTGAAACATAGTCGAAAAAATGTGTACCAAGGTCATAGAGATTTTTGCACAGAAATCATCCATATAGAAGAGCAAAAAAGGCATTTAATGGTTGTCAAGAGTTTGATGTTGAGCCTAAACCTTTAACTGGAACAGAAATTTTACAAAAGACCAGAAATATTAATTATGTGTATGGGAAAAAGCAAGCAAATACAGTGCATGTTGAGAAATCAAAAAAGAAGGACAAGGTTTAGAGGCAAAGTCTAAACTTGCGTGGAAAAAAGGTCAATATTTTTTGATCTTGAATATTGGGAGTTTCTTCATGTACGTCATGTCTTAGATGTGATGCATATTGAGAAAAACGTATGTGAGAGCATCGTGGGAACCCTTCTTGATATACCTGGAAAGTCAAAGGATGGACTAAGCAGTCGTTTAGATCTAGTAAATCTGGAAATTCGAAGTGAGCTACAGCCAATAGTGGGTGAAAAAAGGACATATTTGCCTGCTGCAAGTTACACACTTTCTAAGGCTGAGAAAATCAAATTTTGCAAGATGTTATCTACACTTAAAGTTCCAGATGGATACTGCTCTAACTTAAGAAATTGTGTTTCTATGGAAGAATTGAAGCTTTATGGCCTAAAATCTCATGACTACCACACTTTGATCCAACAAATTCTTCCATTGGCATTACGAGGATTGTTGAATAAGAACATGAGATCCACAATAACTAGACTAAGTTTGTTCTTCAATGCACTTTGCAACAAAGTTGTGGATACTTGCAATCTCAGTTTGCTACAAGAAGAACTTGTGAAGACTTTATGTCTATGGAAAAGAATTATCCTCCTTCATTTTTTGACATAATGGTTCATTTAACAGTACACCTTGTACGCGAAGTCCAGTTATGCGGACCAGTCTATTTAAGATGGATGTATCCTTTTGAAAGATTCATGAAGATCTTAAAAGGATATGTACGCAATCGCAATAGGCCAGAAGGTTGCATTGCAGAATGTTATATTGCTGAAGAAGCTGTAGAATATTGTTTGGAGTACTTGTCAAATATGAAAGCTGTTGGGATCCCATCAATGAGAAATGAGTGTGATGGTCAACACAGTATTGAAAACCACTTTCTGGTTCTCATGTATTTACAGCTGATGCGAAAGAGTTAGAGCAAGCACATCTTTATGTGTTGAAAAATACAACAGAAGTTGCAGCCTATGTAGAGTAAGTCAGACCCATCACATGTTATTTGTCTCATTAAATGTTCTTATTTTTAAAGTATGTGGTCATAACTAAATAAGTTCTAACATACAGGCAATACATGGAAGAATTAAAGGCAGCTAATCAAAATAAAACAAGGAGACAAAAGTGGCTTCAGGATGAGCATAATCGAACATTCATAAATTGGTTGCGTGAAAAGGTATATGACTATGTGCTTGGCATCTTCTAGGAGATCATGTTTGTTTATACTTAACTATCATTTATATTGCTGAATCTTAAAAATGAATGTAGGTTGCGTCTGAGATTAAGGAATCCAGTAACATCATTTCTGATACGCTGAGGTGGATATCTCATGGACCCCAACCCCAAGTGATAAGATATGATGGATATCTTATAAATGGAGTTCGATTTCACACCAAAAAATGTGATAGTACCAGATGTGTTCAGAATAGTGGTGTCACCTTAACTGCTAAAACAATGCAAGTGTCTAGCTCGAAGGACAAGAACCCGATAATTTCAAACATGTCCTTTTATGGGGTTCTTCATGATATATGGGAACTTGATTATATTGAATTGAAGGTGGTAGTTTTTAAGTGTCAATGGGTTGAGAGCTCTAGTGGAGTTAAAGAAGATGAAGATGGATGCACATTGGTCGATCTTACCAAAATCGACATAAGTCAGATTCTTTATTTTGTCTACTAATGCCCAGCAAGTGTTTTATGTAGAAGATGGAAATGATCCAGCTTGGTCGATTGTAGTTCCAAACTCAAGGCACAAGTTTAATGGTTATTCAAATGATGATGAGTTAGGTGATATAGTATTAGAACATTGTGTTATCAGATCAGTGCCTGATATACAGTCTTTTGATATTATGGATGATTCTCATCTACCTTATGTGCGGGATGATAGTGAGGGTACTTGGATTGCCAATATTAACATGAAATGGTAATATCTTTGTTAATCGTATATTCGCTTGTTTTTACTATTTTATTATATTTATTTTTATATATTATGGTTTTTGTTAAAATAATGATAATTTACTCTTATTGTACAGGTTGCTGACTGTGAATGAAGAACTTGCGTTAAGCGCAGAAAATGTCAAAAGAAAAAGGGGTCCAACAATAATGCCTAGAGTAGTAAAAGCTAGGTCTCATGGAGAAGTAAAGGATGTGACTTACAATAAAAGAGGACAATCTTTAGGGGAGGTTAATACAGAAATGCAAAGTTATCTAGGTGTTATAGCCAGAACCATTGTACCTATTAATTTCAAAAATTGGCATTTAGTTCCTGAAGAACTAAAAAACAAAATTTGGATGCAAATAAAGGTGAGTTTTTTCTTAATTATTTTAATTAAATTTTGATTTTATTAGTATGCTCTTATGTATTTCTATGTTTTTGTAGAAAGCTTATAATGTGCCAATTGAAGGACAGAAACATATTCTGTCATCTGCTTGTACAAAATGGAGACAATTTAAGTTCAAGTTGAGGACAAAATTCTTGAATCCATTGAAGGATAGGCGACCCTTATTGACAACCCTCTTAAGAACTATCCATTCATAAAAAGGATGCTTGGAATGCCTTTGTCAGCAGGTATAGTTCTTCAGAATTTCAGGAATGGAGTAGGTTGCAAAGTGAAAGAGCAAAAAGCAATGAGTATAACATCGTTCATCTAGGCATGGATTTGTTAATGTGAAAGAAAAGATAGTAAGTTTTGAATATTTAGTTCTACATTGTTGAGTAATTATTAGCTAATTTTTTAAGCTTATATTCATTGTCTATTAATTATAGAAAAAAGAGATGGGCATCGATGAAGGCACGAAGTGTTGTATGGAAAGTTGTTTATTCAAAAGGTGATGTTCTGATAGTAAAGTCATCCAAGAAGTCATACAAAAGATTGTAAGTAAATCTGTTATTGTTCATTTAATAGCTAATTATAGATTCTTTTATAACTTCCTAATGTATGGTTCGTTTTGTCTACATATCAGGATGAATATACAATGAAGGTGAAAGATGGATCAATACAAGAATCGAAACAAAAGACATACTAGGAATGGCATTGGGAAATCCCGAACGTGGTGGTCGAGTAAGGGGTGTTGGAGATATGGTTACCCCTAAAATATTTCAATCTTCCGAGAAGAACGAAAACAAGCAAAATCTTAGAACAATTGTTAGAAGAACAAAAAAAACTGAATCAACAACAAAGAGAATGCTAAGGAAAGAAAATCATTACTTGATCAACTACATCGACTTCATGAAGAAAATAGAAAGTTGAGAGAAATTCCAAAAATTGCTGCAAGTGCTCATCAATATGTTTCAGAGAAAGGTAGCTGTTGCTCAGTTAAAAAATCGCATCCAAATAAAACTGTTGCTAATTCTGATACACAAAATGATGCAAGTATAGAATTAGTTACCATTGGACAAAGAAACATGCAAAAGGTATGTTAATATTTACTTATATTTGTAGCATTTTATTTAAATTCATAGTACTTATATTTTCTAATGTTATTGCTTTGAAGGGAAAACCATGCAAATTGGCAATAGATCTATTGATAATATAATTGGATATGGTACAGTGATTGAGAATGTAGCACCAAACTCTGCTGTACATGGAGTTCCTTTGGGTATTCATAATTATCGTGTATCTATTGATGCTTATTTTGACGATGATGCTCTCCTTCCAATAACAATTGGTGATGATCCTATAAAGTTAAAGATTTTGTTGGTTCTCATGTTGCATGGCCTCAATCATTAGTTATTGATGATCCAATCAAGGTATCTGAAACTTCTTAACTTATCCATAAATGTGATTAATTTATATTGATAATCTATTTGCTATATAGCATTTGCATGTGAATTGAATTTCATTATTATTAACAGGCTAAGATTGTCCAGCCAAAAGTTATAGATAAAAAGCAAAGAAAAGGGTCCATAGAGTTTGTCATATTTAAAGAATCATGTTGCAAAAAGTTTGGGAGATACAAATACAATAACTGTGGTATTGGATGTTGGTGTCTTTGATCATGAACGGATCTGTTATATTATTCGGAAGATATCGATAACTTTTGCTCATGGAGGAGATTAGTTGTAGTTGTATTGTGCTATATATGGGTAATAAGATATTTTATATTTTTTGTGTTTCATATGCAATCACTAGATGTTACAAGTTTCTAATAATAACTGTGGGATTGAATAATTTGATTTGTGTAGCTATTTGTATAACCAACTCAAGAAATCAAAACTACTCAACATGTATGGCTTCGTAGACCCTGCACAGATCTCATGCACTCTGGATCAGCTGGAGTACGATCAGATTTTATTGCTAAAAGTTTAGAGCATTGTAAAATGGATCAATTGTTTCTAGCTCCTTATAACTCTGGGTAAGTGTTTTTTAATGAAAATTGATACTTTTGATATTATGTTAATTATTATTATGTTTATGAAGGAATCACTGGTCCTTGGTGGTTATTGACCCTCATGGGGATGAAGTGTATTTTTGTGATTCTATTGGACGTTCAATTGGAAAAGAATTGAAAGGTGTTATTAATACGTAAGTATTTATTTTTTTAATTTTATAGTAATTTGTCTGGTTATATCATTTGAGTCTCACACTATTATTATACTTTGCTATATCAGTGCACTCAAAATATACAATGCTAAAGCTGAACGAGTTGCAAGAAAAACACTTACTTGGGAGTCAGTTAAGGTATATTGACTTGCACATTCTTTTTTATAATTTATAAAATTAGATCTTATTTAAGTCTTATAAAAACTTTTAAATTCATTTTTTAAGTGTCCTAAGCAACCATCAGGTGTTGAATGTGGCTATTATGTCATCATGTATATGAAGGAGATTATTGAGAATCATATCATTTCAATTGATGAAAAGTAGGTTATTATTGCATACATGATTCATATATATAAGTAGTACTTTTTATGGTTTTAGATTTTTATGTCATGTCATTTAGTGCTCTTTTCTGAGTAACTTATATGTATATGCAGTTTGCTGAGAAGAAAATTATAAACAAGAAGAATCGACATTATGCGTGGAGAATGGATCGAGTACTTGCAAGGTTCATTTGAAGAAAATTGGCACTAAATGTTGAAAATGTATTAAAGAACATTGGATATTGAAAATGTATTGAAGAATATTGGATATTTTAATTCAATGTATTTGAGATTTTTTGGAATATGTTTGTATGATGACAGTGTTGGATATTTATATCACAGTATTGGATATTTCAATTCAATATTTTTAGAATTTTTCTGGAATTGAAAGTATATGTTTGTATGACAGGATTGATATTATACTACATTTTTAATATCAAAATGTAGTCTAAATGTACATAATAGACTACATTTTCTGATGAAAAAATAGTCTAAATATATTTAAAGACTTCATTTGTTTTCCTTTTAACTATAGTTTCTGATGAAAATAGTCTAAATGTATTTAAAGACTATGATTTTTTGACCTTTAACTATAATTTCTGATAAAAATGTAGTCTAAATGTATATAAAGACTACGTTTTTTTTGACTTTTAACTATAATTTCTGATAAAAATAGTATAAATGTATTTAAAGACTACGTTTTTTTTTTACTTTTAACTACGTCTAAAAACATAGTCTAAACCATGGACTTTTAACTACGCTCAAATATTTTAGACTATACTCAAAAAGAATACATGTTTTAAAATACTTTTAACCGTAGTCTATATATAAAGACTACATTTTTATACGTAGTCTAATTAAATTTCTGTAGTAGTGAAAGATCATGCTTTAAAATCTCTATAAAGAAAAAAAAATTATTGGAATTGATGAATTAGATGTTTTGAAAAATAAAGTTATATTTTGATAAGCATGTGCTTATGAAATTCCATCTTAATCTTAGCTTTATTTTGTGTCCAATAAATGAGTTCTCTATAAATTGCATTTTATATGCATGATATGTTCGATCAAACTAGAGGTAAAGTTTACTTACGCAAGCCCATAATACTTTTTTATTCTTTTCTAGATATTAAAGAGTAGCATGAATTAGGTCAAGAGATGGGTGCAAGAGAACAAGAATTATTTTTTTGCTTTCTAAGCAACACAGGAATGTGATCTTTGAAGCATTATTGAGAGATGATGCCTTTGTATTTATTTTCTTCTGAAATGATATTATGAAACTCAACTCAACTCATCTAAGCCCAACTACATGGGGTCGGCTACATGAATCTGCTTCCTCCACTCTGCTCTATTTAGGACCAAATCAATATTTAAATTATAAATAGTTATATCTTTTTTTAATTATTTCTACTCAGTTTAGGTCTACCTCTACCTCTATACTTACCATGAATTATTAAAAAATCACTCTTTCTAAATAGAGCATCTAAAGGTCTACATTGAATATGTCTAAACCACCGTAATCAATTTTCTCTCATTTTATCTTCAATTGTGGCTACTTCTATCATTTCTCTTATATATTTATTTCTAATTCTATCTTTTAAAGCTTTACCACATATCCATCTTAACATACACATTTCTATTACACTTAATTTATTCACATGTTATTTCAATATTGCCCAATACTCTGTTCCATATATCATAGCTGGCCTAATAGCAATTTTATAGAAGTTTTCTTTTAATTTTAATGGGATGCATCGATGATACAATATTTCCGAAGCATTCCTTCACTTAATTCATCTTGCTTTAACTCTATGATTCACATCTTTACCTAGTTCACCTTCTTGCTGGATAATTGATTTCAAATACCTAAATTTTTTACTTATTGATATCTCTTGGCTTGCAATCTTTAATGTTTCTTCATTTATATTTTTACTCCCGCTAAAATTGCATTTCATGTATTCAGTTTGAGTTCTATTAATCTTAAAACCTTTAGATTTTAAAGCCTCTCTTCAAATCTCTAGCTTAGCATTTACTTCAGATTTAGTTTTATTAATCAACACTATATCATCTGCAAATAACATACACCATGAGATATCATTTTGAATATTATTTTAAAATAATATTATAATTTTTTTTAAAAAATCTATTAAAAAGCATTATCCTAATCATGCCACTGCCTATGTTGTTATTGGTGAATCTATTTTGAGAGTTTCCAAATTTTTGGGAGGCTTGGCATGTCCTATAAGTGGTTGCTCGTTAAGTGCCAGCCTGGGTTGCTGGATTGGGTCATGACATTGATTTAGTTGACAAGATTGAGAGAGAGATAGAGAAGGAAGGAAAGGTCTTTGTGTACTATGTATGGTGCAGATCATGTGGATGGTCATGCATGATCAAAAATAATTTTGTTCTTTCACGCACCATATATGCAGCTACATGCGCGTGCGGCCAATAAGCATATGATTATTTTTGCACTGCATGCGATGCTACTTTTCCGAGAAGGAATAAAAGAGCATGGGCCTAGCCGATTGACAATTGAGCCCATTTAATCAATCCGTTTGATCCAAATTTTTAAACATTACTTCTTAGAACCAATAAACTATGCTTGGGACAGTGTTCTAGGATAATGTGGGGGACAAAGGCGTCATGTTGTGGTGTCAAAATAATGGTTACAGGTGCACTACCATCTTGATTTGAAACCTAAACAAAACATTGGGTTGGGTTCGAATTCCAAAACTACTAGTCTGGAAGTCTGTTGGGTCAGGTTTTAATTTAGGTGGACCCATACATGAAAATCCAAAATCTAATTAGATTATAAAAAATATAAACATAAGTGTATACACATATGGACACAAATATGCATATAAATGTTCATTGAAAAAATACCTTCTTTTAGACACATGTTTATATTTTTGGCATACTCTTCTTTTAGAAAAGTCAAGATTCTTTTAGGTTTCATTTAGATGAAGCATTTTAAAAATTCTTAAGACTTTAAAATGTTGCATTTTAGAATTTAAAAATTTCACAAGTTTCATTTTTGGATAATTGCTCTTGAAAATAGAATTTATATAAAAATTATAAAATATTATATAAATATTATTTTTTAAATATTTATATAAATTCATGTAATTTAAATAAATATTTTATATTTTATGTATATTGAATATTATTCAATAAATATTTAATATTTATTTAAGTAAAACTCACCAATATTTATCATTTCAATAATAATATTTTTATTAATATTAAACTATTTATATAACTAAATAGTATTTAATTTATAGTTTATGCTATTAGATATTATTTTTATATTTAAAAAATAGATATTTATAAATATTTATGATTGATTCATATATTTGTATAACATAATTTTATTTTTAATTAATAAAATATTTATAATGAAAATACAAATTTAATTAGAAACATTTCTAATATTATTAATTAATAAATAAATAATATTTATGTAAATAGTAAATATTTATGTAAATATTTTGATATATAAATAAAATTAAATACTATGACTATTTACAAGTGGATTTTCAAGAGGGATTTATAAATAATATTTCTACAGATGAAATTTGTAAATGACCACATGTAAATTTTGTGAAATTTTAGAAATTTTTTTAGTCAAATAAGAAGTTTTAATTTTAAAATTTTAAAATCTTTACTTCAAATGAAATCGCTTCTGAAATTGTTCTATCCAAACACACCCTTGATGATTTGGAAAAGACCTAACCTCAAATATGAGATAATAGAAGTGCTGAATACAAAAGTTTGCATACGAAGCAAAAGGAGCACAAAAAGGCAGCATTAGAAGCTAAACAAGTTGGTGTCGAAGGGTAACGGAGTGAGAAGACTCAAACGGGGAGGAGAACCGTAGACGTGAAATGATCCAGATAGAGTAGGGACTTCCAACTCGCAATACAGAAGCAATATTTTAGCTGAAATATAATCTGACGAGCGGTGAGGGTGATGGAAACCGTTTCAAAGGAGAAAATGAATTCGTTTCTTTCCTTCCATCCAAAGACATCAGCTTGTCGTGACAACCAAGCTATCCTATTCTGAACTCAGCTTGCTGGGTACTGGAGATAATCTTGTAAAATGAAAATTTCATAAATATGAGACCAAACAACTTCGAAGTTGTTACAATGCACAAATTGATTTACCGACAGTCTCGCCGTCCATGCTTTCATTATCAGCATTTTGAAGGGTATGTTTCATATTGTTAACCCCAGATTAATTTTGATGATTACAAAATTATTAGGCAACTCTAAGCTTAATACAGAAAAGTTCGGTCACCTTGCAGGTAAGTATCTGTGTGCAAAATTGACTGGTAAGAAAGTACTTCATTCTATTTTGCCTTAGATAATTTTATTTGCCTCGGAGTTAACTGGTTAGCTAACTTGTTATTCCATTTAGCTAGCTGGCACGCCTTTCAGCTAACTGGGAAGCTAACTCAGTGCTTGGCTAAACGTTATTAATTCTTTAGCTAGCTGGTTAGCTAGCTTGTTAGCTAGCTGGTTAGCTAGCTTGTTAGCTAGCTGGAGTTCCTTCAGCTAACTAATGCGCTCGTCACAGTGCTTGGCCAAACACTCTTTAAATTTAGCTAGCTGGTTAGCTAGCTTGGGATGCCTTAGAGCTAACTGAATTCTACTTTAGCTAACTCCAGTTACCTATGTTTTCTCCTGGCCGAATCATCTTCAATTTTAGCTAACTGTTGAGCTAGCTGTCGGATCTTTTAGCTAGCTGGGCTTTCTTGAAGCTAACTGCTTAGCTAACTATTTTATCTTGCAGCTAACTGGTTAGCTAACTATTTTTCACAGGTGATCCCTTGGCCGTGAGGTTTGAAAATTTAGTTAGCTGAAGAGCTAACTCCCTCTCTCTTTTTCCGTTTGCATTCTCTGGATAGCTAACTAGAGAGCTAGCTATCGTTTGCTTAGTTAGCTGGAGAGCTAACTAGGCTGAACGGTTTCCTTGTTGCTTTTGGTTTTAGTTAGCTAGTGAGCTAACAGACTATCATTTAGTTAGCTGATGAGCTAACTCCACTTCTCCTATTATTCCTGCAGCCGAGAGCTTTAAAGTTTTAGTTAACTGGTGAGCTAACTACCAATGCACAGCTCCTTTCTTCTGTCATTTTGAATTGCCTGTTAGTTAGCTGGAGAGCTAACTATTGTTTGCTTAGTTAGCTGGTGAGCTAACTAAGAGCTCTACCCCTTTTTCTCCTGGCGTTTACTTTTGCTGTTAGTTAGCTGGAGAGCTAACTAGCAACCATTTTAGTTAACTATGGAGCTACCTCTGGACGCTTTTTTCAGCTGTGGCCTCTCTTATGAGCTAGCTGACTAGCTAGCTGAGGATTATTCTTATGTCTTGGCCGAATACTTTCTTGACTTCACTACCTGGAGTTATTTTCAGCCAACTGCCGCCTGAGTTCTTGAGTTTGCTTTTCCTCTCTCACTCTATCTCTATTGCTATTTTGAGCTACATTTAACTTTTGGATTTTTGAATCTTTGCAGTGCTCTTCCTTCCTCAAATGGAGATCTGCATTCAATGATTAAGGGAAACATTTATAACGGTTATATTTTCTTCCCGTTTTTATTTTCATTTGTTCCTAATGTATCTAATGGATATTTTCTTGTTGGATGATTATAAATAGATAGGATTAGAAGCACACTATGACGATTTTGAAAAAGAAAGTTTAAAAGAGAAAGAAATCCAAGAAAAGAGCTTATATTGCATATTGTTGAGTGGTTGTTGCTGTACATTCAAGTTCATTCATTACTCCAAAAAGTCGTCCGGATCATTGAAGCTTTTCAAGCAATCAAGACTTCAGCTACTTCGACCTCGTTCATTTATTGCTGAGTTTATTGCTTCAAAAATTATAAAGTATATTCTGGATATTTGCTCATTGTAGGAGCTTCTCTTTATCATTTCTTAATCTTTTTGTAAAAGGGTTAGTGTTAACCCTGATTATTTTGAGCTTCTTTGTGCCTTGAAACAAGAGGACTAGCCTAGGGTTGGCTAGGGGATTTGGCTTCCTTGTGCCGTGAAACAAGAGGACTAGCCTAGGTTTGGCTAGGGGTTTTTGGCTGCCTTGTGCCGTATAAACAAGAGGGCTAGCCTGGTTCGGCTAGAGGTTGTAATCGTTGTGATACGATTAGTGGAATTCCCAAAGGTTTTGGGGAGTGGATGTAGGTGCTGAGTTTGGGACTGAACCACTATAAACTTCTGTGTGTTTGTGGTTGTTTGATTCTTCATTGTTATCTTTCTGTGCACTCCACTATATCACTACAAATTAAAATTAGGGTTTAAGCACATACTTTCATAGTAATTAATTTTTTAATAACCTAATTCACCCCCTCTTGGGTTGCTACATCTGGGCAACAAGTGGTATCAAAGCAGAGTGCTCTTAATTCCTATAGCTTTGATTAGCTTGGAGCCAAAGATCAGTAGTAATCCCAATGAGTTCTATGTTGACTGAAGGACAATCAACTAATAGACCACCTTTGTTCAATGGAACAAATTATACATATTGGAAAGCACGAATAAAAACCTTCATTCAAGCACTAGATTATGATTTTTGGGGAATCATAATTAATGGACCACACCCACCCACTATTATGATGGAAAATATTAATATTGCAAAACCTGAATGTAAATGGGATAAGCAAGACAAGAAATTAGCTCAATTAAATGCTAAGGCCATGAATGTTCTTTACTGCTCTCTTGATGTTTAATCGCATATCTACTTGCATGTCTGCTAAGAAAATCTAGGATAGACTTGAAGTCACCCATGAGGGTACAAATCAAGTCAAGGAATCCAAAATAAATATGCTTGTTCATAAGTATGAATTATTTAAGATGGATCCTGCTGAAAATATTACTGATATGTTTACAAGATTTACTGATATTATTAATGGACTGAAAAGTCTTGGAAAATCTTATGCTAACAGTGATCTTGTTAGAAAAATCTTAAGATCTTTACCTAGGATATGGGAAGCAAAAGTCACTGCAATTCAAGAAGCAAAAGATCTCAATACTTTATCACTTGAAGAGTTGTCGGTTCTTTGATGACTCATGAGCTTCAGCAACGACAACATATGATGAAGATGAATCAAAGAAGAAAAAGACTATGGCTTTGAAGAGTGCAACTCAAGAAGATGAAACTGAAGAAACCATAAGTGACAGTGAGAAAGATGATGAAATGACACTTATCTTAAGGAAATTTAAAAAGTTCATGAAGAGAAAAAAATTTGGAAAAAGAAAATAATTTGTCAAAGGAGACCATAGCAAAGATAAGGAAAAGAGTGAACCTCCTACATGCTATAAGTGCAAAAAGCCTGGACACATCAGACCAGATTGTCCACTATTAAAGAAAGGATTTAAAAGAATAAAGAAGAAGGCAATGATGGCTACTTGGAGCGATAGTGAAGCAACGAGTTCAGAAGATGAAGAGAAAACTGAAGTTGCAAATGTTTGCTTCATGGCTGATAATGATGAGGTAAGCCCTAACTTTTTAGATGATTTTACCTTTGATGAATTACAATGCGCATTTTATGAACTTATTGATGATTTTGCAAATTTAAGTTCAAAGAGCAAAGAATTGAAAAATGAAATCAAAAATCTTACTCTTGAAAAGGAAAGAATTTTAAAGGATAATGAATCATTGTTAAAGGAAAACCAAGATTTAAAAAATGAAGTGGATAAATTAAAACCAATTGTTGATAGATTTAGTCTAAGTTTAGAAAAATTAGAAATGATTTTAAATAGTCAAAGAGTTGTTTACAATAGAGCAGGTCTTGGATACAATACCTTTAAAAGATAGAAATTTTTAAAAAATATTTATGAGCATGCTGATGATTCTACTAAAATTACATGTTTTAAATGTAAAAAAATTGAACACAAAGCTTATATTTGTCAAACACAAAAGATAAGAAAAATATGGGTTACAAAAGTAACCATCTTGACTAACCCTAAAGGACCCAAGAAAGCTTGGGTACCTAAAAATAAAAATTGAAATTGTGTATGCAGGTGTGTCTTGCAACCCAGCAATTAAAAGACAATGGTACTTGGATAGCGGGTGCTCAAGACACATGACCGGTGACGAATCACAATTCATCACTTTGGAAGCAAAAGATGGAGGTGCTGTTACTTTCGATGATAATGACCAAGAAAAATAATTGGCATTGAAAAATAGGTATCACACCTCATGCTTATATTGATATTGTTTTGCTTGTGAAAGGACTGAAACACAATTTACTTAGCATTAGTCAATTATGTGACAAAGGATTTAATGTTACATTTGAATCATCTCTATGCATTGTTAAAAATACTACAAATGAAAACATGAAATTTATTGGTCATAGGTATGGTAATATACATTATTAATTTAAATGATTTGTATGATCAAAATATTGATTGCCTAGTTGCTACAAACAATAAAACTGATAATAGTTGGTTATGGCATCGTAGGCTAGCTCATGCAAGCATGGATTTACTATCTAAATTAATTAAGAAGGATTTAGTCCATGGTTTGCCAAAACTTATTTTGAAAAAGATAAGATTTGTAATGCTTGTCAATTTGGAAAACAAACCCGAGTTTCTTTTAAATCAAAGAATTTAGTTTCAACCACTAGACCTTTGGAGCTCTTACATATGGATTTATTCGGTCCTACAAGAATAACTAGTCTAGGAGGTAAAAGATATGGTTTTGTTGTTATTGATGATTTCTCTCGCTTTACATGGGTTTTATTTCTATCTAGTAAAGACGAAGCATTTTCAGCATTTCAAAAATTATTCAAAAGAATTACAAACGAAAAGAATTCTTCTGTTTTGTTGATACGAAGTGATCATGGAAAAGAATTTGAAAACAAATCTTTTGAAGAATTTTGTAATAAAAATGGAATTGAACACAATTTTTCTGCACCAAGAACACCACAACAAAATGGAGTAGTTGAAAGAAAGAATAGAACATTAGAGGAAATGGCGCGTACCATGTTGTGTGAAAGCAATCTTCCAAAATATTTTTGGGCAGAAGCTATTAACACTGCATGTTATGTTTTAAATCGTGCATTAATCAGACCAGTTTTGAAAAAGACTCCATATGAACTTTGGAAAGGAAGAAAACCTAATATAAGTTACTTTCATGTTTTTGGATGCCGATGTTTTGTATTAAATAATGGAAAATCAAACCTTGATAAATTTGATGCTAAGTCTGATAAAGGAATTTTTCTTGGATATTCTTTACATAGTAGAGTTTTTAGAATATTCAACAAAAAGACTTTAGTAGTTGAAGAATCAATTCATGTTATCTTTGATGAATCTAATGATCTTCCATCAAGAAGGAAAAAGGTATAAATGATGCAGATGACATTGAAGATCAATTCAAGGACATCATGAAAGGATAAGAACGACTCGGATACACAAAAGGTAAATGAAGGAGGGAACGCTGGCCTACCTAAAGCCTCACAAGGTAATGATGAATTAGAAAGAGATTGGAGGTATGTTCTCAGTCACCCCAAAGATCTAATTATTGGTGATCCTTCTCAAGGAGTTAGAACTAGATCATCATTTAGAGATGCTTGTAATAACTTAGCATTTGTATCTAAAATTGAACCTAAATGTTATAATGATGCTAAAAATGATGTTGATTGGATTAATGCCATGCATGAGGAACTTAACCAATTTGAAAGAAATAATGTTTGGACTCTTATTGAAAGACCTCATGATCATCAAATTATTGGAACTAAATGGGTTTATAGAAACAAATTAGATGAACATGGTAATATAATTAGAAATAAGGTAAGATTAGTAGCTAGGGTTATAATCAAGAAGAGAATTGATTTTGATGAAACTTATGCCCCTGTTGCTAGATTAGAAGCTATTAGATTACTTCTTGCTTATGCTTGTTATATGAATTTTAAATTGTATCAAATGGATGTTAAAAGTGATTTCTTAAATGGATACATTGCTGAACAAGTTTTTGTGGAACAACCATCCGGCTTTGAAAATCACTTGTTTCCAAATTACGTTTTCAAATTGAACAAGGCTTTATATGGTTTGAAACAAGCGCCCCGGGCATGGTATGAAAGATTAAGCAAATTCTTGATTAGCAATGTTTCATTCGAGGAACTATGGATACAACTTTATTTATTAAAAGATAAAATAAAGATATATTAATTATTCAAATCTATGTTGATGATATCATATTTGGTGCCACTAACGATTCTTTGTGCAAAGACTTTGCTAAGCTTATGCAGGGAGGTTCGAGATGAGTATGATGGGTGAGCTGACCAACTTCCTCGACTACAAATTAAACAAAGCAAAGATGTGATCTTCATAAGCCAATCCAAATATACCAAAGAAATGATCAAGAAGTTTGGCATGGAGACATCCAAGAGTATCGGTACCCCTATGAGCTCATCATGTAGATTTGAATCCTATAATTCTAAAAAGTCTGATTTAAAATTATATAGAGGCATGATTGGATCATTATTATATTTAACTGCTAGTAGGCCAGATATTTTATTTAGTGTTTGCATGTGTGCTAGATATCAAGCCAATCCTAAAGAATCACACTTGCTTGCTATTAAAAGAATATTTAAATATTTAAATGGAACAGTAAATTTAGGTATATGGTATGACAAACAATCTAGCATTGACTTAATAGGATATACTAATTTGACTTTGCTGGATGTAAAAGATAGGAAATCAACCACTGGAACTTACCAGTTTCTAGGTGTTAACTTAATCTCATGGTTTAGCAAAAAGCAAACTTCAGTAGCACTATCTACGGCCGAGGCCGAATACGTTGCAGCTGGAAGTTGCTGTGCTCAAATCTTATGGATTAAGCAACAGCTAGAAGATTATGGTATTAAACAAAAAGCTATACCTATAAAATGTGATAATACAAGTGCAATCAATTTAACTAAGAATCCTATTCATCATTCCAGAACTAAACATATTGAAATTAGACATCATTTCATTAGAGATCAGTAAATAATGGAAATGTTGTTATTGAATTTTTAAATACTAAAAATCAAATTGCTGACATTTTCACTAAGCCTCTTGATGAAACAAAATTTTATGAAATCAGAAGAGAAATTGGGAATGTTTGATCCAACCATTTAATGAATCAATTAATGAATCAATATGATATCTAATTGTGTACATCTTTTAATCAAATCAATTAAAGGGAACATCCTATCAAATTAAATGCTTGAGTATGCTGCAAGCTTTAAGCTTTTTCATCTTTATGAAGCATAACTTCCATTAATTCTTTCCACCAACCGACGTTTGCTAGCTTTTTCTTTTGATGGCAGTTAACCGACCAGGCAACCAAACAGGCACCTGGCCAGCTAACCATCAAGCCATCTCCCTATATAACCTTTTTACCCAACCGATTCTTCATTCAAGCCGTCTTCCTCATTCTTCTTCACTTCAAGCCAAGCGTCTTCACCACTCCTCTCATTCTCATCCTCCCTTTCATTCCATCAATCAACCTATCAATCCTTTCTTCCATTCTCTATCAATCCATCTGAAGATAGTTGATGGCTCCCAAGAAGAAACAATCGCAAGAGATGACGATTGTGCGATCTTCGCGGAAGTCTTTACTTCTTCATCTCATATCAACTCCCTTCTTGCATCTAAATCCTTTGCTCATGGAAGGTTAGTTGATTTTAACTTCTTAGAATAGGAAGGTTTTAAAATTGGAAAACTTTTAGTTAATCAAGGTTGGGATAAGCTCTATCTACCAAGAGACCTATTTATCCTGAGCTTATCAGGGAATTTTATGAAAATATCTCTTTTGGTAGTGGGACTATCTCTTCCTTCGTGAAAAAGACTAAAATCGACCTAGACTGTAAAACGTTAGGTTGTGCTCTAATATTCCATCTAATGGTTTCTTAGAAGTCCTACCCAGTGAACGTGGATATAAAATAGGTTTAATCCTTAATATTGATGACAGTGATGCTAGTAATATTGAAACTCTAGATGCCAACATGTTATCTGTAGAAAATAGATTATTTCACAGTATCATCGCCAAAATCCTTGCCCCTCGTGCTGGTTCGTTTAATGTAGTAAATGATAGGGACATATGTATAATGTATGGCATCTTAATAGAAGACCCTGTTGATCTGCCTCAACTAATGATGACCGTAATGAAAGAATCCTTGTCTAGATCTAAGGCTGCATTGCCCTACGGAATGTTTCTCACTTATGTATTTGAGTTTTTCAATATTAAGCTTAAGGGAGAAACTGCAGTGGCATTACGTCACTCTGACGTTTTTAATGCTCATTCACTGCACCGTATGGACTTTGCCAAAGGGATGGTATTTGGTTAAAGGTTAGGTCTAGAACTGGTCAGTCTAGTATGCCACCGCCAACTGTGACTCAATCTGCTTGTTCTCCTTAGAACTTCTTCAATTTTGACTTCAACCATCCAAATCCTTACCTTGCTGCTATGTCTGATGATCAAAATCCTTTTCAATCTGATCCACCCAATATGAATGCTCCTGGACCTTCTTATCGCAATGACAACCAAGCTCCTGCTCCTCTTCCTATCGTTCGTATAAGTGATGATCAAATTCGCCTCATTATCAATGAATTGACCCTTGCCACTTCTAGTCGAAGCTCTGGAGACGTGCTTCTTCTGTCAATGATCAGACTCTCGTACCACATATTTCTTCTATTTTTGAGAACATGTCTCAGTTTAAAATTACTCTTGAACGTCTTGTCCATGATGTGAATATTCTCAATGGAAGAGTTTTTCATCACAATGAATCTATCATGGAACGGATCCTAAAAGAGATTAATTTCCTAAAAGGTAAGCTTGAGAATTTTTAAACTAAGGCAGAGTGGGTAGAGTACCGAATGAGATCCACCGAGACCCAGACCCGGGATGCAGCAAACGCTGTCGACCATTGGACCGCATCCTTCACAAGGCTGAGTCAACTCATAGAGACTTACATCACTTTTTTTGCCGCCTCTGCCTGATGCTTCTTATTCTCATCCGCACCTCTGAACTCCACCGACACAGCCTTCCTCCGACAAGCCTGGATCTTCAAACAAGCCAAATGTTTCTTCAGTGCATATTTCTTCTTCTTATGATGACAAGTGATTATGTTTGACTTATGTTATAACCATACTTAGTACTGTTTCTGTAATGCATGTTTATGACTATGATTTATGACTTGAGACCATGGCGTGTAATGTTTGTATTACTCTATTTTGTAATGATCTGAATGACTGCTCTAAATTATGTATGAATGATAACATCTCCTTGATATATTATGCTTAAATTTATTGCAAAACTCTTCAAACTTCTTTTTGATTAATGACAAAAAGGGGGAGAAGAATATTGCATACATTAAGGAATGGAGTAAAATAATAACTCCATATATTCAGGGGGAAAAAGTTCACTTATTCAGATTGACAGGGGAGAAATTAATGTTTTTCTGATTACACTCCTATCTATTTATTAAATGTCCTATTCTTGTTTCTTTCTTGCTTAAGGGTTTTGTCATCATCAAAAAGGGGGAGATTGTTGACCCCAGATTGATTTTGATGATTACAAAACTATTAGGCAACTCTAAGCTTGATACAGGGAAGTTCGGTCACCTTGCAGGTAAGTATCTGTGTGCAAAATTGACTGGTAAGAAAGTACTTCATTCTATTTTGCCTTAGATAATTTTATTGGCCTGGGAGTTAACTGGTTAGCTAACTTGTTATTCCATTTAGCTAGCTGGCACGCCTTTCAGCTAACTGGGAAGCTAACTCAGTGCTTGGCTAAACGTTATTAATTCTTTAGCTAGCTGGTTAGCTAGCTTGTTAGCTACTGGAGTTCCTTCAGCTAACTAATGTGCTCGTCATAGTGCTTGGCCGAACACTCTTTAAATTTAGCTAGCTGGTTAGCTAGCTTGGGATGCCTTGAGCAACTGAATTCCACTTTAGCTAACTCCAGTTACCTGTTGTTTCCTGCCGAATCATCTTCAATTTTAGCTAACTGTTGAGCTAGCTGCCGATCTTTTAGCTAGCTGGGTTTTCTTGAAGCTAACTGCTTAGCTAACTATTTTATCTTGGAGCTAACTGGTTAGCTAACTATTTTTCACAGGTATCCCTTGGCCGTGAGTTTGAAAATTTAGTTAGCTGAAGAGCTAACTCCCTCTCTCTCTGGCTATTTGCATTCTCTGGATAGCTAACTGGAGAGCTAGCTATCGTTTGCTTAGTTAGCTGGAGAGCTAACTAGGCTGAACGTTTCCTTGTTGCTTTTGGTTTTAGTTAGCTAGTGAGCTAACTGACTATCATTTAGTTAGATGATGAGCTAACTCCACTTCTCTTGTTATTCCTGCAGAGAGCTTTAAAGTTTTAGTTAGCTGGTGAGCTAACTACCAATGCACGGCTCCTTTCTTCTGTCATTTTGAATTGCCTGTTAGTTAGCTGGAGAGCTAACTATGTTTGCTTAGTTAGCTGGTGAGCTAACTAAGAGCTCTACCCTTTTTCTCCTGGCGTTTACTTTTGCTGTTAGTTAGCTGGAGAGCTAACTAGCAACCATTTTAGTTAACTATGGAGCTACCTCTGGACGCTTTTTTCAGCTGTGGCCTCTCTTGTGAGCTAGCTGACTAGCTAGCTGAGGATTATTGCTTATGTCTTGGCCGAATACTTTCTTGACTTCAGCTACCTGAGTTATTTCAGCCAACTGCCGCCTGAGTTCTTGAGTTTGCTTTTCCTCTCTCACTCTATCTCTATTGCTATTTTGAGCTACATTTAACTTTTGGATTTTTGAATCTTTGCAGTGCTCTTCCTTCCTCAAATGGAGATCTGCATTCAATGCTTAAGGGAAACATTTATAACGGTTATATTTTCTTTCCTTTTTTATTTCATTTGTTCCTAATGTATCTAACGGATATTTTCTTGTTGGATGATTATAAATAGATGGGATTAGAAGCACACTATGACGATTTTGAAAAAGAGAGTTTAAAAAGAGAAAGAAATCCAAGAAAAGAGCTTATTTGCATATTGTTGAGTGGTTGTTGCTGTGCATTCAAGTTCATTCATTACTCCAAAAAGTTATCCGGATCATTGAAGCTTTTCAAGCAATCAAGACTTCAGCTACTTCGACCTCGTTCATTTATTGCTGAGTTTATTGCTTCAAAAATTGTAATGTATATTCTGGATATTTGCTCATTGTAGGAGCTTCTCTTTATCATTTCTTGATCTTTTTGTAAAAGGGTTAGTGTTAATCCTGATTATTTTGGGCTTCCTTGTGCCTTGAAACAAGAGGACGAGCTAGGTTTGGCTAGGGGATTTGGCTTTCTTGTGCCGTGAAACAAGAGGACTAGCCTAGGTTTGGCTAGGGGTTTTTGGCTGCCTTGTGCCGTATAAACAAGAGGGCTAGCCTGGTTTGGCTAGAGGTTGTAATCGTTGTGATACGATTAGTGAAATTCCCAAAGGTTTTGGGGAGTGGATGTAGGTGCTGAGTTTGGCACGAACCACTATAAACTTCTGTGTATTTGTGGTTGTTTGATTCTTCGTTGTTATCTTTCTGTGCATCTACTACACCACTGCAAATTAAAATTAGGGTTTAAGCACATAGTTGCATAGTAATTAATTGTTTAATAACCCAATTCATCCCCCTCTTGGGTTGCTACATCTGGGCAACACATACCTACCTGCTGGTCTAATTGATCTATTAGCAATTGATCCTTGAAACTCAAACATGGATTGAGTTATAAGTACATAAACATTTTCTTTCCATCCGATGTCGGTTATTACAATCTTACTCCTTTATAATGCAATATACTCGTTGCACACCGTAAGCTAGCTAGCCAAAATCTGTTTTATCTAGTCGGTCGTTGATGCTATAAGGGTGGTTCTAGGGCTGTAATTGAGCCAAGCCGCTCACGAGCTACTCAAGGCTCGACTCGATAAAAGCTCATTCGTGTTCGGCTCGTCATGTAAACGAGTCGAGCTTGAGCTTCATTTTAGAGCTCGTTTGATAAACGAGTCGAGCTTGAGCACGGGAGCAGATTCGATTAGGAGCTCACGAGACAGCTCGATTAAGAGTTCGTGAGACGGCTCAATTAGAAGCTCGCGAGCTGGCTCGATTAGGAGCTCGTGAATAAGATTTCATTTCATCTTCTCTATCTTTTCATCTTTTCTGACTACTCTTTGGGTTTTAAGAATCAAGCTTTTTTTTATTCTCTAATCGAGCTTTAAACAAGCTTAATTTGAGTCGAGCTTGAAACGAGCTCAATTCGAGCTTGAAACGAGATCATTTCAAGCTCGAACTTGAAACGAGCTTTTTCTAAGTCGAGCTTGTCGAGCTTTCTAATCATACCAAATGAGCAAGCTCGAGACCAGCTCAAGTCGAGCCCGAGCTTTTGTAATCGAGCTCGAGCCGAGCTTGAACAAGGTTTTTCAAATTTAAACGAGCTTGAGCTCGAGTATTTGTTAACGAGCTAAGCTTGAGCACGAAAAAGCTCGGCTCGACTTGGCTCGATTGTAGCCCTAAGTGGTTCCATACCATAATGAGAATCTACTACCATCACATGCATAGTTCTTTCCTCATGCCCGCTAATTTACTTCAAGTTATTGGTACTATAAAGATGGCTCCATGCCATGACGGAACTCTACCACCATTCTATGGGAAGTTCTTTTCTTATGCCTACCAACTTCTACAACTCAATCAGCTAGTCCAAAGGATATGTTGGTCCAATTAATCTATTTACAGGTTAAATCATGTAGTCCTAAAACCGTAAATGGAGGTTAATTGATAGCAAATTAACTTAAGTCATCAGCTCTTCAACCTTTGCTTTCTATCTAACCATAAGGCTATTTTTGAAGTATTATGTTTAGAATCCGTTTCTTCCATAAATACTTTCCAGCTGGGTGAAAAGTAAGCTCTTTGTCACCGAGTTCCAAAATTCGCTCAAACTCTATTGAATTCTAGATGCTTCTAGAGTCCCCTTAAGACTGTCATATATTTCTAGTAGCTCGTAAATATTTAGCATCCAGAATATTTTTAGTGTTCGATATGCGGCAAGTAACGTAACTCTAACCCCCATAGACCCTAATATATATCTACATAAAGGAGTCGAAAACTCATTAAAAGTTGAGAGCTTCCGAGGAAAGGATCCCAAGTGAATTTGTACTCTCCAACACAACAATAGAAGCTTACTTGTTATGCTTTGCCCACTAACCCTTCTTTCTTTTGCATCAAAGGCTTTGCATTAAGTGTCCACCGCACAAGATTTAGACTGTGCAAAAAGCCTTTTAATTCCCTGACATGTTGGCTGAGGTCATTCGACCCAGGACAATTTATTTCTTATATGCTAAGCAATTCATTAGATTATATAATAGACGAGTTTGGACGAAATTCAATAGATTTCACAATTCATGAGATATCATCCGTTTGCATTGAATAATTTTTTTAAAAGTCTGACGCAAGCCTTAAAAAGGTATGGACGAAATTTAGGCTGCTCTAAACTAGAAATTAGAGTACGCTAGAAGTAAAGAAAGCAAATGAAGCTTTAAAATCTAAGGAATATAAATAACTAAGCGTAGTTAAATGGCTAACTAAAGATTTTTTTTTTTTTTTCCCTACCAATACCTTAGCCATAGTTCTAAACTATGAGTTTGGCGTTGACTTTGATAAGAAATATTTTATAATTCGTATATAGGAGCCTTCAACCTAAAATCTGGATCAGTTAACAAATAGGAATTCCTAGCCTTCCTTCTAACTTGGATCTCTACATATTCTTGCTTTCCTGTCAAACCTACTAAATAGTTAAGGGACACCTTAGACTATCCATCGCTTTGGCCCAAGGCTAATCATTCACCCTAGCTCTAGTAGTCCTTGGATGGCCTTAAGAAGTCTAGTGGGTCCTAGATCTATGGGGTTCACTTAAGGATTTTTCATCTTTGGTTGCATGCCCACTTTCCAGAAAGCTTAATGATGCCCACCTCATAATGTACGTAGAAACATTCTTTTCTCCCTTTTTTTTCAAAATACTTTGGAAAATTCTATGATGATTCCCTCCATCAAGTTTAGAGGTGGCAAAAACCTAATCCGAACATAAACCATTAAAAAAAAGATTAGTATTAAGGTTTTGTTTTTTTTTTAAGCAAAACATGAAATGATCCAAAAATTATCGAATTAGGTTAGGTCCTGAGTAACCCAAAATAATTTAAAAATGATATTTATTAAAAAAATGCAAAATCTTTTGTCACCACTCATAATTGATTATTTGGATATGAAGGTAAGATGTATTTTCAAATTCATGTACTTTAAATTTTAGAATTTATATAGATGTCATTATATAATTTTATAAATTATCAATTAAATAAATTACATGATTAAAGTTTTAATATTTTATATTCTTTAATATATAATGTAATTAATGCTAGTAAGACTCAGCAAATTATTAGATTAGAAGTGCACTTTCTAAGTTAAGAATTATTGAAGGATCAACATTAACAACTTAAATTTTCTTCAAGAAGAGATGAAAAAGTATAATTAGTAGAAATTACAATGAGGTATGTTTTGCTCAACCCATCCCTTTCATCAACTTCTACACCCTATTATTGCATCCTTGTCCCTACCCCATCCCCCATCGATGCAATAATTTTAGCCCCCATCCTCTCCTGTCAAGAAACAGGGATCTCTCACCCATCCTCTACTCTTTTTATTTTTTAAATTATCTTTAAAAACACACTTTAAAATGTTTAAATTTTTTAAATATTTAAAAACTTTAAAATATAGATTTGGAATGGGTTTGAATGGATTTTGAGGCAGGGAGTATATATACTAGCCCACCCCAACTTTGATTATAAAGTTTTTGGTTTTTCTTAAAACTCGTCCTGGTCAAAGGTTGAAGACTCCATGATTGGGTGTATGACTCCTTATTGATTTTGATAATTACAAAGCAATTAAGTATGGTACTAATGTGTTTATTGGGGACATAAAGATCATTGCAGGTTAATACAGTAATACCAAGAAGAGAAAAGGATGTTTCAATGTTCTATCTCAAAAGATTAAAACAAATGAAGTCATCCAATTTTTTACAAGCCCAAAGTAAGCTATCTGGGAGCTCTATTGAAGAAATTCCTACACCCACAGCCTATTTTATTCCTCCTGGAATGCTATTGAAATCTGGTCAACTGGATTACAAATCCAGCTAACTAGAATTCCTGCACAAGTGCTTGGCCGAACCATGCTAAAAACAAGTTGACTGGATTGTGTTTTTAGTCAACTGGATTCCCTGGTAAGTCACTTGGCCGAACCATGCTCAAAACAAGTTGACTGGATTGTATTTTTGGTCAACTGAATTCCTTGTAAAGGTGCCTGGCCGAACCTATCCTGTAAATAGCTGACTGGGGATCAAATCCAGTCAACTGGATTTGTGCTCTAGCTTGCCAAGACATGGCCTTCCTTTTGCTCATCTGACTAAAGAAATATCTTAGTCAACTAAACTTTGTGCTCAGTTAACTTGGCCGAACCACATTTGAAAGTAGTTGACTAGGGATCAAATCCAGTCAACTAATTTGGCATGACATCTTCTCCTGGGCTATTCATTTACCAATCCAACCGACTGGGGATCAAATCCAGTCAACTGGATTTGGTCTTTAGCTGCCTGGGCGGATGCTTTCATGTCTCTAAGATGACTAGATTTTGATTCTAGTCAACTGATGCTTGGCTTCTTGGAAAGAAAACGATGCTCTCTTCATTCTAGCTAACCAAAGGGACGACTAGAGTTTGGGAAACTTCTCCAACGGTCATCCTTGCTCCCATTTTTCTTTCCTTTATTTTCATTTTATCTCTAATGGCTAGTTTTGCAGATTCAAACTCTTTAAATAGCCTTGATGTCAACGGGAAAAGGTGTGGTGAACAGTAGAAAGGTTTATTGCATACATCCGTGGTTGTTCAGTGAGAAAGAAAGGAAGCTCTGCTTTGAATATGTGAGTGCTCTTAAAGATCATTGATTGCTTATCCTTGCTAAATCATCAAAGCTTTCGAAAGCATTCAAGGCTCCAGCTACTTCAAAGGAGACTTCATTTATTACTGAAGTGCATTCAAAGGAAGAAACTCATTTGAGGAGTAGTCTGCAAAATTGTAAAGTATTTATTTCTGAATATTTGCTCATTCTAGGAGCGTTGAGTTCTTATTACTTTCTAAACTTGTTTGAATCTTGTAAAGGGTTGGGTTTAACCCTTGGTAGTTTGTTGTAAGGCCGCCTTGTGCCATGAAACAAGTTGATAACCGGGGAAGGCTAGGGTTGTAATCGTTTGGTGAAACTATTGGAGTGAAATTTTCAAGGGGTGAGTGGACGTAGGTGCTAGATTGGCACCAAACCACTATAAAAATACTTGTGTTTGTGATTGCCTGCATATTTTCTGTGATATCTTTGCGTTCACTTCACTACACCACTACTGATTAAATTTTAATTTGTTGAAAGCACATATCTGCATGATTAATTTAAAGAAACCTAATTCACCCCCCCCCCCCCTCTTGGGTTGTTACCTCTGGGCAACAGGGTGGATGGAGGTAGGTCTTGTTGGATTAGGATAAAATTATCATCTCTAAGAATTAGATATAACTTTACTCTTTTTTATTTATGGATTAAATATAATTCCATTATTTGCTCATTTTATTTGTAATCTTATTGATAATTTGACATTGATGTTTATTTAATTTTCAAAGTATACTTTTATGAATTATTGATTAATTATATTACTTAATGTTTTTATAAGTTTATAACTATTAATTTTTTTAATGTCTAATCATATATCTAATTGCTCTAACGTTTAGAGTACCAAATCAATAAAAAAAGGGGATTAAATTGATCATAGATAAATTACTTAAAAAGAATAAAAAAGCACATATTGAATTTTTTAAAAAAAATACTAAGCTAACCTAAAATGACTCATGGATTGATTCTAAGCCAATCATTTAAGGTAAAGATTTAGTCTCAATAACTTAAACTCTGTCTCCCACATGCAAGGGGCTAGGATCAACCCTGACTCCCACATGCTGAACAATACCCGCTAGAGATAAGTCAGCCTCAGTGAATCGGGGCGCCTTAGCCCCTCATCGAGCCAAGGATTCCTAAGGCGCGGATCACATCTCTCGGCCTTAGGCCAAGCTATATCATCTCTCGGCCTCAGCCGAGCTATATAATCTCTCTCGGCCCCGACGAGCTATCCGACTGTGCCTCGTCAGCTGAGTCATCATTATGCCCTGGCTAGACTCGGGCACTCAAGAACCTCTGCAGAATTCGGTGCGGAGAGTTCAAATTTATAAGATTCCAAATAGAAATCATATCTGAGAGTGGCCTAGGGCCCGCGAGAGTGGCCTAGAGCCCTGGAGCCTATATACCCGCCAAATCTCGAGACATCACCCAGCTCTCCCGGTCGTCGATCCTCTAACCAACAAGATGCGAATCTTACTAACCTCATAACAAACTGGATTCAAATCCTAACGACTTTTGGACCCATGATGCCCCTAGGGAATCAAGTGACCTCTATAAATAGAGTCGTCTGCCGACTCCTCAGGTATGCGCACTTGCTCACTGGCACGCTCTCCTTTGCCTTGGCTTCCCCGTTTTCCGCCATTAGCGCTCTGCTCAGAGCTCTCAAAAGGCCACCCTTGGAGAGACTTTCAGCGAGAGCCTTCTCCTCTTGTTTGTTGATTGCCAATCCCCGCTGACTTGAGCATCGGAGGGTCTTCCACGGAGGGCCACCCCCAACGCCTCTCGCGTGCAGGGCTTCCTGTTTTGCAGGTTCGCCGCGCCCCATTCTCTGAGGACCGACCGCGCCCGAGTCGGAGGACGGATCCCGGCGGCAACAGATTGGCGCTAGAGGAAGGGCCTCAAGTCCCATTAAAACTTGAAACAAGGAGACAAGGATCTTGATCCGGAGAAGAACCTCTCTGATGGCCAACCGGAAGAGAGGAACAACCTCTGATGCTCCCGATCAGGTCGCCTCCCAGAGGCCTGATCCGACTGGCGCCACAGCGCCGCAACCCCCACCTGTCGAGACTCCGTCGCCGCCTGCCATTCCGGTGACCCAGGACCAGTTTGCTACGCTGGTCCAACAAGTCCAGGCTCTCACCCACCTGGTCCAGGAGCGTCTTGCACCTCCTCCTGCTCCACATCCCCGGAAAGAGACGACGACTTCCTCTTCACCGGCAACCTCCTCTCCGATCCGCGTGAATCAGCGGACCCCCCGCGTCGCCCCAGGGGAGACAAACCGGTCCCTCGAACCGGTTGCGATGGAGATCTTCCCAGATCTCGGCGAGCCCGCTCCCTTTCTCCGGCAACGTCTCGCCATGATTCGACGCCGTCCTTGCGGTTCTCCCGCCCGGCTGCTCCTCTCGCCGGCGAGGAGGAGATCCGCCGTCAGATCCAGGAAATGCGTCAGGAGCTGGACGCCGCCAAGCAGATCCACCTGCCCCAGCCCAAGGCAGAGCAGGGCATCCCTTTCTCTAAGGGGATCATGGAGGAAGTGATCCCCTCCCATGTCAAGCTGCCGACCGTCGAGCCCTATCACGGCTCCACTGATCCGGACGACCATCTCAGCAGCTTCCGGTCAATAATGATGTTCCATGGAGCATCTGATGCGATCCTCTGCCGGGCCTTCCCATCCACACTCAGAGGATCCGCCCGAACCTGGTTCAACGCCCTGAAACCAGGTTCCATCGATTCATTCGATGAGCTGAGCCACCTTTTTATTGGCCAGTTTGTCAGCAGCCGCCGCCACCGACGGAGATCCGACTCCCTCTCCGAAGTCAAGCAAAGAGAGGGGGAGTCCTTGAGAAATTATCTTGGCCGTTTCAACAAGGCCATGTTGGAGGTAGACCACCTTAATCATGAGGTGGCCATGTCCGCCCTAGCGGGGGGAGTTTCGAAGGAGAGCGACTTCTATTTGGCAATGGAAGTCAGCTACCCCCCGTGTCTGTCTGATATGATGGCCCTTGCGGACAAATACGCTCGGGTCGAGGAGTCGCGGAGAATGGCCCGCGCTGAGCAGACGAAGAAGAGGCAAGAGCCCAAAGTTCCCGACAGACATCACCGTCCGTCGGCCAAGCCCGCCTCGCCGCCAAAGAGTCCCTCCGCCGCCGCCAAGGAATCGCTCCCGGAGTCCCCCTAGGCGATTCGATCGCTACACTCCGTTGACTGTGCCCCGGGCACAAATCCTCATGGAAATAGAGCGCCAGCTTCCCCGACCAGTGCCTCTCCGAGGGAACCCAACCCGGAGAGATCCCGCCAAGTACTGCCGCTACCATAGGGAGCACGGCCATGACACTGAAGAATGCTGGCAGCTGAAGAACGAGATCGAAAGACTGATTCGGCGGGGACGGTTGGACCAATTCAGAAGGGCACCCGAGCCACAACAGGGAGGTGATCGCCAGCCTGAGCTCCCACAACTCCCTCCTCCTCCAAATCCGCCAGTGGTTGGCCGCATCAACATGATTGAAGAGGCCGGCGGATCCTCCGGGGGCAATGGTGATGCACCGGTGCCAAAGAAGGCGCGCACGGGCGAGCTCTCCTTTTCTGATGATGATCTTCTTGGGATACAGCTTCCCCATGAGGACGCACTTGTTGTCTCCCTAAATTTGAACAATTATGATGTAAGCCGAATCCTGGTTGATAGTGGAAGCTCGGTGAACGTTTTGTACCTCGATGTGTTTGCCAGGATGAAATTGCTCATGGAAAACCTTCGAGCCGTGGATTCCACCTTGATGGGATTCACCGGCGACGTCATCATCCCAGAAGGAATTGTCACCCTGACGGTCCGCGCAGGAACCTGGCCCTTTGTAACCGTTGTACAAGCCGATTTTAGTGACCGACCTCAGGTCCCCGTATAATGCCATATTCGGCAGGCCCGGCTTGATGTCTCTTAAAGCGGTTGTTTCTATCCCGCATCTGTCGATGAAGTTCCCCACCGAGCAAGGGAGTTGGAGTAGTTCGGGGAAGTCAAGCCATGGCTCGGCAATGTTTTGTCACGAGCCTTCAGTCCAGAATTCCCGAGGTTGACGGGCTAGACGCCCGCGAGGATTTCGCCGAGCAACGGGGAGAACCGGTGGAAGAGCTGGAAGAAGTACCGCTGGACGTAGCTCGGCCCGACCGAACCACAAAGATCGGGTCGCTGCTTGAGGGAGCCTCGTCGCGAGCTAATCAGATTCCTCCAAAGCAACGCGGACATCTTCGCCTGGACCGCCTCCGACATGCCAGGAATTAGCCCCGAAGTCCTCGTCCATCGTCTCAATGTGGACGAGATGCACAGGCCCGTTAAGCAGAAAAAGAGAAGCTTCGCCCCAGAGCGGCAAAAGGCCATTGAAGAGGAGGTCGACAAACTCATCAAAGCCAACTTTGTCCGAGAGGTAAACTACCCCAGTTGGCTGTCAAACGTCGTCATGGTAAGAAGTCGAATGGCAAATGGAGGATCTGCATCGACTTCACCGATCTCAACAAGGCATGCCCGAAGGACAGCTTCCCTCTCCCTCGGATCGACCAGCTTGTGGATGCCACCTCGGGCCACCAAATGCTGTCATTCATGGATGCCTATTCGGGCTACAATCAGATCCGGATGGCCCCCGAGGATGAAGAAAAGACAGCCTTCATAACCGACCGAGGTACCTACTGTTACCGAGTTATGCCTTTCGGTCTTAAAAATGCAGGAGCGACCTACCAGCGCCTGGTCAACAAGGTGTTCAAGGAGCAAATCGGCCGGAACATGGAGGTGTATGTGGATGATATGCTGGTCAAAAGCAAGGAAGCGCTGCGGCATGTTGAGGACCTCGCGGAGAGCTTCGCCACGCTGCGCAAGTATGGAATGAAGCTCAACCCAACCAAGTGCGCCTTCGGCGTCAATTCTGGGAAGTTCCTCGGATTCATGGTCTCCCAGCGCGGCATTGAGGCTAACCCTCAGAAGATCCAAGCTCTCCAACAAATGGCGCCCCCAGCGTCCATTAAAGATGTCCAGCGCCTAACCGGGAGAATAGCGGCCCTTAACCGCTTCGTAGCTCGGTCAGCCGAGAGGTGCCTCCCCTTCTTCAAAACCCTCCGATCGGCCAAGAATTTCCAATGGACTCCTGAATGCCAGAAATCATTTGAAGATCTCAAGAAGTACCTCGGCTCGCCTCCGCTTCTTAGTAGTCCGGTCCCGGGGGAGACTCTGTTTCTGTACTGGCCGTTTCCGAGGGAGCAGTTTGTTCGGTACTGGTCAAGCAAGAAGGCAAGATCCAAAGACCGATCTACTATGTGAGTAGGCTGCTCCGCGACGCGGAGACGAGGTACACCAGGATCGAGAAAATAGTGCTTGCCTTGATTACCTCGGTCCGGAAGCTGCGACCATATTTCCAAGCACATTCAGTGACGGTCCTGACCGATCAACCCATCAAAGCGGTGGTCCACCGTCCAGAAACATCAGGGAGGATGACCAAATGGGCCGTCGAACTAAGCGAGCACGACATACAATTTCAACCTCGCCCGGCCATCAAAGCTCAAGTGCTGGCCGACTTCCTCCTTGAGTGCACCATCCCGGAAGACGGCTCTACCCCAGAAAGTCCCGAAGGACCAAAACCTGAAGCTCGGTGGCTCCTTCACGTCGATGGGTCGTCCAACGCCCATCTTCCGGCGCTGGTTTGGTTCTCACCAGCCCGGAGGGGATGATCTTCGAATACGGCGTCCGATTCTCCTTCCCGGCCTCCAACAACGAAGCCGAGTATGAGGCCCTGTTAGCCGGTCTCCGGATCGCCCGCAACCTGAAGGTGGAAAAGATTAGCGCCTTCACCGACTCTCAGCTGGTGGCCGGCCACGTGCGAGGGGAGTTTGAAGCCCGAGAACCCAATATGGTTCGGTATCTCCAAGAGGTGCGCGGCCTACTTCCTCACTTTTCAGAGTTTGAAATCATTCAAATTCCTAGATCGGAAAACGCCCGTGCCGACCTACTCTCCCGATTGGCAACCACGGAGACGATGGATGCTGAACAAAAATTCCATCTGGAGACTCTGGAGAAGCCGAGTATCATGGAAGCTGACCGGGTGATGCAAATCGAGACCGAACCATCCTGGTTCGACCCTATCCTCAGCTATCTTAAAGAAGGGTCGCTCCCGTCCGACCGAAGGGAGGCCAGGAAATTGAAGCTGCAGGCGACCCACTATGTATTGATCGACAGCCAGCTTTACAAGCGGTCTTTCTCCATGCCGCTGCTCAGATGCCTCCGCCCATCCGAGGCGGACTACGCTCTACGGGAGGTACATGAAGGGATCTGCGGCAACCATCTGGGAGGCCGGTCCCTGTGTCACAAAGTGCTACGGCAAGGCTATTATTGGCCGACCATGCAGAAGGATGCGGACGATCTAGTCCGAGCCTGTGACGCCTGCAGAGGCATTCGAGCATCCAGAGGCTCCCCTCCGCCGAGCTAGTTTCCATATCCTCCGCTTGGCCCTTTGCCAAATGGGGGATGGACATCCTCGGCCCATTCCCGTTGGCGACGGGACAGCGAAAATTCTTATTTGTCGCCATTGACTACTTCACCAAATGGGTTGAAGCGGAAGCCGTTGCCCAAATCACCGAAGCCCGGGCCAGAGACTTTGTGTGGAGGTCCATCATCTGCCGGTTCGGCCTCCCCCACACCATAATCACCGATAACGGCAAACAGTTCGACAATTCCAAATTCCGCCAATTCTGCGAGAGCATGGAATCTCACCACCTTACTTCGGTCGGACACCCTCAAGCCAACGGAGCGGCCGAGGTAACCAACAGGACTCTCCTCCAAGGAATCAAAGCTCGCCTCTCTAGAGCCCAAGGCAGGTGGGCAGATGAGCTGCACCATGTCTTGTGGGCCTATCGCACCACTCCGAGAATCCCAACGGGCGAGACCCCATTCCGAATGGCTTTCGGTACGGAGGCCGTCATCCCTGTGGAAGTGGGCCTCCCATCTTTGCGGGTGGAGAGTTACTCGGAAGAAGCCAGCAACGAGCAACTCCGCACCAACCTCGACTTGGTGGAGGAGTCAGAGAGAAGGCCCGAATCAGGACGGCCGCCTATCAACAGAGGGTGGCTCGGTACCATGCCTCCAGAGTTAAGGGGAAAACTTCCTTCCTGGCGACCTTGTCCTCCGGAAAGCCTCTGTATCCAAACCGCTGGAGCAAGGAAAGCTGGCGCCGAACTGGGAAGGCCCGTACCAAGTCACGGAGGTCATTGGGCCAGGAACCTACAAGCTTGCAGGACCTCGAAGGGAAATCCGTCCCCCGAACGTGGAACTCGGACAACCTCCGCAAATACTATCAATAGAGTACGCTCTCTATCGATTACCCCATTTAAGCTTTGGAAATAGATGCTGTTATCAATCCTCGGCACGACCGAGGTATCTTTTTGAAAGGAAAGAAAACCGAACCTTGGCAGGGCCAAGTAAAACATTCTCCGAACCGAGCTATTTCTCGAGCCAAATCTCCGAACCTCGGCAGGGCCGAGCCTCGAGTTAAATCTCCGAACCTCGGCAGGGCCGAGCAACAAATCTCCGAACCTTGCAAGGCCGAGCCTTGAGTTGAATCCTCGTACCTCGGCAGGGCCAAGTAAAATGTTAGAGAAACATCATTCAGATTAGGGCAGCTTACAAGCCCCGGCCGGATCAAACAGTCCCCAAAATTTCGTTCGGATTCGGGCAGCTTACAAGATCCAGCCGGATCAAACAGTCTCCAAAACATCGTTCGGATTCGGGTAGCTTATAAGCCCCGGCCGGATCAAACAGTCTCCAAAACTTCGTTCGGATTCGGACAGCTTACAAGCCCCGACCGGATCAAACAGTCTCCAAAACATCGTTCGGATTCGGGCATCTTACAAGCCACGGCCGGATCGAATAATCTCCAAAACTTCGTTCGGATTCAGGCAGCTTATAAGCCCCGGTCAGATCAAACAGTCTCCAAAACATCGTTCGGATTCGAGCAACTTACAAGCCCCGGCCGGATCAAACAGTCTCCAAAACATCGTTCGGATTCTGGCAGCTTACAAACCTTGATCGGATCAAACAGTCTCCAACACTTCATTCGAATTTGGGCAGCTTACAAGCCCTGGCCGGATCAAACAGTCTCCAAAACATCGTTCGGATTCGGGCAGCTTACAAGCCTCGGCCGGATCAAACAGTCTCCAACACTTCATTCGGATTCGGGTAGCTTACAAGCCCCGGTCGGATCAAACAGTCTCCAAAATATCGTTCGGATTCGGGCAGCTTACAAGCTCTGGCCGGATCAAACAGTCTCCAAAACATCGTTCGGGTTCGGGTAGCTTACAAGCCCCAGCTGGATCAAACAGTTCCCAAAACTTTGTTCGGATTCGGGCAGCTTACAAGCCCTGGCCGGATCAAACAGTCTCCAAAACATCGTTCGGATTCGGGCAGCTTACAAGCCCCAGTCGGATCAAACAGTCTTCAAAACTTTGTTCGGATTCGGGCAGCTTACAAGCCCCGACCGGATCAAACAGTCCCCAAAACTTCGTTCGGGTTCGGGTAGCTTACAAGCTATGGCCGGATCAAATAGTCTCCAAAACATCGTTCGGATTCGGGCAGCTTACAAGCCCGGCCGGATCAAACAGTCTCCAAAATATCGTTCGGATTCGGGCAGCTTACAAGCCCCGGCCGGATCAAACAGTCTCCAAAACTTCGTTCAGATTCGGACAGCTTACAAGCCCCGACCAGATCAAACAGTCTCCAAAACATCGTTCGGATTTGGGCAACTTACAAGCCATAGCCAGATCAAATAATCTCCAAAACTTCATTTGGATTTGGGCAGCTTACAAGCCCCAGCCGGATCAAACAGTCTCCAAAACATCGTTCGGATTCGGGCAGCTTACAAGCCCCGACCGGATCAAACAGTCTCCAAAACATCGTTCGGATTCGGGCAGCTTACAAGCCTCGGCCGGATCAAATAGTCTCCAACACTTTGTTCGGATTCAGGCAGCTTACAAGCCTCGGCCAGATCAAACAGTCTTCAAAACATCGTTCGGATTCGGGCAGCTTACAAGCTCCGGCCGGATCAAATAGTCTCCAAAACATCGTTCGGATTCGGGCAGCTTACAAGCCCCGGCTGGATCAAACAGTCTCCAAAAATTCATTCGGATTCGGGCAGCTTACAAGTCCCGGCCGGATCAAACAGTCTCCAAAACATCGTTCGGGTTCGGATAGCTTACAAGCCCCGGTCGGATCAAACAGTCGCCAAAACTTCGTTCGGATTCGGGAAGCTTACAAGCCCTGGCCGGATCAAATAGTCTCCAAAACATCGTTTGGATTCAGGTAGCTTACAAGCCTCAGCCGGATCAAACAGTCTCCAAAACATCGTTAGGGTTCGGGCAGCTTACAAGCCCCAGTCGGATCAAACAGTCTCCAAAACATCGTTCGGATTCGGGCAGCTTAGAAGCCCTGGACGGATCAAACAGTCTCCAAAACATCGTTCAGATTCGGGCAGCTTACAAGCCCCGGCCGGATCAAACAGTCTTCAAAACATCGTTCGGGTTCGGGCAGCTTACAAGCCCCAGTCAGATCAAACAGTCTCCAAAACTTTGTTCGGATTCGGGCAGCTTACAAGCCCCGACCGGATCAAACAGTCTCCAAAACATCGTTCGGATTCGGGCAGCTTACAAGCCTCGGCTGGATCAAACAGTCCTCAAAACTTCGTTCAGATTTAGGCAGCTTACAAGCCTCGGCCGGATCAAACAGTCTCCAAAACTTCGTTCAGATTCGGACAGCTTACAAGCTCCGACCGGATCAAACAGTCTCCAAAACATCATTCGAATTCGGGCAGCTTACAAGCCACGGCCTGATCAAATAATCTCCAAAACTTCGTTCGGATTCGGGTAGCTTACAAGCCCCGGCCGGATCAAACAGTCTCCAAAACATCGTTCGGATTCGGGCAGCTTACAAGCCCCGGCCAGATCAAACAGTCTCCAACACTTCGTTCGGATTCGGGAAGCTTACAAGCCCCGGCCGGATCAAATAGTCTCCAAAACATCGTTCAGATTTGGGCAGCTTACAAGCTCTGGCCGTATCAAACAGTCTCCAAAACATCGTTTGGATTCGGGTAGTTTACAAGCCCCGGCCGGATCAAACAGTCTCCAAAACTTCATTCGGATTCGGGCAGCTTACAAGTCCTGACCGGATCAAATAGTCTGCAAAACATCATTCAGGTTCGGGTAGCTTACAAGCCCCGGCCGGATCAAACAGTCCCCAAAACATCGTTCGGATTCGGGCATCTTACAAGCCACGGTCGGATCGAATAATCTCCAAAACTTCGTTCGGATTCAAGCAGCTTACAAGCCCCGGTCAGATCAAACAGTCTCCAAAACATCGTTCGGATTCGAGCAACTTACAAGCCCCGGCCGGATCAAACAGTCTCCAAAACATCGTTCGGATTCTGGCAGCTTACAAACCTCGATCGGATCAAACAGTCTCCAACACTTCGTTCAAATTTGGGCAGCTTACAAGCCCTGGCCGGATCAAACAGTCTCCAAAACATCGTTCGGATTCGGGCAGCTTACAAGCCTCGGCCGGATCAAACAGTCTCCAACACTTCGTTCGGATTCGGGTAGCTTACAAGCCCCGGTCGGATCAAACAGTCTCTAAAATATCGTTCGGATTCGGGCAGCTACAAGCTCTGGCCGGATCAAACAGTCTCCAAAACATCGTTCGGGTTCGGGTAGCTTACAAGCCCAGCTGGATCAAACAGTTCCCAAAACTTTGTTCGGATTCGGGCAGCTTACAAGCCCTGGCCGGATCAAACAGTCTCCAAAACATCGTTCGGATTCGGGCAGCTTACAAGCCCCGGTCGGATCAAACAGTATCCAAAACATCGTTCGGGTTCGGGCAGCTTACAAGCCCCAGTCGGATCAAACAGTCTTCAAAACTTTGTTCGGATTCGGGCAGCTTACAAGCCCCGACCGGATCAAACAGTCCCCAAAACTTCGTTCGGGTTCGGGTAGCTTACAAGCTATGACCGGATCAAATAGTCTCCAAAACATTGTTCGGATTCGGGCAGCTTACAAGCCCCGGCCGGATCAAACAGTCTCCAAAATATCGTTCGGATTCGGGCAGCTTACAAGCCCCGGCCGGATCAAACAGTCTCCAAAACTTCGTTCGGATTCGGACAGCTTACAAGCCCCGACCAGATCAAACAGTCTCCAAAACATCGTTCGGATTTGGGCAACTTACAAGCCATGGCCAGATCAAATAATCTCCAAAACTTCATTTGGATTTGGGCAGCTTACAAGCCCCAGCCGGATCAAACAGTCTCCAAAATATCGTTCAGATTCGGGCAACTTACAAGCCCCGACCGGATTAAACAGTCTCCAAAACATCGTTCGGATTCGGGCAGCTTACAAGCCTCGGCCGGATCAAATAGTCTCCAACACTTCGTTCCGATTCAGGCAGCTTACAAGCCTCGGCCAGATCAAACAGTCTTCAAAACATCGTTCGGATTCGGGCAGCTTACAAGCTCCGGCCGGATCAAATAGTCTCCAAAACATCGTTCGGATTCGGGCAGCTTACAAGCCCCGGCTGGATCAAACAGTCTCCAAAAATTCATTCGGATTCGGGCAGCTTACAAGTCCCGGCCGGATCAAACAGTCTCCAAAACATCGTTCGGGTTCGGGTAGCTTACAAGCCCCGGTCGGATCAAACAGTCGCCAAAACTTCGTTCGGATTCGGGAAGCTTACAAGCCCTGGCCAGATCAAATAGTCTCCAAAACATCATTTGGATTCAGGCAGCTTACAAGCCTCAGCCGGATCAAACAGTCTCCAAAACATCGTTAGGGTTCGGGCAGCTTACAAGCCCCAGTCGGATCAAACAGTCTCCAAAACATCGTTCGAATTCGGGCAGCTTAGAAGCCCTGGACGGATCAAACAGTCTCCAAAACATCGTTCAGATTTGGGCAGCTTACAAGCCCCGGCCGGATCAAACAGTCTCCAAAACATCGTTCGGGTTCGGGCAGCTTACAAGCCCCAGTCGGATCAAACAGTCTCCAAAACTTCGTTCGGATTCAGGCAGCTTACAAGCCCCGACCGGATCAAACAGTCTCCAAAACATCGTTCGGATTCGGGCAGCTTACAAGCCTCGGCTGGATCAAATAGTCCTCAAAACTTCGTTCAGATTTAGGCAGCTTACAAGCCTCGGCCGGATCAAACAGTCTCCAAAACTTCGTTCAGATTCGGACAGCTTACAAGCTCCGACCGGATCAAACAGTCTCCAAAACATCATTCGAATTCGGGCAGCTTACAAGCCACGGCCTGATCAAATAATCTCCAAAACTTCGTTCGGATTCGGGTAGCTTACAAGCCCCGGCCGGATCAAACAGTCTCCAAAACATCGTTCGGATTCGGGCAGCTTACAAGCCCCGGCCAGATCAAACAGTCTCCAACACTTCGTTCGGATTCGGGAAGCTTACAAGCCCCGGCCGGATCAAATAGTCTCCAAAACATCGTTCAGATTCGGGCAGCTTACAAGCTCTGGCCGTATCAAACAGTCTCCAAAACATCGTTTGGATTCGGGTAGTTTACAAGCCCCGGCCGGATCAAACAGTCTCCAAAACTTCATTCGGATTCGGGCAGCTTACAAGTCCCGACCGGATCAAATAGTCTGCAAAACATCATTCAGGTTCGGGTAGCTTACAAGCCCCGGCCGGATCAAACAGTCCCCAAAACTTTGTTTGGATTCGGGCAGCTTATAAGCCCTGGCCGGATCAAACAATCTCCAAAACATCGTTCAGATTCGGGCAGCTTACAAGCCCCGGCCGGATCAAACAGTTTCCAAAACATCGTTCGGGTTTGGGCAGCTTACAAGCCCCAGTCAGATCAAACAGTCTCCAAGACTTCGTTCGGATTCGAGCAACTTACAAGCCTCGACCGGATCAAACAGTCTCCAAAACATCGTTCGGATTCGGACAGCTTACAAGCCCCGGCTGGATCAAACAGTCCTCAAAACTTCGTTCGGATTCAGGCAGCTTACAAGCCCCAGCCGGACCAAATGGTCTTCAAAACATCATTCAAATTCGAGCAGGATACAAGCCCCGATCGGACCGAATGATGGAGAAACTTTATCCAAGGTTCAGGCAGCTTACAAGCCCCGGCCAGTACCAAAGAATGAAAACCTCGGCTAGAGCTGAAGAGCGTCACTTATCAAAAATCTTGGCCAAGGCCGAATGATAAGAACAAACGTTTGGAGATGACAACAAACACGAAAGTTGCAAAAAATCCTCTTTTTCATTCATCACAAAAAGGGCAAAAAGAAAGAAAAAGATACATGAGCCTTCACTGGGCCTTATCATCTTCTCCGGGAGCCGCCGAACCCTCCCCATGCCAAGCTGACTCGGCGACCTTTCGTCGAAGGGATGCTACTTCCCCCTCCAACCGGTCGTTGGCACGGCGAAGGAGCTCGACTTCCCTCATAGAAATGGCCAGATATTGTTTGGCCACCTTCTAGAGCCGCTCGTGACCCGCGAACATTGACGCCAGGGCCTCTCCGTCGACGGTCACAATAATGTAGCTCCCTTGGGACCCCTCACGGCCATTAGCGCCGCTGCTCGATGCCACAGTTGATCGCCCCTCACCTCCAAACACCATCTCAGAACCCAGGAATTCTTGGGAGATCGGCTGAAGAGATGACTAACAGAGGCATCCTTCTCATCCGTATTTAAACCGCTCCTGGAGAATATTTCGATTGTTCGAGCCATTAATCTCAGCCCGTGGAAAAATGCCACATGTCACCACCTCAGTGGGCGCTCACGGGAAATGAAGAGTCCCGCCCTCGTCGAAGAGGATCATTAATAACGTTGAGGTGCTCAAGGAGCTCCCTTCTCGGGACTAGACTCCCTCCGATCTACCAGATCATTTTCGAAGTAAATATCCTCGAAAGTCTGTCCGACTTCCTCGAATCAGGCAACCTCAAAAAAACGCGGAGGAAAGAATGTATCAGTGGCCAATACTTGAGCAACATAGCTCGCCCTCTCTGAGAGTGACCGATTTACAGGCTTCAGGCGCCCCCTCCATCGCTCGGGTAGCCCCCATCCTCTTTGGCCGTCTGCACCTGAATCCACAGTTGCAGTAAGGACCAAGTAAACTATCAAAAATCCTCAGCAACAACCGAGCGATATTCTGAAATCTAGGCAACGACCGAGCGATATTCTGAATCCTCGGCAAAAACCGAGTGATATTCTGAAGCCTCGATAATAACCGAGCGATACTCCAAAGCCTTGGCTACAACCGAGTGATTGTCAGAAACCTCGGCCAAGTCAAATGGCATACTCTTAAAAAGTTATCTAAAGCTCTGGTCTAGACGAGTAATCTCTCAAACTCTCTGACGCAACTAAGATGTCCTATGATACTTCGGCAGAAGTAAGCAACCTCCTCCTACTTAACCGTAAAGACATATGAGCTATCTCTTTCCGAAGAAATACCTGCTTCGTTCTACTAATGGGATCATGTTTGTCGCATGAGTCCCCGGGACTGCCTAGCTCCACCTCTGACCTGAACAGGGATAAACGCTTTCCTCCACTGAGGACCGAACATTGGTCTTAGCAAAACAAGGTAGCAAGAACGCTGCCGAAATATGCTATGACCCAAAAACATGATATAGGAGTAGTAACTCTCAAGCACAATCACATCGAAAAAAAGCAGGTGCTAAAAGAAGAAAGAATAAAAGCTTCTTTATTTCTTCATCAATGAAAAGAGTTACAACCTCCAAAGAGGCGTTACAAGTGCATTATGGCACAGGAAATAAAAACAAGTAAATAGCTCGGCCGAACTGCTTCAGTCAGTTTCGGTGGATAATATGTCTGACCCAAGAAATCAGACAGACCAGTCAGCTCACCCTGATAGATAACAAGACCGGCCTCCCACGGGTCCTCTGGATGAATTAAGAGATCCAAAAGGAGGCACAGACAATTGGATACCGAGGCCGAGGAAGTTTTCCCTCGGTGGAATGCTGGGCTACAAGTCGCTGCCCGATTGAGAGAGACAGGGGACCATCAGCCCCGCACTGCTCTCAACTCCCTCTTCACATGGCGAAAGATTCCCCGTACGGAGGGGCTAAGCATCCAGCGAGAGGGAGAAGGAAAAGTCCGCACATGCTATGGGGGTACATGTGCACTTCCTACCCTGCGACCCCCGTAGCAAACCACAAAGGATACACAGGAAGCGCGTATGTGCGCTCTCCATGTGATCTCTACGGACCTCCTGTGCACTCTCCATGTGATCTTTGAAACTCCTCCCTGGAGGATGAGTTGCTCTTCAGCGACTCCTTCATCACCCCAGCTATCCGGGGGAAGACGACTTGCAAAAGGAAAACTCAGTCCCCCACTCTCAGCCCAAGGGACACAGGCATCATGAAAACTCTCACAACTCACGGAGAGGAAAACCTTGGAGGATGGCCTAAAATGACCCTCTCCTCCCGTTTTATAGGCAAACGGACCAGGAGCAGTTATTAAAGCAGAAAGCCCCGAAATTCAAAACGCCTAACCCATACGGCCACGTGGCCTCCGAAGATGAAAAGAGCGCTCTTCAATGCGCGCCAAATGCATTGCCCGAGCTATGATGCATGCCAAAAGATTTTCTCCTGATCTCGAATCGAGAGCCTTAAATGCAGGGGATCGCCCGCTAATCCTTGAGATACGGGCAGGCCTGGGAAATCGCCCAGTGAAAACGATGCCCTCCAATGGCAAGTCAGCATCTATGTCGTACCTTGGAAAAGATCGATGGGATAAATAACCCCGAAAAATACATAGGCAACTTTTTGCAGGTTACAGGACCGTATTATCTATTTCGGCAAAAAGAAGGTCAGCTCCCTTGGAAAAGACAAGATGCTGGCAGAATAATAAAAAGGCGCAGAAGCCAAGCACTCTTCAATAAAGGCACCTCGATATTCTCCGCTCCGGCCCAACTGCCTGTTATGTCTCGGCATAAACCGAGACATTACCCTATGCTCCCGCTTAAGGCCAAAACTGACTCTATACATCAGAATAAACCGAAGTATCTCTTCAGTACAGCATGACTGAACGTTATCTTTCGCTTCAATCCAGACTGAGATAGCTACCGACGCCTCAACAACAATGAAGCACTCTTTATACTTCGGCCAAACCACGCGGTACATTGCACCCCGGGTGGAACTTGCGAAGTTCCCTTTGCCTCGGCCAAAGTGTGCCGATTTCTTTACTTCGGACAAACTAAGCTATCCCGATACCTCGGCCTCGACCAAAATATTTGCTTAAGTCCAAGCCAACCAGCCCAAGATAGTGAATGAATCATAATTTATTCGCAGTCAGAAGAAAACTCGAGATAAAAGATCAGCCAAAAGAGGCGATTAAGCATATGGAGACAAAAGACCCATTCATTGAAAATTTTGACCAAATTACATATCTGAAGAACAAAAGCACACAAATTATCCTCAAGGATCAGGAGCTGGATCAGTTCCAGCGGTGCCCTCAACAACACTCGGAGAGGCTCGGCTCGTTTCGCCCACTTCAAAAGTCATCGTTCCTTTGGCGGCAGGCTTGAAGTGTCCCTCGGAAGCTGCAGCCTCACTTGAACCCAAGATAGCGTCCAGGTCGACGTCTGAAACATCGTCATATTCATCTTCTTCAGCCCCCGGGGTACAGGCCTCGCAAGCCTCAACATCCAGGAAAGAGAGGTCCCACTCCGAATGCTCCCGGGCTATCTTAGTTTGGGTCTCCTCCTCACCGAGCTGGAAAGCCTCGGTGCAGGTCGCATCTTCTACACCCCGAAGCAAGCCCATTTGCTCCTCGACCTCAACGACCCGCCTTTCGAGCTCCAAGCTCCTCCCTTTACTCGATGATAGTTCCTCTTGCAGGATCTTTAGTTGGTTTCGACCCTCCAATTTTTCCCTCTCCATCTGCAAATGGAAGATTAGCCGATGCAACAGTGAGTTAATGGGAGAAGTTTAAAGGACAGTACCATACCTCCTCCTCCTGCCTGGCTAACATCTCGGTCAACTCCTTGACCTCGCCAAGGGCCCTCAGTTTATCAGCTTTAACCTGCTCGATTCTGCCTTTGAGGTCATCAATCCTCGATTGCCTATTATCAGCTTCTTCCCAGGCCTGGGAAAGCTCGCTATCAAGTTGGGTTAATCTCTCCTGGTGCCATCTAATCCTATTATCCTTGGCTACGATGCATTGATTGAGATTTCGGACCTTCTCCTCTGACTCGCCGAGCATCTTGTTCAAGCGATTCTTCTCATCGACAGCCTCTCGCCTCAGTCTGTCTCGACTTTCATCGAACTGTTTCTTGGTTGATTCCATTTCTCCAGTATGCCGAGATTCGATTTGCGATAGCTTTGAGCATGCCTCATCATCCTCGCATGGAGCCCGCGCAGTTCCTTAACTTCGAGCTTTGATCTGGACGCGTCGTTGAGGGCGGCCTGATGCAATCCCCTCACCATCTCCAACTTCTTATTGACAACATCCAGGACCTGCTCAAATTTGTCAGATGCCGCTGCTCGCAGTCGAAGCTCGGAACTGACTCTCTTAGCCTGAACGTTAGCCCCTATTGCCAGGCTCAAGCGCCAGCACAGTGCCCTAGTGATCAAAGTACTCTGTGGAACAAAAAACAAGTAAGGAAGCACGATCAAGTTCACCAGAAAACACCTGATACTCTGGAATAGCAACTCACCTGGAAGGTGTAGGACCTATCTAACCCCATGAGGGTGGAATTATCGATATCGGGGAGAAGGTGAACGTCCTTCGCTACGTTCCGCTGACCAAACGCGGCGTCGATAAGGTCCAGGTCCGCGAACTCGTCCATCGAGGGACCTGCGCTTGGATGTAATGCCAACTTCATCAAGGCAGAAAATGCCTCCTCGATAGCCGAGTCCGGACCACCAAGCAGCCCGTCCGAGGAGCCAGCTTGAACAATCTCAGACTGAGAAGCCTTCAATCTCCTGGCCTCCTCCAGCAAAAGCCTGGCCTGCAATTTATCAGATACCTCGGCCAGCCCCGGCCTCAATCTTCCCGAGGCTTCGACAGGGAAAACTTCAGCTGGAGGATCATCGTCTTTTCCTCCTTCACCGAAAGGCCCCTCTTCAATCGTTGGTGCTTGCTCCTCCCACGTGGACTCTACCGAAGCCTCAACTTGTTCACCAGCACCTCTATCCTCCTCAAGAGGAACCCCTCCGGCAGGAAACTCCCCCCGAACATCCACTGCCTATGGCCCAACATCATCACCCTCTAACCCATCCGAGGGAGGCCCTTCAACAATAGGTTCACCCCGAACTTCCAACGGAGCCTCCTTCGGGCTATCCTCTATCTCCACCACCATAGGACAGGGGATCTCGGCGACCCTCACTGAGTCCTCCACCGCTCTGTGCTCCCCCATCGTGGCTACTGCCTCTTCCCCCAATGGAGGGAACCTTTCTTCCATCACCAGTGCTCCCACGTCCCCTTTCTTCAGCGGTGAGGAGCGCAGGCTGGCTTTGACTTGCCCAACCTCTGGCGAGCGCTCTTCGAAAAGATGGATTTTCTTCTCGGGCTTGCGCCTCTCTGTGCTGCTGGTCTCTCTTGGGCGCTTGCCCAACTCCTTTATGCGGCCCGCCATCTCAGATTTCTTGGCTGCAGACATGGGGAGCAACCGGTCAAACCTGGGTATATTTTCCCTGAAAAAAGGAAAAGCAGAGAAAGGGGAAGGGGCTTACCCTGCCTATTGATGGGGCTAAGCCCGACATCGCAAAGGGCCTCCTCCGACAGTAAGACAATAGCCGAGAACATTCGACCGCTGGTGAGGACCCCTAGGTCCTCCTTCTCCCGTTCCAATAAGGCCGGATGCGCCTCCATATCCCTAACAGGGTTTCCCCATCCCTGCAGGAAGTCGGAACCGATATTTCCTTCAGCGATAAAGAATCAGACCTTCCATCCCTTTATGGATGACGGCTTATCCACGATCATCCCGAATGACTTCCGAGGTCCGATATAGGACCACTCTGAGTTCCTCCCGAGCATCAGATGGTAACAAGCGCGGAACAGGGACAGAGTTGTTGTTACCTGAACTCGGCTACACATCGAGATGAACCCGATGATACTCCGCCAGCTGTTAGGAGCCACCATCATCAGACAGATGTTATAAAACCTCATGATCTCCTTCACCAGGGGATGGAGAGGAAATCGGAGGCCTGCCTTCAAGCTGTCTTCATAAAGAAAGACCCCACACTCCAGCTCCTGTGAAACCCTGCGCTCGGGCCCCGGTAGTCGCAGAACAATATCCGAGGGAATGCCATATTTCTGGCGGAGTCTTCCCAATACCTCAGCGGTGATTTCTAAAACCATGTCGCTGGGTCTCATCATTCTGCTGGCTAGAGGAAACACCGAGCAAGATTGCAAAGAAAACAGGGGGACAAATTTCTCCAGGAAGGAACGAAGGGATGCCATGAATGGGAATAGCGTTGCTTTGACTTTGCTTCCCCCCGAAGGAAACCACCTCAAAAAGAAGATAAGGCGTCTTGATCAAAATGCCAGGAACCGCCGCTGCAGGCACCGTGAAAACCGAGATTTGCTGCGTGGCGCTCCCCCAACCGTTGCCCCTAGAAAGCGACGGTTCCATTCCGTAAAAGCAAGATGGCCGCACGGTACTAATTAGAGCACTATTACACAGGCTGTCAAATCCAAACCCACTCAAATCATGTCACCCGGAGTTATACTCCCTACGCCCGAACCTACGCTTCGAACTAGGGAGTGGGAGACATGTGTTAGGGGTAAAATCGTCATTGCATAAATAATCATGCAAGGGGGCTAGGATCAACCCTGACTCCCACGTGCTGAACAATACCCGCTAGAGATAAGTCAGCCTCAGTGAATTGGGGCGCCTTAGCCCCTCACCGAGCCAAGGATTCCTAAGGCGCGGATCACATCTCTCGGCCTTAGGTCGAGCTATATCATCTCTCTCGGCCTCGGTCGAGCTATCCGACTGTGCCTCGTCAGCCAAGTCATCATTATGCCCCGGCTAAACCTGGGCACTCAAGGACCTCTGCAAATTTGGTGCGGGAGAGTTCAAATTCGTAAGATTCCAAACAAAAATCATATCTGAGAGTGGCCTAGGGCCCGCGAGAGTAGCCTAGAGCCCTGGAGCCTATATACCTGCCAAATCTCGAGACATCACCCAGCTCTCCCAGCCGTCGATCCTCTAACCAACAAGATGTGAATCTTACTGACCTCATAACAAACTGAATTCAAATCCTAACGACTTTTGGACCCACGACACCCCCAGAAAATCAAGTGATCCTCTATAAATAGAGTCATCTGTCGACTCCTCAGGTATGCGCACTTGCTCACTGGCACGCTCTCCTTCTGCCTTGGCTTCCCCCATTTTTCACCATTAGCGCTCTGTTCAGAGCTCTCGAAAGGCCACCCTTGGAGAGACTCTTCAGCGAGAGCCTTCTCCTCTTGTTTGTTGATTGCCGATCCCCACTGACTTGAGCGTCGGAGGGTCTTCCGCGGAGGGCCACCCCCAATACCTCTCGCGTGAGGACTGTTTTGCAGGTCCGCCCAGGAGGGAGCCCATCCCAGAGCCCGATCGCGTCCGAATTGGAGGATAGATTTCAGCAGCAACAAATAGTTACTTAAAAAGAATAAAAAAGCCAATATTAAATTTTTTTAAAAAAATACTAAGCTAACCTAAAATGACTCATGGATTGATTCTAAGCCAATCATTTAAGGTAAAGATTTAGTCTCAATGACTTAAACTAATAGGCAATTGAACCTAAAATGGCCAATCTGACCTAACTTGATTACCATCTCCTATTAGGATTCATCCTTATTTCCTTTTTGTATTCCCCAAAACCATCCTGGACTTTTTTTTTCTCAAGACGAATATGAATACAAAAGAGGCCAAGGCTATGGGTTCTCTACTAGAACATTCTTAGTCTCCAAGGATCTCCATATAGAATTAGTCATAGAGCTGTCTATCAATAATAAATGATAATTAGACATTATTCTCCCAATATCCTGGCCTATCAATTTAATCTCATCCAAGGGATATATTGTTGAACCCTGTATTTATTAAGTGCTTCATTTCTTAACCAGCCTCTTATTACATATCCTTCTTTAATCTCCTTAGTTGATCTATTTTTTAATTAATCTTGTTCATAATGTCTATTTCCTACCTTTGTTCCATGTCCTTTCCAATCAAAGATTTTATGTCCTACTAGCCACTCATTTGAATATATTTCAATCAAAATTGATTGTCGCAATATTATTTCACTCTGATGCAAGTTCTCTAAATAGGAGAGCAAGAATACATCCTTTGAAGCTTCATCGTTGGAGTAATTCTCCCTATCAACTATAATCAATTGATGCACATTCATGATTGAATTAACAACTGATTAGGAAAGCTAGCCAAAAGCTTTTTAACTAACCTATTATACCTTCTTGCAAGCCTTGACAATGTCTTTTGTCTTCTAATCAATAGTGATAGTCACACTTCCAATGTTGATAGTCACACTTCCAATGATACTCACTCAATCTGGATCTTGCTTTCCAAGTAGGAGAAAGGTACTATTGTTTCGAGGTATAAATTCAACTTCTTTGAAGCATGCATAGTCATCTCACTGAGACCATTCATGGTGATTCATATATCTAGCAATATTTGATCTTATCAAATTTAAAAGGCATCATCTTAATTAGATAAAACATAATCAATATGGCCTCATCATGGATTGACTGCTTCCAAGATGGCTCACTAACACCTCCCCTCCCATGAATAATTACCATCTATCATGTTTAATAACTAATGCAGTTCCAACTCTAACTCCCATCGAGTTTAAGCAACAACAATCTTCTATTATCTTGAAGATTACATAAAGTGTGACCTCGTGTGCCTCTAACTCTTCCACTACTAGTGTTAGTCATGGTGAAATCAAATTATACAATTTAATAACTATAGTAGAAGTGTAATTATGAAATCTCTCTTTATAGGTTGGAGTCAGTTTGAGTTGGTCTCTTGTTGACTTAATCATCTAGATGCTAAACTCACTTTGAAAATTGAGAGGGCACTTGCCATGCTCTAGAAGTCTCATTAAGCTAGCTTTGATGATCTTATTAATTCTAAGCAAATGTTTGAAACCTTAGAATCAATAAAGATTTTATGAGCAATTGATTTTCCAATCAATAGGTGATGCAGTTAGAGATCCTGACATATTCCAATAGTCTAAATCAAAGATAACAATTCCAAGAAAGAAGGCTCATCAAAGAAGAAACCTATATGATAGAGGACGAATAAGGCATAGAAAAAAAACATAGTTGCATAATAAGCTATATCTAAATAAACTTAAATAAAAATCCTATAAGATTCCTATTAAGTTACAATAGTGGGATGGAATATAATCTGAAAGATCTCCAAATTGATGCATTCATTCAAAGCAGTGTAAAGGTTACATTTAGTCTAAGCTTCAACTCATTGAGAGTCGAATTCCTCAAGTTGAGGAGAGATGATGCAGGCTAAAAAATAAGAACAAGAAAAGTTTTAGTTTTAAAAAAAAAACTTTATTATGGGTCTCCTTAGGAGTCTTATTTATTATAAGTCTCCTTAGGAGTCTTATTTTTTATCTTAGTTTCTTCAAAAACTATATCTTATTCTCCTTAAAGGTCTTATTTTTATCCTAATCACTTTAAAAGCCTTATCATATTCTTTTTTAAGAGTCTTATTTTGTCAATGTTCAATCAGTCCTATGATTTTGGTCTCATATTTTTGAAAGTGTTTTGATCCTAGTTTGGTTAAATATTAATTTTTAGAATAATTTCTTATGGACTAGTTTTGCTCTATAAATAGACTCTTAGTGTATCCCATTGAATCAATGAATATGAAATGAGTTATAATAGCTTTTCTCTTTTCCTAGCTTAGATTAATTCCTTGCTTGAGTGGTACAAGAATATAAATTCCTTAGGATGGTTGGAGATGTTGAATTGAAGACTTTCAAATAGTTGCTCTAATACTAATAGTTATTCTCCTTCCTTCTGCATCAAATTTGATATCAAAATCAGGTTTTTCCACATCAAATTTGGTATCAGAGTCAATCTATCTACATTAAATTTGATATGAAGGCCAAGCATGCATGCATCATTCATGCTACCCTTCTGACTAACCTCAGAAAAGAATTCAGTGGCTTTCTGTAAATTCACTAGTACCTTGTTGTCTTTCTATAGAAATGGATCGTGTGATATCCAAGAAAGAAGGCCTCAACTCAATGATCACATCCTTGGAATCAACTTTGAACCTTGAGATCATCATATGTCAAGAAATTTGGGAGAAGGTCATTGTTAAGGAAGCTAACTTGACTGAAATCTGCTCAACCTTGTAACCTTACAAAAACTTTGACTAAGAAAAAGATGGCTCTTGATGACAAAAAGAAAGCATTAGATGAATCCCTCCATTAATTGAAGCATTATGACTTGAAGCTTTCATATCTTATTGGCAAGGTGAGTGAGGTTGATGGGGATATTCAAGAGCAATTAATGGAAGCACATCAGGGCTCTAATCAAAAGACTATGAGTGTCTTCTTCTATCAATTATAGAGCTAATATATGTATGTTGTTGATAGCGGCCTCCATGCTAACCCTTATACATCAAGCCTGTCTATCCAAGATGATAGTGTTATCTAGTTTCTACTTCAAAATCACTTGTTTTGATTTGCTAAACAATAACAAATGATAAATGTTTTTTTTATTGATAAATAACCTTCTAACCCATGGAGGATCTATTGGCTCGAGTTAGTTTCATATACATCAAGTTTTCCTTATATGGCCCCCTTGTTCATATACTCAAGAATCATATCTTTAGGTAAACTGAAAGCTTGCCCTTCAACTTTTAATAGATAGATTGCTTGGTTTGAGAAAAGAGCAATGTCTGATATTGAGGCCCTATCATGTAGCCTATTATCCTTTCATTTTTTGGCCAAGTATCTCATGCATAAAATGACAACCAGATATAACCAAAGGCCCCATATCTTTCTATTATTTGAACTAAAATGTTGATGCTTAGAAAAAAAAACTTATCAAGGAAACTCATATGATAGGGGACTATTGAAGCTCAAAAAGAAGGCATGTTTACATCAGAATCTATATCTAAACAAGCTTGAAGAATGATGCTTTAAGATACATATTAAGTTAAAATGATAAATGAAACCTATTCTGTAAGACTACTATACTAATAAACATTTTTTAAAAATAATGAAAAATGACACTTAGATTAAATTTTGAAGATCATTTATAGCTAAGTTAGACAGATAATTCAAAAGCATCAATCCAAAAAGAAGCTATACTAGCACTAGTATAATTAAATATTTTAAGTAAATTAATTTGAAAGACATTTGGTGTGGAGTCATCCTTTCAACACATATTGAATCACTCAAACAAAAGATTAAATAAAAAAAGTTATGAGCAAAATATAGAAGACGTGTCAATACTAACAAACTTTTTCCAAAGTTACAAAATATCATTTCATAGCCCATGATAGAAAATATGATTTTTTTATTTTTCCTGAATTTATATGTTTATTTTATTTCTACTTTACCTACATTAGCAATCAATTAAGAGTTAGGGATATATTTTTGAAATTTGTTGACATTTATCTCCTTATCTTTCTTTAGAAAATTGTATTATATGAGATTTATGATACTTGACTTTAGGAGATCTCATTCTATAAATAAACCCTAGCTATATTCTATTATGAGTAATAATTCAATAAAATAATTTGAAGTTTCTTCTTTTCCTTGCCAAAAGAAATTTCTTACCTATTGTGGTGTAAAACCATGATCCAACAAGAGGTGATCGATGAAAGTCTATGAACCTTGAGCATTCCTGAAAAAGGTCGATGGTGTTTAATCGAAGAATCTTAAAGAGTTGATGTGAGCCAAATAGTTATCTTTTATGTGTAAGCTTGTCTGCATTAAATTTGATATTAAAACCTAAGATCGCTCTGATCATGCAACAGACTTGGTATCAAAGTCTAAGCTTCTATATTAAATTGTTGCAATCAAAGCCAAACTTGGTCATATCCATTACTCATTCCTCTTCCACCTTCTATGTTAACACCTCTTCTACTTGATCCTCGTCTACCTTCACCACTTAACCTTGATCTCTATTGTCACCCCTTCATCAGCCCCAAGCTCCATTCCCCATTATTATTAAAAAAATCCAAGATAACTCAAGTAATTGACTACTTTCTTTTCTTCACTCTTCTTTGCCTAAGCTTAGACCCCATTTTCTTTTAAAAATTCAAGTTTGCTAAAATATTTTATTTGCCTTCTCTCCTTCATCCTTCTTGCATAATGCAAAGTGAGAAAAAAAAGGGTCAAAACAGAAGGAGATCAAAAAGAAAAAAGAGAGAGGTGTGAAAAAGAAAGAAGAAGATGATGAAGAAGAATGAACATTACTTCCTTCTGGTACTTAATGGCCTCAAAACTTTTGCTACAAGCTCACTAATTGATGCCCATGAATTCACCAGCATCTAACACCCTCAAATCCTCACCATTAACCTTGTCAAGCTCCAAGAAGATTTCCTCACCTACTTGCTAAAGATCCCTGATCCATATGGCCATGACCCATTCCTACCATCATCAATTCCAGATATGGCTAATCATGGTCAACAATTAGCACTTCTAATCTATGGTTGTCTTGCTAGAAAGAAGTTTTGAGAAGCACTAGGACTGGTGACCCTATATCTAATTGTTGTTCCCTATTACCCCAGTGACCTTCAATTTTATTGATCACCTGGTGCTCCATCAAGGTTAATTGATAGGTTGGGACTTTCTCAACAAGGACCAAGAGATGGCTAGCTCTAGTTCTTCCTTGATTCTCCTTTATAATTAATAAGATGAGCCATAACCATCAGCGACCACATCCACTTGCTCTTATCTAAATCCTACAAAATCTATAGGATTTTTCCACTAAGATGTGGTGCCAAATTCTTTGGTTGGTGATAAATCCTCATTTTGACTAGAACTTATGCTCAATCATTGTGATTTTATGGAGGTTACTAGAATAAGGAATATAAGGTTGGAATAACTCAAGAATAAGCATAATAACCATTCCACCTCTTTTTTTTGTCTCTTTTTGTTTGATGATTGAGTAATAGAATAATAGTGCATGTATGCAATTGTATAGTAAACATATTCTATTAGCTATGCCTAATCCTAGCAACAACACTACTAGCTCCTCTTCCATTTTTGAAGACTGGCCAACTAAAACATCAATTTGATGAGATAATGGCCAATTTGCACACTTGATAGCCCAAGTTGGTACCTGGTAGCTTGCCGCCCTAGTCCCATTACAACAACATAAAAATTGCATGTCCTCAAACCTCTAATGGCTCAACTAAGAGTTTATGACCATGATGAATATATCTTTAAAAGTGTTATACTTGAACTAAAGACTACTATTGAGGCTTAAATACTTTTATTAATTAGCTCATATCTATTGATGACTTTACAATTGGCACAAGCTAAATGAAGCAAGAAGTGTTGAATTTATCAAAACAAGCTTATAGAAAAGCTAGAATTTGGTACAAGAGAGTTAAGGATAATATCCATGCTACTAATGAACCCATTAATACTTAAGATACCATGCATACAAAGTTAAAGAGAAGTATCTATCTCCTAACCATCATAAAAACTTTATTTCTACCTATTAGCCAATCTTTCAAGAAAAGAGTGAATATGACAAGTCTCTTCTATTTATATTTAAGTAGTAGCCTCCAATCCTGTATTTTTGAAGATCCTATATAGTAAAATAGGAGAACAAAAGTTTCTTGTAATAATTAAAGATGAAATGAAGGAGAAGACCATAATGATTAAAGAGTCCAATAAATTTTATCAATTAAAAAAATCAAGTTGAGGAAGATAAAAGAGCAATATAGTTGAAAAGACGAAAAAAAAAGCCAAACCTGATATATTACATATGGAGGAACCTATCACTGAGGTATTAATGATTTTTCTTAAAAAAAATTATGGAAGAATCAATTGAACCTATGGCCTCAACTAATCAACTAGCTCCTAAAGAAAATGAAGAAAATGACCTAAAAAAAATCCATTGACTAAACAATATCTCTTTATTTTCAAAGAAGATGATTCTAATATATAAGAGAAGATTAAAGCTAATAATGTTTATCTAATTCATTACTTGGACAAATTTGAAGGTTGTTGCTTCTTACCTTATGTTGATTTATTAAGAGCTGAATCTTTCTAGCCAAGAGGATTGATAAAGCCAAAAGTCCTCATATCTTTTAATTATCTAAACTAAAACTTTAATGCTCAAAACATACATATCAAAGAAATTTATGTGATCAAGAACAATTGAAGATAAAAAAAAAGCAGGCCACATCAAACATTATATTTGAACAAGTTTAAAGGGATCCTTTAAGATACGAATAAATTAAGATAATTAGATCAAACTATTTTGTAAAACCATTAGATTGATAAGGATTCTTCAAAGAATAGTAAAAGTTGTTTGAAGTTTTGTAGCCATCTTAGAATAGGCAACTCAAAGGATAATAGTCTTAAAAAAAGCTTTATTAGTATCGATATAATTAAAATTTCGTAGTAAATTATTTAAAAATGTTTAGTATCAAGGAATCTTTCTAACACATCTTGAATCACTTAAAAATGAGATCAAATGAGGAAGTTATGAGTTAACTATGAATAATGTAATAGTGATAACAAATTTTTCAAGAATTACAAAAATGTCGTTTCATAATCCATAATGGAAAGGAAGATTTTTTTCCCTTAACTTTGTCCATAATTTTGTCTAGCAATTCATGTTACATGAGTTAAAACTCAATTAGGAGCTAAATATATATTTTTAAAAATTTACTTGATAGTTATCTCTATATGGCTTTCTTAGAAAATTATACCCCATGGAAACTAGAAAACCTTATTAGCTTTAGAAGATCTTATTCTATAAATGATCCCTAGGTATATTCTATTTTATTGAATAATTCACTAACATAAGTTGAAGTTTCTTTCTTTCCTTAGTATAATTTCTTGTTTGTCATTGTGCAAAACTACAATGCGATGAAAGATATATGAGAAGCCATGAACTTCAAGCCTTTCATGAAAAGGGTGGAGGTATTTGATTAATGATCCTCAAGGAGTCCATATAAAAAGCCAACCATTATCTTTTACATGTAAGCTTTCTTGCATCAAAGTTGGTATTGAAGCTTAAATCCTTCCGATCCTACATTAGATTTGGTATCAGAGTCTAAGATCTTGCATTATAGACATCCTTATTGGCCAGTAATTGGTCTATAGACTCGTTGACTCCCATTTGACCTAACCTAATATAGTGTAACCCTATGGTGGATGATCTTCCTAATCTTCTTGGATGGTTGACTCCATCATAGAGACCTTACTTACGATCATGCGTCATACCTCCATACTCTTGTTCCTCTTTGGTTTACTTAAGCTTTAGACTAAACTCATTTAGTTCATGACTAATTAAGTTATCCACATGGTTGGCTAAAAAAACTCATATCAAACCATACTGCTTAGAGGATGTGGTGCTCTCTTAAACCATTTGGCCACTTTATCAAGTTGATCTATAACCTTCAGGTCTTCAATAGTTTCATGTTAAATTCCTTCATAATTGTCTTCTTATCATCCACTCATGTAGATAGGAGGAAGATCTCATCGATGTAGGAAAGCCTAGAGTGTCGGAACTTCTCCCTAAACAATGACAAATAGAAAAGTTGGAGTTATCTCTTCCAATAAAATCATACATTGACCCAACTTAAGTTTGTTGATTGCAATATAAAGACTAAAGTCTTAGAATTCACACTAATCCAAAGATCAAAATAGGTATATTCCCTATGTCTTGATTTTGATCTAGACCCTTCATACTGATATTCAAGTTCATAGCCAATCAATGGGTTATAGCAGATTTGCCTTAAGTTTATATGCGAATACCTATGGGCTAATTACTCATAAATCACAAGATTGAGCACTAAGATCGTAGCTAGCCATAGGTTGTAAATTAATATGCTTTCTAGGGTCAAATATTAACTCGAGACCACAAACATGATATTCAAGTCCACAACTAACCAAGGTATTAACGTAGACTTGCTCCATAAGATTAACTACATGCTAAGTTGAGCCTACAAAATAATGCCCCAATGAAGCCAAGGTTCAATAGAATATAATTTCTAATAGATGTTGATGCAGTAGCTAGATCTCTAGCCATTAGTGTACCATGATGGTTGAGCATCTTCCATCTTCTCCTTTCGCATCATTTGCCTCATTAGTTATACTAGAAAGGATTGATGTCCCTCATTCGCTCTTCTTCTCCTCTCACATCTAGCTAAGTTTGTCAAGAATACATGGAAGAGTTTGATGCGATAAAAGAGATATAGAATTGGCTAAATCCTAATGTGATAAAGATCAACTTGTGATTGAATTGGTCTACCCAAACATGCCACCAATATAAACCAAAATGTGGAAGGAGAATAAGTTGGGGGCTTGTTGCTTTGAACTTCAAAGACTATATTAATCAAGGAGAATAAACTATTATAATGTCATCGATCAAAAGATGCAAGATAAGGGCTAAATCGATGAAGTTAAGTTACATCTACACCTAGGTAAAGATAAGATAAAAGATAAGTTGGCTTGATTAATGAACCAAAAGTCTTTTGTTAATAGTTATAAGTAGTATTTATATAATAAAATTATAACAACACTCTTAACTATTTTGAACGTGTGTAGGACTCAAAGTTAAACACGTATCTCTAGGCTTTGCTAGGGTAGGCTAGGCACATCTTTATTATCTTGCTATCTTTGTATATATTTGGCTAGTTAAACATGTTTTCAAAAGGTATTACTCTTATCATTGCTAATATGTCCTACCACTCCTTTGGCATGAATCTGCTCAAGAAGAAAATATTGAAATGAAGTATTTGAAATGCAAAGACAATTGCCATGAATGAAAAAGCTATCTTGGAGTAGATATCTAGGTTTATCTCTAGTATTTCTTTCTTGAAAAGATTTCTTGATGTCGCAAAAATCGTTATCATCTTCATATAGAAACTAATCTCTTCAAAGCTAGGGACTTCAATTGAAATGGACCCTTCAACTTAAGCAACCAATAACCTTGTTCTCAATCTTAGCCTTGTGCTTCAATATAGAGGTATGTTTTGTAGATGGGACTCCACTTAGCATGTTGAGAATTTGGCTTCCTTTGAGTGTTCAAACACTTGAGGCCCTGTCGCTATATAATTTTTTGCAAAAATAAGCACATGGATAACCTTCTTGGCTTATAACTCGACTTGCCTTAGCATGTGAGGCGTCACAAGCAACTTTAAAAATTTTATTAAAAGTAGGCAGATGTAGAACCTAGGCTTCTACATCTTTTTATTGATTAGTTCAAAGCTTTGTTTGCTATGGTTGTCCAACTGAATGGACCTTGCTTCATGCATTCTGTGATTCACACCATGATACCATTGAAGTTGCTAATAAAATGTCAAATACAGGTAGAAGGTCCATGGAAATTTCTTATTTCATGTATGTTGGTCAGCATAGCTTACCAACAGTGGTTTTTTATCTTCTCAAGGTGGTCCTTTCATGGTTTACCATCAGTCGGGGGGTGCTTTGATGTATATCTTTTTAACCATTAGGTTATGATCTTAGTCATCTTTCAACTTTCCATGGATGTTCTATAACATCAAACTGTTACATTTCCTTGATTCACACTGTATGTATGTATATAGGTAGATATGAACAAATAGATATGCGTGTACATGTGTGTATACACATACATATGTGCATAAACACACATGTACATACATGTGTACGTATATACATACATGTAGTGTGATCTCCAGGCACCTTCAAAACATCAGTCCAGCAGTGAATGACATAAAATTCTTGTAGAAGCTGAGTCGTGCTTCCCATTTTAATATGCATGCGTTGCTGCTTGCCTTTGTATGATCAACATGCATCCTTCATCTCTTCCAGCTCCCAAGATACCCAGTACACTGGTAAGCATAGGAAGGCCATGCAAGAGAGGAATAATGAAACAAAAAAGTGAAACATTTTCTGGAACCAGTTGTGTGTCAAATTTACACCAATACACAGTATATCTGAAGGCATCGGTGTGAAATGACCTGGAAGTGAATAAAGGAAGCAGTAGACAGGGTTTGGAAGTCCTTTGATCCTTCAATCCTTAGATTTTCAGTATCATAACCCATCTAAGATGTGATGTTACCATGAAATCATGGGATTCCAGGACCAGCATTCAAGATAATCTCTGCTACTTTCACCCCGTTCTTGCCAACTCAACATACTTTCGAGCCACAGAGGAGAAATCCCATGCATATAGCTTCAGAGCAATCGTTAAAGCCATATATGTAGAGACATATCCTGGGCATAATACAGCATACAAACAGGATAAAAGATCAGAGGAGAATAAACACTATATCATCAACCAAGGATTCTAAAGATGGAGAATCATTCAGCTCGAGGATTCCAAACACTGAGAATCAGTACCATATCGACCCAGGGTGAGTATAGCATGTGCAATATCAAGTGCTGTGCCAACAGAGGGTATCAATGGGTGTGCATGGATATGCGCGAAACACCCTCAGTACATACTTTTTTTGGCCTCCAGACTATAATTATGGATTTTTTTAATTATGTTTATTTTTGCAATAAATAAGGTAGGAGTATCTAGTTGAGTGTCCTTGGGAACATCTTTGTTTCTTAAAGTCACATGCATAAATATCAAATAATATCAAATAACTTGCAATCAATAAAATGCATCAAAAAGATACATGTTTAAATTAAGAATTAAAATGCAATTGTAAACAAAGAAAAAAATCAAATATGGTCTAATATTAATTTTTGATGAATTCCCCCTCTAAATTTGCCAATTAATCACCAATTAGTGGTCAGATTATTGATTTTTTCAAGGAAAATATAAAAAAGAATACTACTTAACAAGAATAAATTTTTAGCTCAAAAAAAAATTGGTAGATCCAGTATGAAAACCCCTAGAGCAGCTTGGACCCTCTTATTTCCTCTATTTCCACATTCGAAGGGCCAAAAATAAGAGAGGAACATCCTTACCTGCCTTCCCAGTGGGCATCCAACATATCACTAGGTTCAAGATTGGTCTGGGTGTTTGGGGCAAATAGACCTTATTATTTCATCTAAATCGAGCCTCCTTGTATTGAGGAAGCCTGTTACGGTGCATATTGAGCAATATGCACCAAACTGCTCAGTATTTTAAACCTTGCTTCAACCATAGTCAATGTATTTCAGAGAGAAATTAATGCAATACCAGAAATATTACCACCTAAAAACGTACTAAGTTCTGTCTAGCCCTACATACAAAGATGAAATAATGAATATGATATATCAATATTTGCTATACTGAGATACGATTTAAAGAATGGAGCATTTTGTGAGGCAGCACCTTTTCTCACAACATCAAGCTTATTAACAGGAGAATGTGGCAGCATCAAACTGGTCCTTAAATGAACTTAAAAGAAAAAGGTTTTCCAATATTATACCAACCAAATCCTTGTCGTCATTGTTCTTCCCTGTTGGTAACTTCCCTGACCACTAATACTCGTCCATGAAATATCTGTGAGACACAAAGGGCAAAGAATTAGCATAAACAAAATAAAAAATTCAGCATTACCTATAGAAAATGCCTCAAAAGCTACATTGTCATAATATAATAACAGTTACCAATCAAACTTGCTAGGGGGAAAACAGATGCAAGCATGAAGCTATATTGTGGTTAGACTGACAGGTGTTTAAGTTTGTATGAAAGAATGCACAATAAAATGGCATAGTACCGATCCACTTGTCTGTATTGCAGCCTTGAGTTCATCAGCAGAAGAAAAAGAAAGAAATCCATAAACACGATTTTTCCTTCCTTTGCGGTCATACAGAACCCTTGTGCTCACGACAGTGCCAAATTGGCTAAAGTGCTCCCTTAGATCTTCAGGTCTGACAGACCATGCAAGATTACCCACATAGACTTTATGCGGGCTTTCAAAGACAATGTCCTTTTTAGGTGCTGTATTCAGAGTTTCGGTATTCCTACCAGTCACCATCTCAGCTGAAAATTTCACACGCATTTCACGTCCACCTAGATCCTAGTTAAACATAAATAAATAAACAAATAAAATAAAATATCAGGATTAGAAACACCTAACTTACAGAGGCGAATTTTGAACTTACAGATCCATCCAGGGAAGCAATTGCTTCTTTTGCTTCTGCAATAGAACTCATTGTAATATAACCACACCCTTTGCTAATACCTGTCTCAGAATCCCGTGAAATCTGCAATATTTAAGAACTTATGTTATTTATAGTCACACAAAAAGTATGAATTGAAAGAATCACAGAAAACAAAGGCACAACAATCAACAAATTCTTTAATCATGTGATTTTTTTTTTCTTCTGTATATTGTTATATAGTAATGAAGATGTTATTCAATCTAATAAAGAAGTGATAATATACAAAATACAGAGTAATAGACAACTACTCATTTACTTGAAAACTGAACAACTTGCACTCTACTAATATATCAACATCAACTTGAGTAGATATAAACATACAGATGGTTCAATAAGTATGTTATTTTTTAGAACCATCATTGAATTTAAACAGGCAACAAATAACTGGTATGCAACAACACTCAAATAATGTCATACTGACATGCATCATTAGGAATAGTAAAAATTGAGCAGCCAGATAAGAATAAGGCCTGCATTAGTATGGAAATATTTATACTCAATTCTCAAGCAATGCCAAATAGTTTTAAATGACACGGGATAGGACCACCTCAAGTTTTTTATGGAACAGGGCACACTACTATCTCTCTCGTCCCAATACTTGGGATAGAGGATATCCCAAGATGCGCCCAATTAGGATGGTGGGATTGTTTTGTCTTGACATTTGGGACAACAAGCGAATCATGTATCCTGCAAGATGTCCCACCGGGAGCTAAAACCCTGCCTATAAATGCTAAAATATAACATCAACAAATTTATCATTTAACTTTAAGTTGTAAAATTCCTTACGAAGCATCACAAAACCCTATAATTATAATAGCCCATTAGACTTAATGATGATACTCAAGTAGATAATTTAAGCATAGAGAAAACATATAAACATTTCTAATACATAATTTTCATATATAATACATCAATATACATTAATTTTATTTAATAATATGTGAATCTAAATCAGATATTCATAAGGCTAGGCTCACCTATCGTATATTCAGGCTCCCCCCCAATGGCTTGGCGAACAAGGATCCTAAAGCCAAATCCAAATATTTGGCACAAAGCATGATTGCCATAGTTATGGTGATACATGCTTGCTTAAGAACACTTCAGTTATAGATTATTATTGCTATAATTTGATCCTATTATATAAACTAAAATATCCCGTGCATAAAAAGATAAATTGTATACAGACAACATCATGATAGAATATAAAAATATGATGATATTCATGAGATCAGTAAGAGTGCTAATACTTGCACAACCTAAAGTTCAGTTCAATGTAGGGCAATCCTGTGAGGGTATTGACGTTGAGATGCTTGTGGCAGAAACTAGGAATAGTGCATACATATCACACACATTTATTTGTTTTTGTATATATATCTATGTATGCATACATATACATGCATATGTGTGTTAGTCAACATCCACATGCGAACACGTGTGTGTGCACGTCCCTGCATACATGTGCATTTGCTTGTGTATTTTGTAAGGGTGCACACTTGCTTGCGCATTTTTGTAAACAAATACATGCATGGATACCCACATATGTGGTCAAAAGGTATATAGACTACACAATCATAGTACAAAAGGGGCTTAGAAACTAGTTGGAAGTGGAGTGTTTCTCAAGGGAACTTGATTTAAATGATGGAAAAAGACATAGATCCAATAATTGAAAAATGCATCAGATAAAGCTAAATCAAATAACTTCGAGAAAGCTTTTATTCTTGGGATCATATGATTATTATATACTAAAATATTACATAGGTCAAATGTGCAAAATTCATGTGATTGTTTAAGGCATATCTTAGTTGATTTGATTTTTGCTTTCTACTTGAATCAAAAATAAAAGTATTCAATATAATTGCCTTTTTTTCCACTCATACAGTCCTATTAATTGTGGTCATAGTTCAAGAACATAAGAGGAAGAAATCACTCATATTTGTTGATTCCCATTAACTAGTCAATGGTAAATAGGGACATTGAGAACCCAACCCTATAGTTGCTTAAAACAGAATATAATCTCTCTAGTAAATAGCCAAAAATCAGTGACCTAATAAATAAAACCAACCTTCATAACAAATTTTAGGCAATAAGAAAATTTCAAAAAAAACATTTTTTAGTAATAATGACAAAAACATTTTCAACCACCAAAAAGGATTAAGCAAGGTCCGCAAAACCCGCGAATCGGTGCCGAACTAGTGCCGGACTAGTTTGGTTTGGTTCGAGCCGATTGGCCTTTTTTCTTTTCTATTTTTTAAATTATAATGCTTTTCATTCATGTTTTCAGGTATTTTATCACATTAATGTCAAATAAAAGTTATAAAAAAATGAAACTAAAAAATCAAAAAGGATGTGTTTTTAAATTACATAAGAATAAAAATTTTAAATACATATGTTATACATAATAAATACGTAACAAATAATACATACCGACATCTAATGTCTGATAGAGTGTCTATAAAAGACATGGACATTGGGGTCCTGCTCATAATTTGCGCCTAGGAGAGAAACCGAGCTCTCATGAGCATTGCAGCTCCACTCCGTTGGATCACCATATGCAACTCATCCATGCTTCATCATGCTACCCCTGTGACAGGATACTAGCCTAGTTATACAAAAGATCATGCTAGCGAAATTCGAAATGGTAAGCATTACAAGGCTGTGGTACTAGAACATATTAACCGCTCGAAGCCTCCAGTGTAGAATATCCATGAGCTGATACATCTGATAAAGGATATCCACATCCCCAAGGATGTGGGTCATAGCCAGCCAACGTGAAATAAGATCTGGTGTATGAATCTGAACCAAATATGTCCAAAGATCGTACTCCACATGCTAGATCGTCTATATTAGTAGCTCCATATCTCAAACAACCTTATAGGCTTGATCTCTTGTCAGCAATAGTCTTCCCACATGCTCTACCGGATTGTGCCCTATGGTCCCTATCCTGTGTGGCATGAGTGAATTGCAGCTTATCGATGAATCAAATACCTTGGGGCTATGCCTCTTCTATGAGTTTCTAACCACTTGACACTCCATCATCGCTCAAACAATCGTTATCACTTGAGTCCCATGCCTTGCCACGAGTGAATTGCAGCTTATCGATGAATCAAATGCCATGGGGCTATGCCTCTTCTATGAGTTTCTAACCACTTGACGATCCATCCTTGCTCAAACAATTGTTATCACTTGAGTCCCATGCCTTTAAATCCGAGTACCCTAACTCCTCCATCACTCTCTGCAATGCCTTCACCTTCTTACTAATTTGGAGCACTACCTCATCCCTCACTTTCTAACTCCAAGAATGAGTGTCATACCGACCTCTTCCTAGCAACTCTCTCAAATCTGTCAAAGGATGCCTCAAACTCTAACAATGACAAGCTATCCTTAGACCTCTGTGTCATAGGTATGTGTCTCTGAGCCCATTATTTGGATCTACCTTAACCTCCTTAAAAATTTCTCTCATGGTCAAGGAGGCAATCCAAACTTATCCAGCCACAAATAGCATGAACCATGGAATATTATCCTAAATATGTCTCAACGCTAGTCTATGTTCACTACAATTTTCGATTAGACTAAAGTGCATTGAGGAGAAAGTAGAGTTAAAATATGTTGATCCACTAAATAATGACTTTATTCAAGATGAGGATGATATAAAACTAATAGATGAAACTAAGGCTGGAGTTAAATATAAGTTAGAACTATGGCGAAATACATTAGAATCTAAAGTATTATTTATGTTAAGTAAGACAAAAAACAGAATATACAGAATGCAATTTTAATATAATTAAAAGTAAAAATGAAGGTGAAGTAAAAATTGGGGACCATAAAGTTACTAAAAATGTTTATTTTCAATATTTGGGATCAATTATTCATAAGGAATAATTGAGTTGAGTTAAGAATTATTCATAAGGAATAATTAGATGAGTTGAGTTGAGTTGAGAATTATTCATAAGGAATAAGAGATTGAGGATAATGTCCATAGAATTAAAGCAAGTTGAATGAAATGAAGAAGTGCAACTCAAATATTATGGGATTGTAAAATACCTACTGAGTTGAAGGAAATGTTTTATACGACAGCCATAAAACTAGCTATATTTTATGCATGGAATGCTATGCAGTTAATAAAATATACTTACATAAGATGAATGTGGTGGAAATGAGAATGTTAAGATGGATATATGGTAATATAAGAAAAGATAGAATAAAAAATGAAACTATTGTAAAAAGATAAAGGCAACTCCAATCGAGGATAAATTAAGGGAAGGATGATTTAAATGATTTGGATATGTACAATGCAAACCTAGAGATGCACATATGCGAAGGACTTACTTGATACTTATAGAAAGAAAAAGAGATGAAGTAGACTAAAAATTATGTGGAAGAAAGTGATAAAGAAAGATTTATAATCTTTGCACCTTACAAAATAAAATATGACAAAACCGATCTGAACAGAAAAAAAAAATCATGTAGCTAACCCTAACTAATTTAGAATTAAGATTAAGACATGAGATGGTTCCTCCGTTTGCTATGGATCCATGCAAACAGGGACTAGTTAAGCTCACATCCATTGGAGGAGTCTATTTGGGAGAAAATCCAGATCGCCAATCTCCTCATATTTCAGGCTATCTCCTGAGATGAACCTACCATTCAGCTACAAATATAAGGGTGGATTAGATACTACCATTAATTGAATTTAGAGTACAACATTGTAGTCATGTAAAAATACCTAAAGACATGTTATGCACCCCAACAACAACTGCTCTCTCCCAAAAGGAGTGGCTACATTTTCTAAAAGCCTTGCTGCTATTAAGAAGATACATTACACTTTTTCAATTCTAGCTCAAACACGTGATCAAATCAAATCAAAAAATTATTCACCTCCTTAATATATCTTGCCGTAGTTGTGGGATTAGACTCCATTTTGTAGATCACACTGTGCAGGGCATTTAGAAGGAGATTGCCTCCAGACATCTTCTTGTTCTTCATCTCACCAAATTTTGTAGGTGCATTTTCCAGTCAAATAGCCTTAAATGGTGGCAAACTTATTTATAGGATGAACACCATGATTGTATATGATGTTGAATGCCCTCTTTTTTGCTTTCATGTTCAATGCCTTTTTCAACATATTTGTCTCATCAATATACACATCATAATTTATCATTTTTGGCAAGCAACAAGATCCTTCAAACAATACAGTTTTGGATAAGGATGGGAGACTTGGTTTGGCTCGGTCCATCACAGTTGTCCCATTATGGTTCCAGGATGGTACATGACCTTAGATCTCTCAAGATTGTGCATCTTGTTCAGCCCCAACACAACAGTGTTGGAACAGATTAGGACTGCTGTGTCTTGACATTTGGGATGATTTGATATCTTGATTATTCGCTGAGACATCAATTTTTTTATATGTTTTTGGTTTTCCTTGTTTTCTTGTTTTTAGTGGTTATTTTAAGATTTTCTTGTGACATTTTGTTTAAATTCATGACCTTTTTTTTTGTTTAGATATGATTGATAGGTGCTGTTTCATATATATATATATATATATATATATATATATATATATATATATATATATATCGTTATTTATCAATTTTTTAGAAAAACACAAGTTCCAATACCGGTAGACCATCAACACAAAAGCCCATTCAAGGGCTAAAAACACCTAATACTTCATTAATACAACAAAACAACCAAACGTTAAAGGACACATCTTATTGTTTCCCAAGTACACCAACTTGCCCAAGTGTTGGTGTGGAATTATCTTGGTACCGTGTCAACATGGCCCTAGATGAGAAAAGGTCCTGAAACCAGGATTCAAACAACTTTTACACCTTTTGTATATTGAATAATTCATATATTTTTGGGCTTGAACTGTTAAAAAAACAGGGTGCAAATTTGAACTCAGTAAAGGGATAGGAAAGAGAAATGGATGGAATGAGTGCAAGGTAACTGTATGGTGAGATGATGGTGACCCTTTATGTATTGATTGGTTCTGACAACATTCAACCTGTTTTCATGTGGTGTTTTGCTTGCTCTGTCTCTTTATAGAGGTTGACCTTTGGAGTTTGCAGAGATTGACAATCAATTTTGGCATCAATTTCAGCTCCGCTCTCCCCCCCCCCCCCCCCCAACCCAAAAAAAAAAAGGTTTCCTTTCTTCTTAATGAAGGTGATTTGAAGATTGGATCCACTTGCTGGTAGTTGTTTTTTCTTAAAGGAATATGATTCTTGATTGATTGATGTTCCTTGAAAATGTTGTGCATGCAATATATGGATGCTAGCAATATTGATATTCTAACTAAGTAGTACTGGTGAATTTTATTTGATGATAGCATCAAACAACAAGACTTGGTGTCTCAGATTATGGTTTTTTAATATCAACAAAATAGTGGTAGATCTAGAATCCTTCTCACTGATGCTTATTCAACATTTTTCTTGAATATAAGATGGATTGATTTGACAGAACTGTAATTTGTTGGATATACTGAGGGTAGCAAATGTGTGTGAATCAGATAAACCCATACTATCAAAGTTCATTGAATCAGTATGGTTGACTTGCCAATCCTAGACTGGTTTGGTATGATACCAATCCGGCATTCGATAAGAAACATTTCAACTCAAATAAGCAACAAAGCATTAATTTAAACAAGATTTTGGCTATACCGAACTGACTGGTTATCAGTCCGTTTCATTATGCCGGTTTGGTGCCCCTGCCAAACTAGGCCGAACCATGAAATACCGTGTCGAATGATCCAATTTGGGTTGGTTTGGCTAGAATTCAGCTGAAAGAACTGGTGGGCTTTGGAGAGCATGGGTTGGGGGGAGGGAGAGTTTGATGGCCCATGTGAGTTGCTGCTACTGTACTTTAAGCGAGCGATGAGTTAAGTTCTCAACTCTCTCTCTCTCTCTCTCTCTCTCTCTCTCTCTCTATCTATCTATCTATCTATCTATCTCTTATTTCTTCCTTAAAAACCTCCACTAATCTCCATTTTTGCAGCACATTGATGTCAAAAGGGGGAGATTTGAGCTTAAAATCAGCTTTGCCTTCCTCCATTCTCCTTGTTCCTCTCTTTTTTGCCTACTTTAAAGTTTTGAAATATAAAAAATGTGAGGAAATTTTGTCAAAACTCTAGGGTTAGGCATGGTTTTGTAATATGTTGTAAATCTAAGAATGATCTACTCATATCAGCAAAACTCTTGATTTTTCGTTGCACATTTTTTAAAATTAAAGATATATTTTTGATTAAAAATTTATAAACAATTTTCAAAAATTACTGTAAAATCAGAAACATGATTGGAGTTATGGTGGCTACTTTATACTCTAATTTTTTTCAATTTGTTGAAATTTAGCATGTTTATTGATTTCACAATCTAGTCCTAAATTTCACTAAATTAAAATTAATGACGAGCAGCACATGTCTGAGGTCTAGAAAAAATATATGTAGCACCTCTAGTTGGATTCTACATGAATCTGAATTAAAATCAATTTTTAAAATTTTATAATAAAAAATTATTTTTAATTACCAATATTGAATTAAGTTAAAAATTTATGAAAAAACAATAATATGTATGGATATCTTAGAAGTATTTTTTCTGATGCATTGATTATATTTTTTTGCATGATAGTGAAAATTTGCTATTTTGAAAAATAATTAAATTATTATGAAGTTGGAAGATGTATATAGCACCCATGAGATGTGTATTGCACGAATTTGAATTAAATAAAAATTTTGGGGCATTCTAAAATTTTTAATATTTTCAACTCAAAATTAATTTAAAAATGTTAAATTAATTTATAAAATTATGAAAAATTAGTATTTCATATGGATAATTTAGAAATATTTTGTGAAGCTTCAACTATAATTTTTAGTTGATGATGAAAATGTATTATTTTTTTTAATTTGGAGATATGGATTCGGGATAAGCAAAAACTAAGGATGTAAGGCAGGCTCACGATATACCACCTTAAGGCCGAACCGTTAGTAGTGCCGATATTGCAACATGACCATAAAGAAAGTAGGAATAATTAAATTGAAGTAGCATCTAGCTGGTGGTTACCACAATGTCAGCTAGTGCTAGAAATGCCCATAGGAGGTTTGTGAGTTGATAAAAAAGCATTTGCAGACTTAAGGCAAAGAAGCAAAGTGTTATAGAGCAAAATGTGGAGGTAGAGCGATGGGTAGCAGAGCCACAATCTTACTACTTGAGGGATCCGAATGAAGATAAGGAGTCGGATTTAGATGATACGGAGGCAGAGATGATTAGAGAGGCCATGCAAGTCGACCGAAAGGAGTGCCAGAGGGAGGAGATTGCTAGGAGTAAGACTCAATTCACTATGCAACCCTCACGATATGAAGAGGTTGGTGGTCTAGGATGGTCGAGACAGGCTCATCAGCTATGCATAGGAGCTTGTCCATGAGAGAGGTACTTGGTAAGCAATAGAGTTAGATAGCTCCCATGTTTGGGTCCTTTGGCATTGGCAACAAGAAAGGAAAGAAGTCCAAGCAGATCTGCTTAGATGCGGAGATCCATGATCTTGATCAGGGGCCGATCTACATGTACATGAGCATAGGCAATTGTCTCCCTTAGATTTTGAAATATTTCTTTGATGTTCTATTAGGTCATTAGCTTTTGAATTCCTTATGTATGAAAATTCTTCCCCTTGAGAGTTCCAACAAACTGCTTCTCGACGAGATACTACATTAATTTATATTAATTTTAAGAGAGAGATAGAGAATAAGGATATAAGTTATATCTCTATTCCTTTAACTGAAGAATAAATATTTGAGTTATATTCCTATTCTATTAATCATGTTCTTTTTCCACTAAAGAAAAAGGATATGAGCCATATCCCAATTTTTTTTAACTGAAGAATAAGGATGCGAACCATATAATCCAACCACAAAGTCTTTTACCTCTCTTAAAGTCTTTTACCTCTCTTCCCATTTTGCTCAAAGGACTACCAGCTGAACTAGTCTTCACTTTGAATGTTCCCATGTTGTGAATTGTTTGAATGATACTGTTTTACCTTCATGGTTTATGACCTATGGTTCTCCTGTAACATAGAGGTTCTAGATGGTAACAAGTTTGCTCTCTCTTTTTCATCGCCTTCTGTTTTTGTGGATATAGGCTTTGAGGTAAAGCTCCTTGCAATCCAAAGGAGGGTCTTCAAAGGGCAGATTTAGCTACCGAGACATGGACTCCACTATCCTATCCCATGTTTTGTTTTTAATAGAGAGAAAGAGAGAGAGAGAGAGAGAGAGAGAGAGAGAAGAGGAGAGGGAGAGATCTTCTGGGATTTAGGATAGGCTTGCGGTTTGCATGACTTGGGAGCTGCATTAGCTCTTCCTGAACTTTATTTGGATTGAAAGGAGCTTTATATCTTCTCTCTTGTTTTGAGTATACTTGTTTTTCTCTTATCTCCTCTTTTATGCCTTTGATTTTAGCTTATGACATGTTAGAACCTATACAGGTCAGATTCCATTGTAAATTTCCATCTTTGGTGCAAGACTTAGCATTTTATTTGAGTTGAGTGAGCCCATGTTCTTATTATGTTACTCATGTATTTCTTCACTAAAGAGCAAGGATATAAGCCATATCCATATTCTTACTCTTATACTTCTTCACTAAAAAACAGGGATATGAGTCATATCTTTATTCTTTTAACAAAAGAATAGAAATGAGTCATGTCCCTATTTTATTACTCATGTAATTCTTTACTGAAGAACAAGGATATGTGCCATATCGTTATTCTTTTAACTAAAGAATAAGGATATGATATAAGCCATATCTTTATTCTATTACTCATATACCTGTTTACTGAAAAATAGGGATATGAGCCATATTTTTATTCTTTTAACTGAAGAATAAGGTATGGGTCATATCCTTATTTTGTTACTCATATACTTCACTAAAGAACAAAGATATGAGACATATCCCTATTCTTTTAATTGAAGAACAAGGATATGAGTGATATTCCTATTCTTTTACTCCCGTGAGTGAGTCACAACTCTTATTGTTTCCTTTTTTGGATCCGTTTGATGTCTATTAAATGAGCATCTTTCTACATTAATCTATTCAAATCTTAAAGCAAAAATTAAGCTATCAAAGGGTTTTCCATATGAAAGAACATCTAGTATTCTTTCGTATGAAAGACCTAACTTGGATCCTTTAAAAAATCCTATCAAACCTTGAAACAATTATTTAAAATTCACTTTTTCATCCTTTTCCCACACCTACTTTCTGGTTCCCACCAAGTGCCATCTGAACGAAGTGGGAATGAAAAGCAACTTTCCTTTTCCTGCATATTGGACCTAGAAAGAGAGAGAGAAAGAGAGATGAAGCAAGAGGAAGAATCAAAGAAAGAGTAGAAGACAAGAGAATAAAATGAAGAAATGCAAAAAAAAACACTAGAAGAAAACAAGAAAAGAAAAGAACACCTGCTCAAAAAATCCTTTTTACCCTCAAGGTATCATCGTATCAGATATGTAAAAAATTCTTAAACCCTAATTTTAAATTTTGATAAATCAATATTGTTGAAATAGATTATGTTTCAATTTAACTAATCAATTTTTTTTGTACTTATCATAATTTTTGTTTTAGTTACTCAAGTGTTATTGCTTAATTGATATTATGATGGTGTGCTATAAAGAATGTTTTCTTTTCTTTTCTTTCATGATTACTTGGATGATTTTAGCTAAATTGATATTATAACAGGGTGTTAAAAAAATAAATATTTATCATTTCAAAAATTATTCTTAGAGAAAGTATAATTCACTATCCCCCTAACCGAAGGTCCTGACTTGGCCACTGAACTTGATCCACATACCTTTCCAAGTAGAGATTTGCGGCAGTAGAGAATTGACACAATGCTTGTGAAGATGTAAGGATAGAAAATTTGAAATGTGGAAGTCAATTAGGAAGTGGTCCTTCTTCAACCACATAGCAGCAAATACTGCAAAGAACATATATTACTCGTTTATGATCAGTGCCATCTATAGAGCCGGTCAAGGTGTTGATTCTCTAAAGCCGAAGGACATATATGATGACCTACTAAGTCAGAGCAAGGTGTTGCAGTGTTGAATAGCCTCCTACTAGAGCAACTGGGAGACATATGGCCCCACTTTGATCTGTGATGGATGGACAAGACTCAGTAGATAGGGATTCACATATTATGACAATAAGACATTCTTTTATAAGTATATAAATGCTTCGAATACAGTGCACGATACATACTATATCTTTAGACTGATGAAAAATATGGTTGATAAGATTAGAGAGTAGCATATCGTACAGATCATCACAGATAATAGCATATAGTATAAGGTTGCTGGAGAGGTCATATATCTTTTGGACCCTGTATGTGGCACACTGTATTGACCTGATGTTGATGGATATTGTAAAGATTTGTAGAGTTAAATTACTTATTGGGACAGCCCAGATCATCATCAAGTTTATCTATAACCATACATGGGTCTTAGCATTGATAAGAAGGCACACTGGAGGGTGAGATCTTGAGGCCCATAGTGAAATGGTTTGCTATGCATTATATATAGTATTGGACAATATTTCAGAAGGTAAAGCTAGCTTCCACCAGATGTTTGGGCGCAAAGAGTAGCAGGATAATAGATATGCTTGGGTCAGCACAGAGGGTACTAAGGTGGAGGGCATAGTCATCAACCAGCAGTTTTGGGTGTGAGCAGAGTATGGTAAAAGCTATCACCCTATTATATCAAGTGGCGAGGGTTGTGAACAACGAGAGATACCCCCCTTAGATGGGCTTCATGTATCATATGACGATGAATGCCAAAGAGAAGATTAGATAGATATATCTGAAATATGCCCAAGACTATATTAACATTATGAGCAGCAATGGGAGAGCTACATCTAGTAGGTAAGAATTTATTTATTTAATAATTCTTTCATCATTTACTTGTTCAGTAATTTGAATTCATCAATTAATTTATGGGATTGGCAGCTTATTACTTAAATCCGAGGTTCTAGTACAGCATTTCCGTAATGGGATGGATGAAGAACTTTAAAAAAACTATAACAAATAACAAATTTCACAAGAAGCAACAGAAACTAAAGGCACTTAACAAGGGAGCACTATATGTGATGCACTTCAACAACTTCATGGATCCAATTTTTTTACACACATTGGTCACCAAGCAAGGGGAACTGAGTTCATTTGATAAACTGACCAAATGAATTCTAAATGAATTGGAAGAGGCTAGGGGAAGAGGAAACGATGCAGTTTATAGAAACCAAAATTGAACTAGATGGAGCTACCAAAGGGCTAGAAGGCGATTGGGTACAAATGGATTTAGAAAATCAAAAACAAAAACCAATGGCTAAATTGAAAGACACCAGGCCAGTGGCTTTGCACAAAGGGAAAGAATGGATTTCTTCTGAAAATTTTGCACCAATGGTTAAATGGCAACTGTTCATCTTTTTCCTTATATTTGTTGCCTTGACTTGAAAATATGAAGACCGAAATTTCTTATCACAATCTTTAAAATAGGTTCATATGCAACAACCTCAAGACTTCGCTGAAAAGTATAAGGAAAATCTCTCGTGTAAGTGCAAGAAGTAATTTGAATTTAAACAGAAACATCAAGGCAATTGTCTAAGAAAATCAATACTTCCACGGTTTGTTGGCATTACTGAAGAAGTATGACCAATTTTTGTCTATTCAAACCCTTTAAAGGTGCTATCCATGTGGTTTTAGTCCTGTAAAGCAAATTCAAGATGGTTCTTTCTAAATAAAATTGCTGCTACTTTATTTTGCAGGAGAATCAAATTTTGATATTTTAAAATTCAAGTAATCATACAGGAAATTGCATGGCCACTTGAAATTCCTCAAACAGTAGCAAGATTAATAAAGCAAAACAGTTTAACCTCTTGTGATTAAATTCGCTTCGCTCTAGAAATATGTCCAATCGAATGAAATCTCATAAGTACCTCGACGGAAAGCAAGGTCCCATAAGGCTTGAAGAGATCCAAGAGCTGAGAGATGTCGCAGCTTCTAGGCAAATTACACGCGTACAGTTCGCAAGCCCCGCCCGAGCTCTTGCCTCCTCCAAGTCCCCGACCACTCCACCATCCTCTACTTTCTCTTCCACAGTCGCGGTTTTCTCCTCTTCTTCTGCGACGGCAAGGACCCTCGACTTCCTTTTACTTCTGGAGGAGGTGAGAGGGAAAGCAAAAAGAGGGGCGTGGGAATTGAACAGAGAGATGGAGGAGAGAGAGCACGAGATTGGCGAAGGAATACGGAGGAGGGAGGGAGGAGGCTGTGGATTGAGGGAACGGAAGAGAAAAAGCGCAAGCGAGGAGGTGGCCATCGCTGCCGCCGCCATGGGGGCCAGCGAGGAAACGAAAGGGATAAGGGAGGGAAAAGGAGCGTCTCCAAGGCGTCCGGCCGATGGGCTTCCTTTTAAAACAGGGCCCATGGAAAGGACTGGGACGCCCTTCGAGAACCGGTAGCGGCGTTCTCAAGTTTTATGGTTTGTTTCTAAAATTTTTTTTTTGAAATTTTACAAGAAAATTGCATTCTATCTTCATCATTGGCGAGCTAGTAGTATTTATTTTCTTTCACGAAAAGGAATCTTCGTTGAACTCTCTTAGACCATGAAATGCCAGCACCGGGCGGCAACTGTAATAAAGCTAGATATATACCGGTCCATAGCTCCTAGTTTATATAAAAATTAAAAAAAAAAATTATAATATTAATCTTTGAACTTAGGGATTATATTATTTTTTTTTAAATTTTAAAAAATTATAAAAATAATTATGAGCTATCTTTTTTTTTTTGTTTTATTTTGATCATTATGATTAAATAGAAGAGAAGCCATTTGATTTTGTTTTACATGGCAATATAGATAATAAAATTAAATTTAAAACTCGTTATCAACCCATTAATCGGTTAACTTAATGTTAATATTTTTTTAAAAAATAACCTCTCCTTCTCCCTTTCAACATGCGCACACACACATGGCATCCAGCCCCCGCCTCCTATCATGGCCCTTCCTCTATCCCTTTCCCGCGTTGAGGGAAGGGGAGGAGAACTCTACCTTTGCTGCAAGCTTTGCAGCGAGCTCCGATACTCGAATTGGCTTGAATGTTAGAACAAGCTTTTGAGCTCCAACTGAATATGGGTAAACGAGGATAACTAGGTATGCAACCAACAATAGTAGATTCTGAATCAATAGGTAAACCCGCTGCCTCTACTTTTGCTTCTAGCTTTAATACATGCTCTCAAACATGGACTAAATATTGATCTACACCTAGGTACCTTGCTGCTAGATCCGCTATTGGAACTTAGTCAACTACATCTTGGAACTTAGTTAGCTACATCTTGCCATTGCTACTTTCCTTTCTACTACTAGTGGTTTCGGATCATCTTCAATTGTGTGTATGTATGGTGGGAGGAGGGAGAGGAGAGAACGCGGATAAGGGACAGAGAAAGGGGGGAGGGAGGAGGCCATGGTCGAGGGGTGGATGGAGGAGGCCGTGGGACGAAGAAGGCAGGGGAGGCGAATGGACGGAGAGGGTAACGACGGAAGGTGGCAGAAGGAAAGGAGGTTTTTTTTTTAGGATTATAGAATATCCGGTTGATAAGTTAATAGGTTGATCATAATTTTTAATTTTAATTTTATCATCTAAATTACCATATGAGATAAAATCAATAGTGTTTTTCCAATTTAACAATAAAGATTAAAGTGAAACAAAAAGAAAAGTTTGGGATCGCTTTTACATCTTTTTAAAGTTTAAGGACTAAAGTGACACAACCCTATAAGTTCAAAGATCACTACAATAGTTTAAATAAATAAAAAATAATATTTTTTTTTAATTTTATACCATGCAAAGCAAGGCTGGTGTGATTTAAATTTGAAAAATAAAAATATAATTGTTAATTTTAGATAAAAATAAGATGAGAAAATGTAAATTTATTTTTAAATTTTATATTATTATAGTTATTTTATATATGTATGTATGTTTGTGTGTGTATATATGGTCATTGAGGCATAATAAACTACTAGAGTGCTTTAGAAGCCATAAGAGTATTTATTTTCTTTTCATTTTGTTTATCAAAGAAAAAAGTCTCCTATTGAGCTTCGATTTCCAATAATGTTTTATATATAAATGCTTTATTTGTATGTTGAAATAATATTTAAAAATTAAATAATAATAATATTTAAAAGTTATTTAACTTATATGTATACATATTTTAGTCACTTGTAGGCGAATTTATTATTTTATTTGATGTAATATACATATCATCTTGTAATATATTTTCTTAAAGAGTATATGATAACAATCTATTATTTAAGAAAATTATATTATTTTGTAGAAATAAAAATTGTAATGACCTAAATTTTAATTTAAAACTCAAGTGTATATGCTAAAAAGAAAGATGATTTTATCTGCTCACACTTTTAATTTTTGAATAGTATAAATTAAAAATTAATTTATAGGCAAGCTGGCCAATAAATGCATTTTAAGGCGCAAAAGAAAATAGAATCATCCATATGAAAAAGGGAGGAAACTATCATTTAACACTATTAGACGAATGGCAACATAAGAGTAAACATTTTTAGCTTTATTATCTTACTAGGCATGTGTATTGCATAAATGTTGATTAGATTTAAATTTTAAAAATAAAAATACGATAAAAAGTTTTAAAATTGAAAATTATTTTTATAAAATGATATGAAATATATAATTTTTATAATGGTAAGGAGATTATTTTATTTAAAATGCCATGGGTTCTTTTGTTGGTCTCTATGCCTTTTTAATTAACCATTGATTTTAATTTGAAGGACAAGGTTTACTAGTTCTATGTGGCTTTAGGTTACTTGTTTTTCTTGATAAGGCTAAATATATATTTTTTATTTTGAGATGTTCTGATCCTATTATTTTTGGATTTCTTAATGAGGCTTAATATTGGACTTCTTTTTCTCTTTGTTTCTTGCCTAGAATGTTTGCCATGAATGTTTTCTTTTAGTTTAGAATCCCAAAAACCTATATAAATTAATTTATGATTTTCTAAGAATTTTGTCATAATATACTCATGTTTGTAGTTTACTAGATTTCTATTAGAGGCACCGGATACTTTAATGTTCCTAATATTTTGCCATATTGGTTGGACACTCATCATCTAGCAACGAGCCATTCTTGATCGACTTCATCCTTTTGTTGTTATTTTGGAATAACTGATTGTCTGGATGCTTATACAAGTGATTGAAAATAAATGTTTAAAAACAAGTGAGTGAGTAGGATGAGTCAATAATGGATATAATTAATGTTTGAGTAGCAATGTTATGGAAAGATACATGAGTTTCATGAAACATGAAAAGTTACATGAGTTGTATGAAATGTTACCTTAGGTAGAACTAAAAAGAAAGTCAAAAAAGTCAAATATAAAATATCTACAAACCCATATGGAGCCTATATAAGCCAAATGTGATCATATGGGTTAGTGCTTGGGTTAGAGGTCTGCATGATGTCTAGGCTTAGATTCATATGATATTTGAGATGACATGACCCATTAAATGAGAACCCCACTATAGCATGTAGAGCGTATTACATATGCTAAAGTTGACTGTTTAGCAAGTGACATGATCGATTCTTTTTCTGTCACTATGTGAGCCCTAAAACTGCGATATTCTCTTAAACCTAAAACTATATTATGATATTAGAGCTCAAAGTAACTTCCTTAACATTATCATCAAAGGTCATGAAAGATTGGTCACATAGATTGATATAAGTGTTCAAATAAGATCATTCGATATCGCACCTCGAGTCTATGATGTATAGCCTGGGTGATTGTTTTGCATAGTTACATAAAATTATGGATACAGACATTTGACTTGATGTTTTTGAATACTACTCAGAGATAAGTCTTGAGGTTGAGAGCACTTGATATGTTGTGATTGAATTATCTAAAGTATAATGGAAATTAAATTGGTGATATATTACATTAGTCAGATGGTGACTTAACCTCCCACTGTATGTGTTTTCATTAGGTTGCACATTTCACTACCTATATGAGGTAAGATCTATAAATGAGGTTAAAAGTTCTACATCCTATGTGGTTGAGTGAGATATTGGTGGATGACCTATATTTGATCATGTCAATGCCCATGTAGGCATTGGTTTCTGAAACTGACTCCCACTATGTATTGACCTTTTATAACATCCCTAGGCTAGAGAACATCTAGGTGTATGAATAGAGAAAGAAGGAGATCTCTCCCATACACAAGGCTTTTGCATCCCACCATCAAAGAGTAGAATAGTAGTATAAGCATGAACCAAGAAAAAGACTCTAGTAGCCTCTCTCTACTTAGTGATATCAAGATATGAGAAACTATGACTAGGAAAGTAAAGTCATCAATTCATAATTAATCTTTTGCACTCAAGTAATCAATTTACTATGACTTCCCCTTCAAGGATAATTCGAGAAGAGCAACATATCATGACACAATGGAGTGAATCAAAATAATATGATTATTAGGGACAAGAATACTTTTCACAACAACAAAACCATTTGTAAAAAAATTACACTAGTTATTTTATTTTGTTTTATGTAATTTGCTTCCCTGTACTTAGCACCATAACCAAATCTTTAGAGTATTCATCTAAAGGCAAAAAAAAAAACTAGTTGCTTAGAACATTAAGCTTAACAATGGCATCAATTGTAGTTGAATTCTCTAATGTAACAACTAGATAACATAAATGGGAGGATTATGAAAAGTCATCCTCAATGTTTCCATCTTCCAAATTTGAAAACTTTTGCTTCTTAGTTCTTATGGAAGCAATTAAAAGATGCCAAATGTAGCTATGGGCCACACATGAAATAGATTTTTTAATGTTCTCACTTCTAGCGACCTAATCCTAACACTCCAAATACTAAAGTTTGTGGCTTTGTGGAGTCCTATTCTTTATGAAGTTTGCTTTATATAAAAAAAACTATTATTAATAAAAATATAGATAAAACTATTCCCTGGGTCATGATATAAAGAAGGGTTCAAGATCGAAGGGGAAAAATATAGTGGGAGGAACAGGGAATTATATTCATTTAGCAACTACACCGGTGAGGTGAGCATCTTTTTTTTTTCCTCTTAATATATTAGTAAAAAATCAAAATTAAAAGTTATCCATTAAATTTTTAATGAAATAAGTTTATTTTTTGTGCAAAACAATTATTTGCATGAAATTTGGAGATAACATGAACGGGCTTGGATTTAGAATAATAAAATACAAAAATCATTTTTATATAATGCAAATAAATTATTTATAATTATTACTTATAGAAAAATTATTATAAGCTATTGTCGCTTTGTTGATATTGTGATGCATTTGTATGATATATATAATATATGCAATGTCGAAAGGATATTTTATTTTATTTTTTGCATTATAAATAGTTCCAATTAATTAATTAGAATTTTTATGATATAATCAAACTAATAAATTAATAATTTTTAAGTTTCTAAACTACATCATGGTTTAATATAAAACTATTGATTCATTTTTCAAACAAAAGTTGCTAAGAAAGAAGAAAATAATATAACTTCGGCACCATCGGCATTTGAAGAATATAATTTTAAATCTTTTAGAATTGAACTTGAGCATCATCCTTTTAAGTCTCAAATAATTAGATTTACAAAAGTTGGTATTGCTTTTTTGAAACATGATTTAAGACTGCATCCTCAAATATGGGAATATCATGTTAACCAAAGAGATGAAACAAGAAGAGCTTATTTAAAAATGATCTCCCCCTTTCTCGATGGCCCTCATTTATTAGCATAGATATTCGGCTTCATTTGAGGGTGCAGGATCTCGTCAACCAGGATCTTTCCTCTTGGAATATCTCTATGATCATTAGCTTATTTGGAGAGGAGCTTGCTCGTCGGGTCCTTTCTATTCCTCTCACTTTGGGTCATATTCCTAATATGAGGTTATGGAGGAGATCTTGTTTAGCCAGGGCCCCCACCAAGGACCTTATTGAGGTATTTAGACCACAACCTCAGGACTCTCGGGATGCGAGTTGGATATGGAAGCTCTCTGTTCATCCCAGGGTCCAATTATTCATATGGAAGCTCTTGTAGGACTGTCTACCTTCTTGCTCTTTATTGTCGAGACGGGGTCTACATATTGAGGCGACGTGTCCACTGTGGGCAGGAGGAGGAGACTATTGATCATGCCATTTTTACTTGTCCAGTCTTGAGCGGGATTTGGTTAAGGATGAGTTATAATTGCAGAATGAATGATTCTAGTTCCTTCCGTTCCCCTTTCCTTATTGCTCTACGGAGGACTACTAGACAGCGCAGTGTTCTCTGGGCTATTACTGCTTATCAGATATGGCTGTCGCGAAACCTCCTTCTCTTTACTAATGAGACTATCTCCCCTCTCAAACTAGAGCGGAAGGTTAGATCTATGGCTGCTGAAAGCGCACTTCTTCTCACTGCTTATGATTCTTACAACCTTGGCCACTGGGGTTCCTCTGCTGCTACGGCAGCGAACCGTTGGACGGTTTATATTTTCTGGGAACCCCCCTCCAGGGTTTGTAAAAATCAACTTTGATGGAAGTGTACGTGGAAGACTTGCGGGGTCTGCATTTATTATTTGAGGGACTGATGGAGCTTTGATGGCGGCGGACGGTTTTGGCTCCCTTGACTCTTCTGTTCCCATGGCTGAGCTCAATGCTGTTTGGGCAGGTATTTCCCATGCTGTTACGCAGCTTCATGCGCATTGTCTATTCCTCTTACAGTTATTCAGTGGCTTCGCGCGGAATTCAGCGACCATGGCCCCATCAACCCTATTCTCAATGATTTCAGGCTGTTCTGCGGAGTGTCCACAATATCCACATCCATCATATCTACCGAGAAGCTAACTCTGCGGCTGATTGGGTTGCGGCGGATAATCACGGAGGCTCATAGATGGATGCAGGGTGAGCCCCTCTGCCCTTAAGCAGATTTTTACTCTGATATTTCTGGGCTAACTCGCACGAGGTTTGTGTGATCGGCCGTCTGTACCAAAAAAAAATGATGTCTTATCAAATTCATCTTGAAATCTATATGACAAACATCTCCATTAATATCAATATTCATGGGTAGCATTTGATTCACGATAATATAATATTATAGAGAATCTTATTTTCCTAGTAATCTTGCACTCGATAATCAGATTCTCATGAATGTAATATTACCATATTTAATGCATAGCAGTCCTTTTTCTTTTTGCTAAAATATGAAATGTTCTAATAAAAATCAAGATTTTTTAAGTTATATAATAATTTAATATGCAAAAAGGTCATAAATGTTACTAATTTAAAATTAAATATTTATATGGAAGTTAAAAGTGTAATTTAAGATTATTAGACTATAATAATTTTAGATACATACCTTTAAGGTGGAAATTTGATTACCATCATTTATGGTAATCTTAGAATATCAAAAATTAAATATTATCGCTTATCTTATTGTGAAATATGATAATTTGTATAATAATTTTTATTACCAAATTAGATTACCATTAATCAAATGGCCTTTTGATTTAATCTTTTTCCTACTTGGTTAAAGTATTACCCCTCAGAAGATGCTACATACTACTTAGCATACTACCAAGTGGATGTCTTGCAAATATATTTATAGTACAAGAATTTAGAAACTCTTTAAAATTAATTATGGAAAAGATGCATTGTTCTCAATCATGTTAGGGAGGATCCTTATTCACCGTATAATAATGCCATGAGAACTTGTGAGGATCCTCTTAATCAATCTATAATAATCTTATAATGTGCAAAGTTCAAAGCAATTTTTGAAATATTGATTGCATATGAAGACCGTTGTTGATATTGTTTGATGGCTAACATTTCAAGCATATGCTTTTAGAAGTCACAAAAAGATTCTCAACTCAACTCAACTCATCTAAGCCTTTTTCCAACCACATGGGGTTGACTACATGAATCTGCTTCCTTCACTCTGCTCTATTCAGGATCAAGTCATATTTAAATTATAAATAATTATATCTTTTTTAATTATTTATGCCGATGTTAGTTTAGGTCTACCTCTACCTCTATCCTTACCATGAATTGTTAAAAGATCACTCTTTCTAACCAGAACATCTAAAGGTCTACATTGTATATGTTCAAACTACCGTAATTGATTTTCTCTTATTTTATCTTTAATTGGGGATACTCCTATCATTTCTTTTATATGTTTATTTCTAATTCTATCTTTTAAAGTTTTACCATATCCATCTTAACATACGCATTTTTGTTATACTTAATTTATTCACATGTTATTTCAATATTGCCCAACACTCTATTTCATATAGCATAACTAGCCTAATAGCAGTTTTATAAAATTTTTCTTTCAATTTTAATGGGATGTGTCGATCATAATAGACTCCCAAAGCACTCCTCCACTTAATTCATCCTATTTTAACTCTATGATTCACATCTTCACCTATTTCACCTTCTTGCTAGATAATTGATCCCAAATACCTAAATTTTTTACTCCTTGATATCTGTTGGCTTGCAATCTTCACTATTTCTTTATTTATATTTTTACTCCCACTAAAATTATATTTCATGTATTCGGTTTTAGTTCTACTAATCTTAATACCTTTAGATTTTAAAGCCTCTCTTCAAATTTCTAGCTTAGCATTTTTCAGATTTAGTTTTATCAATCAACACTATATCATCTGCAAATAACATACAATATAGAATATTATTTTGAATATGTTTGGTTAATTCATCCATAACTAGTACAAAAAGATACGAACGAACTTAAAGCAGATTCTTGATGTAAACCTACAATAATTGAAAACTCACTAGTTTCTTCTATTGTTTTAACAATCTATCATACATATCTTTTGTTAATTCTATATACTTTTGGTAACATTTTTTCTCTAAAACCCACCATATTATTTCTCTAGGTACTCATCATATGCTTTCTCTAAATCAATAAAGACCATATGAAGGTCTTTTTTTTTCTCTATGTCTCTCTATCAATCTTCTTAATAAATAAATAGCTTCCATGGTCGATCTTCTAAGCATAAATCCAAATTGATTATTTGATACCAAAGTTTCAGCTCTTAATCGATTTTCTATTACTCTCTATCATAATTTCATTGTATGAATCATTACCTTAATCCCTCTATAATTTGCACAGTTTTGAATATCTTCTTTATTTTTGTATACGAGTATTAATATGCTTTTCCTCCAATCATCCAACATTCTTTTAGTTGCTACAATCCTGTTAAATAAATTGATTAACCACATGACTCTAGTTTTTCTAAGCCTTTCCAAACCTCAATAGGGATCGCATATGATCCTAATGCCTTTGCATTTTTTATTTTACTCAAGGCCTTTTTAACCTCAAGCATGCTAAATTTACGAAAAAATTTGTGCTCATTTGTTACTCCTATATTATCATATCCTTCTACCCTTAAATTTATCAAATTATTTTATTTAATAATTTTTGAAAATAATTTTTCCATCATTCTTTTATTTCTTCTTCTTTTACTAAGACACTTTCATCTTCATCCTTAATACATTTAATATAGTCAAGATCTTTTATTTTTCTCTCTTAGTTTTGCTAATTTATATATAGTCTTTTTACCTTCTTTCATATCTATTCTATTATAAAAATTATCATAGGCTTTAAGTTTGGCATTACTTACCACTTTTTTAGCTTCTTTTTTGCATTCCTATACTTTTTAAGACTTTTTTCATCCCTAGTCTTTTGTCAAATTTAATAGTTTATCCTTTTAAGCTTGAAGGCAGCTTGAACCTCCTCGTTTCACCATTATGTTTTCTTTTCTACTAGTTCTATTCCTTTTGATTCTCCTAGAACTTCTTTTGCTATGTTTTTTATGCATTTAGTTGCTTTTTTCTATATTAAGTTGGGATCACTATCTATATTCATAGTCATTACTCTACTAACTTTTCTTTAAATAATTCTAGTTTTTATCCTTTCAAATTTTATCATTTAATTTTTGAATTAATAGTTTTATATTTTACTTTAAATTTTATTTTTATCCATATGTCTACTATATTATCCTATGTTATAAAGTTAAACTTTCTTCTAGAATAACTACTTTACAGTTTTTACATATTATTTTATATATGTTCCTAGTTAAGAAAAAGTTTATTTGACTTTTATTATATCTACTTTTAAATGTTATTAATGTTCATCTTTTTTGAAATAAGTGTTTATTATTGTTAGACCATACACCACAGCAAAATCTAATAAGCTCACATCAACTTCATTCCTATCTCCAAATCCATATCCTCTATGTACTATTTCATATTCATCCCTCTATTTACTTACATATCCATTAAATCTCCTTCCAAATATATCTTTTTTCTTATGGTATTTCTTGTATTACTTCATCTAGTCTTCCCAAAATTGTGTCTTAGTTTGTTGGTCTAATCTTATTTATGGTGCATATGCACTAATTATATTAATATAATGATTGAAGATCCAAAAAATCAAGGTAAATTAAGATGATAAAACTTTTGACAACATATAATGATGAAGTTGATAAAGTTATCTTAGAAAATGCTCCATATAATGCAAAGTACACTTTACATAAAATTCAAGAGGAGCTTCTACATATTCTTTAAAGTACAATTCAGAACCACATTCATGGAGAAATTGGAGATTCTAAATTTTATATCATTGTTGATGAGGCCTGTAATGAGTCTAAGAGAGAGCAAATGGCTCTTGTTTTTGAGATTTGTTGACAAAGATGGTTTTATTTGAGAATGTATATATATATATATATATGTATGTATGTATGCATATATATATATATAAATATAGTGCATGTTAAAGATGCCACAACGTTGACTCTTGAAAAAGAATTAAGTGCTGCTCTTTCTTGGCATACTTTTGATATTTAGAATATTCATGGATAAGGTTATGATAGTGCTAGTAGTATATGAGACAAGTAGAATGGGTTGCAAGCATTATTTCTTAACAATTATCCATATATATATTATGTACGTTGTTTTCTCATTGGTTACAACTTGTGCTTGTTGTTGTTCTAGAGAAGTTATTTCTATTCACTAGTTTTTTTCAAACTTAAGTTTCATTGTCAATATTATTAGTGTTGGCCCAGATGGCAACCCAAGAGGGGGGGTTAAAATTGGGTTCTTAAAAATTTAACTCTTTTTAAAATTAAATCGATTGATATCAAAGTATGCAAGCGAATGAAGTTAATCGAAGCTAAGCACAAGCAATTAAAGAAGAGAGAGATCAAAACACTACAAACACAAAGATTTTATAGTGGTTCGGTGTAACCAACACCTACGTCCACTCCCAAGCTCCACTTGGGTCCACACTATAATCCTCTTGATTACAGTCGAGTTGTTTTACAAGCTCACAACTCAAACTTGTTGTTTTACCGGGATCACAACGAACCCAGCCGGTTTTCCGGGCTTACCAGCACAAAACCCAACCTCAAGCTATATCTAGCTTGACCCGAGGTATACCACCTCCACTAATTCAATCCCCCGATTGAATAAGCAATCAAATGAAATCAATTAATGTTTACAATGACAAACAACTCCTCAAATGAGCGAATATGCAATATAAATAGATAAGGAATAGAAAAGCCTGTTTGAAGCGATTTGAATGTAGGCTTGGCTTCTTTTCTTCTTTTCCTCTTCTCCTTTGAAAGGTTGAATCAAGCTCCAGCTCAGATTTGACCCAGAAATTTGTTGTTGAGAAGATGGGAAAAATAGGTTTTGGCTTCTTCTTTTCCTTCTTTGAAATCCTCCGAAATTGAACTTTGTACTCCTTGGATTTCTTTTGAATCTTTCTTTAGAAGATGGGCGAGCTCACTAGATTTCTCTTTTTGAAATGGCTCTCTTAAATATCTCAATTTTTTGATCTTTCTTTTTTTTGTTTCTTTTCTGTCCTTCTTTTAAATGGTCCATTCTCCCCTTTTTATAGATTTTCTTTATCCGAGATTAGGTGGAAAACTAGCCGTTATTTCTGTCCTTGGATTGCTCTTACACACAAGAAAAATAGCATTAGAAATTAGGTGAGAAATGTTACCGTTGGAGGCCGTTCTGACACTTTGAAAATCCGTTCCTGTCAGGTTGGAGTCGGCTCCAACTTTTCATGTGTCGGCTCCACTTCGTGTATCCAAAAATAGTAATAAAAGTTTCGTTGAGGGGTCGGCTCCCGATAAGTTATGTGTCGGCTCCCCGCATCCAGGTGTCGGCTCCCGAAACAGAGGGTGTCGACTCTGAATATGGCTCAAAATATGCTCTCTGTTCTCAGGTTAGAGTCGGCTCCACTCATTCTAGGTGTCGGCTCCCGAATTTAGGTGTCGACTCCCGAATTCCATATGTCGGCTCCAAAAACTGACGCTGAAAACAATACTTCTATCTCTCAGGTTGGAGTCGGCTCCCGACATCCATGTGTCGACTCCAGACCGTGCCGAATTTTGAGAACTATTCTGATATGCCCATGTGTCGACTCCTAACTTATAGGTGTCGACTCCAAGGTCTGAACTTTTGAAAATTACAATTGAAACTCATCTTAAAATCAATTTTGAGTGATATTTGAATTGTTAAACTTTCTTAATACCTGAAACATTCCATAAATTTGTCAGAAACAATGTGAATATACTCATGGCTTTTGTTAATCATCAAAATCAATAATTGGGTCAACAATCTCCCCCTTTTTGATGATGACAAAAACATTGAGTATATGCATGATTAAGTTATCATAGTTAAGCTCCCCCTAAATGAGGTAGCTCCCCCTATGAAACTCAAAAAAAAACTCTCCTATATACCGTTTCATTTTGAAATTTTATTTCTCTCCCCCTTAATTTCATTTCTCTCCCTTTGAAAATCAAAAACTCATGCAATAATCAACTTAATCAAATTACTTAAGTGTTTTTAATGCATATACGATTCTTCTCTCCCCCTTTTTTGTTGTCAACAAAAAGGTTAACATTCAACCACAAGTGAACTCATTGAATAAGAAATATTAATTCAAAGAAATTTCATTGCATCAAAATATTTTAATACATAAGCTTCATTACATCAAAACATTCTATTACATCAAAATTCTATTATACAAAACATTACATCAAAACATTCTATTACATCAAAGTGTAAAGCAAGCTAAAACTTTAAAATCCAAAACTGAAGTGTTTCTTCAGTCCTTCTAAGATCTTTTCCATTCCTTCCTTTTGAATCTTCATAAAATCATTTAAGCTGTTTTGAACCATGTTAGCAGCCTCTCTTATATTCTCTTGTAGCTCTATATTGCTTCTAGAATATGTGTCAGAATCACCAGCAATGTCCTTGATTTTATCAAAAATTTCATTAATTCATATTTTAGGGCTTCAGAAGAAGTTCCAAGAGAGGATTCTATTTTGTTCACTTTGTCTTCTAAGGAGTAAAATGAATCTTTTAAACTTGAAAGTCTATTTTCAAAACTATTATTCATCTTCTCTTCATGTTCAGCTAATAAAGTCTTCAATTGCTCTAATTGTAACTCAGAAAAACCAGAAGCACTCGGAACTGAAGCAGGCATAGGTGTCGATGAAGGCTCTGGTCTGCTAGGCTCCGGTGAAGGATGTCTCATGGATGGTGCTGAAGCTCCAATCTCAGCTGCCATGTCCTCTGAATGACCTTTCCTTTCCCAGTTCTCATTGACCTTAATGAACCCCATGCGATGAACAGTAGCGATGCTGTAGTAATCTGTGTGCCTTAGGTTCTTTTTAGGTTCATTTTCTAAGATAACTACACCCTGACTTCGGAATCTAAGGTTAAGATCATGCCATAGGGTAAGGAATATCTCTTCTTGCCACCAACCTCTGCCATGTACCAAATCATCATGCCAGAAAGATTAATAGGTTGTCCAGTCAAAACACTATCCATGATCACAATGTCTTGCTCTGAGACATACTCAAACCTACCAGTCTTAGGGAATAAAATCCGACTACAAATATTATGTAACAATCTAAGCTCAAGAGGCAACTGATTTGCCCTGATTTCCTCAAAATCAACAACATCTCTTCCTAACATCCTTGACAAAGCTCCTGACCTATCACTGTGAAAGTTCGCAATAGGTCCAAAAGTAGGAATCTCAAGAAGGTTTCCAAGAATCTCGGAAGTAAGATGTATCCTTTTTCTCTTACAACACTTACTATGACACCATCTCCTCTTGACAAATCTTGATAAAATTCTTTAACTAAAGCAGGATATGTAGGAATGTCTAAAGAACACACCTTTTCCCAACCAATTTCCTTTAGTTATTGTCCAATAGCGAATCCCTCATCTTCAAAAAATCCGAAATTGACCTTTCTTCCCATTGTAATCATCCGTCCAGCTAGAGTGTCAATGTGTGGTGAAGAAGGTGAGGAAGGATCTGGAATCGCACTAGGAGTAGAGGACGAGGATGAAGAATCCGAAGATGGCGACGGTTGATGAATTGGGCGTCTCGCCGTTCGCTTCCTCGTTGCCACCGGACCTTCATAGATCGTTCCCCTTCTCTTCGGTGCCATGAATCCTAGGGAATGATTAATTGAAGGAATCTCAAGTTTTGATAGGGTTTAGAGAGGATTTGAAGACGATTTGAGTAAGATTAGGTCGAAGAGGTGTCGACTCGGCCCTAAATAGTCAAAAAGGGTCCAATAGGTGTCGACTCCCGCAAAGTCGGGTGTCGACTCCAACTCGCTAAAATGGTTAGTTCCCGAACTGGAGTCGGCTCCGCTAAAGCGGGTGTCGGCTCCAAGGTCCCTGACCGAGAGCGACATAGAAATAAGGTGTCGACTCCAAAGATTGAGGTGTCGATCCAAGACAGATTCAAAATAGATAAGAGTTTCAGAAATCCAAAACTCATCAAAATAAAAATCAATAAATATGATAAAAATCCTTGGAATATGAAAAATCAATTGGTTCAACAATCTAGATGAATTTTCCTTAAAATCATGAAGAAATTTTCAAGATATTGAATGAATCTAGATAATTAAACTTAAGGGTTTCAAGTTATTCCAACGGATCACAAATCCCTAACTCTCCTCTAAGATAACAAAATCTCTCTTCACTCAAAGGTTTTGAAAATATATCAGCTAATTGTTCCTCAGTATTAACATATTCTAGACAAATGTCATTATTAGCTACATGTTCTCGAATGAAATGATATCTAATTTCAATGTGCTTAGTTCTTGAATGTTGAATTGGATTTTTAGTTAGGTTTATTGCACTAATATTATCACATCTAATAGGAGTTCTATCAAGTGTTATGCCATAATCTTCAAGTTATCACTTAATCCAAAGGATTTGAGCACAGCAACTTCCAGCTGCAACATATTCTACTTCAGCAGTTGATAATGCAACAGAATTTTGCTTTTTGCTAAACCAAGAGATTAAGTTACTTCTAAAAATTGACATGCTCCACTTGTACTCTTTCTATGTAGTTTACAACCAGCATAATCAGAATCAGAATAAGCAATCAAATTTAGTGTTGAGTCTCTAGAATACCATAAACCTACATTTTTAGTTCCAATCAAGTATCTTAGTGTTCTTTTTACAGCAATTAAATGTAATTCTTTAGGTTCAGATTGATATCTAGCACATAAGCAAACAGCAAACATGATATCAGGTCTACTTGCCGTTAAGTAAAGTAGTAATCCGATCATACCTTTATAATATTTTTGATCAACTGGCTTACCATCTTCATCTTTGTCTAGTTTGCATGAAGGACTTATTGGTGTTCCAAGGGGTTTGATTGATTTCATCCCAAACTTTTTGAGGATTTCCTTTGTGTACTTTGTTTGGTTGATGAAGATTCTCTCTCTTTCTTGTTTGATTTGGAGTCCCAGAAAGAAATTGAGTTCTCCCATCATGCTCATCTCGAATTCACCCTGCATTAGCTTAGCAAATTCTTGACACAAGAGATTGTTAGTAGCACCGAATACAATATCATCAACATATATTTGTACTACTAATAAATCCTTATCTTTTCTTTTCAAAAATAGTGTTTTATCAACATTTCCTCTAGAAAAATCATTTTCAATTAGAAATTTGCTTAACCTATCATACCAAGCTCTTGGTGCTTATTTTAAACCATAAAGTGCTTTGTGCAATTAAAAAACATGATTTGGAAATTTATGATCTTCAAAACCAGATGGTTGTTCAACAAAAACTTCCTCATTTATAAATCCATTTAAAAATACACTTTTAACATCCATTTGACATAAATTGATATTCATATGACATGCAAATGCAAGTAATAATCTTATTACTTCTAATCTAGATACAGGTACAAAAGTTTCATCAAAATTAATTCCTTCTTCTTGATTATATCCTTTTGTGACTAATCTAGCTTTGTTTCTAATTACTATGCCATTTTCATCTAATTTATTTCTAAATACCCATTTTGATCCTATAATTGAATGATCTTTAGGTCTATCTACAAGGGTCCAGACATTGTTCCTAGTAAATTGATTTAATTCCTCTTGCATAGCTAACATCCAATTATTATCTTTTTCAGCTTCTTTAATAGTTTTAGGTTCAATTTGAGATACAAATGCAAGATGATTATTGATATTTCTCATTGATGATCTAGTTCTTACTCCTTGAGATGGATCACCTATAATTAATTCCTTTGGATGACCATAGGCATATCTCCAATCTCTAGGAAGATCTACATCATTATGATTAGTATTAGGCATGGGCACTAGGCCGTGCCGTGCCAGGCACGGCCCAGGCCTGTCGTGCCAGAAAAATTACCATGCCGTGCCAGGCATGGCCCACTAAAAAAAATTCAAATTCGACATGGCCCGTGACCCATCAAGAAATGGGCCACGGCCCGTGCCTGGCACGGCCCAGCAGGGCCGTTGCTGGGCCGTGCCAAAACGGCCCTTCTGGGCCATTTTGTGGGTCGTGCCATGGCACGGCCCAGCAGGGCCGTTGCAGGGCCGTTGCTGGGCCGTGCCATGGCACGGCCCAGAAGGGCCGTTTTGGCACGGCCAGCAACGGCCCTGCTGGGCCATTTTGTAGGCCGTGCCATGGCACGGTCCACAAGGGCCGTGCCATGGCACGGCTGGTGCCAGGAGCACACTATGCACCTAGGCACCAGCCAGCTGATCCAAGCCATGATCCTGATCGGCGATGATGGATCCAACGATTGCGATCGATCTGATCGGAGATGATCCGACGGTTGCGATCGATCCATGCCATAATCCTGATTGGCGATGATCGATCCGACGGTTGTGATCCATCCGATCGGGGATGATCCGATGGTTGCGATCGATCCAAGTCATGATCCTGATCGGCTATGATCGATCGGACCGTTGCGATCAATTCGATCGGAGACGATCCGACGGTTGCGATCGATCCAAGCCATGATCCCGATCGGGGATGATCGATCCGACAGTTGCGATCCATCCGATCGGCGATGATCCGATGATTGCGATCGATCCAAGCCATGATCCCGATCGACGTGATCGATTGGATCATTGCGATTAATCCGATCGAAGACGATCCGACGGTTGCGATCAATCCAAGCCATGATCCCAATCGGGGATGATCGATCCGATGGTTGCAATCCATCCAATCGGAGACGATCCGATGGTTGCGATCGATCCAAGCCATGATCCCGATCGGTGATGATCAATCCAACAGTTGCGATCCATCCGATCAGAGACGATCCGATGGTTGTGATCGATACAAGCCATGATCCCGATCGACAATGATCGATCGGACTGTTGCGATCAATCCGATCGGAGACGATCCGATGTCTGTGATCGATCCAAGCCATGATCATGATCGGCGATGATCAATCCGACAGTTGTGATCCATCTGATCGGAGATGATCTGACATCTGCGATCGATCCAAGCCATGATCCCGATCGGCGATGATCAATCCGACGGTTGCGATCCATCCGATCGGAGATGATTCGACGTCTGGATCGATCCAAGCCATGATCCCGATCGGCGATGATCAATCCGACGGTTGCGATCAATCCGATCGGAGATGATCCGATAGTTGCGATCGATCCAAGCCATGATCCCGATCGGTGATGATCAATCCAACAGTTGCGATCCATCCGATCGGAGATGATCCGATGGTTGCGACCGATCCAAGCCATGATCCCGATCGACAATGATCGATCGGACTGTTGCGATCCATCTGATCGGAGATGATCTGACGTCTACGATCGATCCAAGCCATGATCCCAATCAGGGATGATTGATCCGACGATTGCAATCGATCCGATCGGAGATGATCCGACGGTTGCGATCGATCCATGCCATGATCCTGATCGGCGATGATCGATCCGACGGTTGCGATCCATTCGATCGGCGATGATCCGACGGTTGCGATCGATCCAAGCCATGATCCCGATCGGCGATGATCGATCTGATCAGAGACGATCTGATGGTTGCGATCGATCTATGCCATGATTCTGATCTGCTATTATCAATCGAATGGTTGCGATCTATCCAATTGGAGATGATCCGACGATTGCGATCGATCCAAGCTATGATCCCGATCGGTGATGATCGATCGGATCATTGTGATCAATCCGATCAGAGACGATCCAACGTCTTCAATCGATCCAAGCCATGATCCCGATCGGCGATGATCAATCCGACGGTTGTGATCGATCCAAGCCATGATCTCGATCGGCGATGATCGATCCGATGGTTGCGATCAATCCAAGCCATGATCCCGATTGGTGATGATCGATCGAACCGTTGCGATCGATCCAATCGAGATGATCCGATGGTTGTGATCGATTCAAGCCATGATCCCGATCGGTGATGATCAATCCAACGGTTGCGATCTATCCCATCGAAGACGATCCGACAGTTGCGATCGATCCAAGCCATGATCCCGATCGGCGATGATCGATCCGACGGTTGTGATCCATTCGATCGGTGATGATCCGATGGTTGCGATCTTTCTATTTTTTTCTTCTTACTTATTGTATTATGTTCTAGAGGTCAGGCCTAGCCCCCTCCCTTCTGTACCATTTTAATTTTAAATTAATAAATTGGTAGGGATCTGTGCCAAACCCCCCACCATTATGGTGGCTTTATATTAATATTTTTTTATTTCTAATAATTTTTTAATTTATCAAAAAAATTATATTTTTTATAATTTTTTTTATTTGAGCTGTGCATGGGCCAGGCCCCAGGTGGGCCATGCCTGGCACGGCCCAGGCCCACCTGGACCATGCCTGGCACAGCCCAGGCCCACCTGGGCCGGCACGACACAGGCCCACCTGGGCCATGCCGGCACGGCACGATGGGCCGGCCCAGGCCGTCATGGGCCGTGCCGTGCTGGGCCAATAGAAAAAAATTTCTGGGCCCGACACGGCCCGATAAACCGGGCCGTGCCGGCATGGCCCAGTACTGTAGCAGTGCCGGGCCATGCCGTGCCATGGGCGGCACGGCCCAGTGCCCACCTCTAATTAGTATCAACAATATCAACACTAGGAGATTCATCATCTTTAGCTTTTTGTTCATGATTTGAAGATACATCTATATTCAATTTTTCAATATCTCTCAAGTAAATTTGTATCTTCCTCATCATCAATCTTTTCCGAACTCGATGCTAAAGATTCATCAAAAACTACATGAATAGATTCTTCTACAATTAAGTTTCTCTTGTTAAACACTCTATAGGCTTACTAGATGTTGAATATCCTAAGAATATGCCTTCATCTGATTTTACATCAAATTTTCCAAGATTATCTTTACCATTATTATGAATGAAATATTTACAACCAAATGCATGAAAGTAACTAATGTTTGGTTTTCTATTGTTCCATAGTTCATAAGGAGTTTTCTTAAGGATTGGCCTCATTAAAGCTCTATTAAGAATGTAACATGCCATGTTTATAGCTTCCGCCCAGAAGTACTTTGGGAGTTGGCTTTCACATAGCATGGTACGGGCAATGTCTTCTAAGGTTCTATTCTTTCTTTCTACAACTCCATTTTGCTGAGGTGTTCTAGGTGCAGAGAAATTATGATGGATGCCATTTTCAATGCAAAAGTTTTCAAATAAATGATTTTCAAACTCTGTGCCATGATCACTTCTAAGAATACTATGGTGTTGTTTTTCTCATTTGTGACCTTAAAAAATTTTAGAAATATTGGGAATGTCTCATCCTTATGAGCTAAAAATAATACCCAAGTGAATCTAGAATAATCATCTACTATCACAAGACCATATTTCTTTCCTCCTAGACTAGTGGTTCTAGTAGGTCCAAAGAGATTCGTGTGAAGTAGCTTAAGTGGTCTAGAAGTGGAAACAATGTTTTAGTTTTGAAAGAGTTTCTAGTTTGTTTTCCAAATTGACATGCATCACAAACTTTGTTATTTTCAAAATCTAGTTGTGGAAGGCCTTTACTAAATCTATTATAATTAATTTTGAAATTAGGTGTGTGCTTGCATGACCTAATCTACGATGCCACAGCCATCCAATCTCATTCATACTAGCATTATCAGCAACTAAGCAATGATTACTAGTAGACAAATTGTCTAAATCAATCAAGTATACATTGTCATTTCTATTTCCAATAAATACAATGCTATTATCAATGGGATTAGAAACAGTGCAAATAGAAGCTTCAAATGATACTTTGAAACCTTTATCACACAATTGGCTAATACTAATTAGATTATGCTTTAAACCATTAACATATAAGACATTTTCAATAAATGTGAAGGGAGTTATTTGAATTTTACCAAACCCCATGATTTGGCCTTTGCCATTGTCACCAAACGTAACAACTCCTCTTTTGCTTTCAAGGGTGATGAATTGATCCTTGTCATCCGTCATGTGTCTTGAGCAGCCACTATCGAGATACCACTTTCACTTTGATCTTTTGGCCGCAAGACACTCCTGCAAAATGATCAAGTCTTATATTTAGGTACCCAAGCCCTCTTGGGTCCTTCATGGTTAGTAGCAAAAAAGATTGTTCCTTTTGGAACCCATATTTTCTTTCCTTCAACATTTAATTTCTTGTTACTTTTTCTTACATTACATTCATAAGATTTATGACCTTTCTTGTTGCAATTGTAACATGTAACATCATTTGTTTTCTTAACAAAGAAATTGTTTACAAATTTTTGTTTCATATTTGGTCTATATCCTAATCCAGCTCTATCATAACAACCCATTGATTACTTAAAAGTAAATTTAGTTTTTCAGAGCTATATGTAAATTTATCGACTATCTTCTTATATTTTTCAACTTCTTTCTTTAAGTTAAGGTTTTTATTCATGATTGATTCTTTTTCTTTTAGAAATATCTCCTTTTCATCTTTTAAATCCTTAACTTCAAGTGTTAATTCATTTTTCTCTTTACATAGATTTAAGTTTTCATTTTTCAAAAACTTGTTTTTCTTTTTCAGAATTTTAAAATTATTGACTAATTTATTGAAAGCTTCATATAATTCATCAAATGTAAAATCATCATTGAGGGTTTCGGTACTTACCTCGTCGTTGTTTTGCCATAAAGCAAATGTTTGCAACTTCTTTTTGTTCCTCCTCGGAAGTGGATTCTTCGCTATCGCTCCATGTTGCAACATAAGCTTTCTTCTTCTTCTTGTAGCTTTCTTCAATTGAGGACAGTCATATCTGAAATGCCCCGGTTTCTTGCACTCATAACATATTAAGGGCTCTTTTTCCTTTTCTTTGTCCTTTTCTTTCTCTTTCTCTCCTTGCATTTTTGTTCCAGACTTTTTCTTGTGGAAGGGTCTCTTTTTTTGCATGAATCTTTTGAATTTCTTTGCAAGGAGTGCAGTCTCTCATCATCATCATTATCACTGCAGCTTTCCTCACTTTCTGCAGCCTTAAGAGCAATAGTTTTCTTCTTCTTGACTTCTTCTCTTGATGTTGTTTCATAGTCAGCTCATGGGTCATTAAGGATCCAAGTAGCTCCTCCAAAGGTAAAACATTTAAATCCTTGGCTTCTTGGATTGCAGTCACCTTCGCTTCCCATGATCTTGGAAGAGACCTAAGAATTTTACATACAAGTTCAGAATTAGTATAAGTCTTACCAAGACTTTTCAAGCCATTTACAATATCAGTGAATCTTGTGTACATGCATGTAATTGTTTCAGTTTGATCCATGCTAAATAGTTCATATTTATGTACCAAAATATTAATTTTTGATTCTTTTACTTGATTAGTACCCTCATGGGTAACTTCTAATCTATCCCAAATTTCTTTTATGGAAATACATGTAGAAATTTGATTAAATTCATTTGCATCTAATGAACAATACAAAACATTCATGGCTTTAGCATTGAGCTGAGCCAACTTCTTATCATGTTCATCCCATTCCGTTTTTGGTTTAGGAATCACCATGTTGTCTACTCTAATTATGGGTGTGTGTGGACCATTAACTATGATTCCCCATAAGTCATAGTCAAGTGCTTGAATAAAAATCTTCATCCTAGCTTTCCAATAACCATAATTAGTTCCATTGAATAAAGGAGGTCGATTAGTGGATTGACCTTCTAAATAAGATGAACTAGCTTGAGCTGCCATTTGGATCTTTTGCTCTTGATCGTTAGACCAAATTCAAATGAGCACTTGCTCTGATACCAATTGTTGGCCCAGATGGCAACCCAAGAGGGGGGGTGAATTGGGTTCTTAAAAATTTAACTCTTTTTAAAATTAAATCGATTGATATCAAAGTATGCAAGCGAATGGAGTTAATCGAAGGGGGGTGAATTGGGTTCTTAAAAATTTAACTCTTTTTAAAATTAAATCGATTGATATCAAAGTATGCAAGCGAATGGAGTTAATCGAAGCTAAGCACAAGCAATTAAAGAGAGAGAGAGAGAGATCAAAACACTACAAACACAAAGATTTTATAGTGGTTCGGTGTAACCAACACCTACGTCCACTTCCAAGCTCCACTTAGGTCCACACTATAATCCTCTTGATTACAGTCGAGTTGTTTTACAAGCTCACAACTCAAACTTATTGTTTTACCCAGGATCACAACGAACCCAGCCGATTTTCCGGGCTTACCAGCACAAAACCCAACCTCAAGCTATATCTAGCTTGACCCGAGGTATACCACCTCTACTAACTCAATCCTTCGATTGAATTAGCAATCAAATGAAATCAATTAATGTTTACAATGACAAACAGCTCCTCAAATGAGCGAATATGCAATATAAATAGACAAGGAATAGAAAAGCCTATTTGAAGCGATTTGAATGTAGGCTTGGCTTCTTTCTTCTTTTCTTCTTCTCCTTTGAAAGGTTGAATCAAGCTCCAGCTCAGATTTCACCCATAAATTTATTGTTGATAAATGGGAAAAATAGGTTTTGGCTTCTTCTTTTCCTTCTTTGAAATCCTCCGAATTTGAACTTTGTACTCCTTTGATTTCTTTTGAATCTTTCTTTAGAAGATGGGCGAGCTCACAGAGATTTCTCTTTTTGAAATGGCTCTCTTGAATATCTCGATTTTTTGATCTTTCTCCCATTTTTTGTTTCTTCTCTGTCCTTCTTTTAAACGGTCCGTTCTTCCCTTTTTATAAGTTTTCTTTAATCCAAGATTAGGTAGAAAACTAGCCGTTATTTCTGTCCTTGGATTGCTCCTACACACAAGAAAAATAGCCGTTAGAAATTAGGTGAGAAAATGTTACCGTTGGAGGCCATTCTGACACTTTGAAAATTCGTTCCTGTCAGGTTGGAGTCGGCTCCAACTTTTCATGTGTCGGCTCCATTTCGTGTATCCAAAAATAGTAATAAAGTTTTCATTGAGGGGTCGGCTCCCAAAACAAAGGGTGTCGACTCTAAATATGGCTCAAAATATGCTCTATGTTCTCAGGTTAGAGTCGGCTCCACTCATTCTAGGTGTCGGCTCCCAAATCTTAGGTGTCGACTCCCGAATTCCATGTGTCAGCTCCAGAAACTGACGCAGAAAAGCATACTTCTATCTCTCGGGTTGGAGTCGGCTCCCGACATCCATGTGTCGACTCCAGATCGTGCCGAATTTTGAGAACTATTCTGATACGCCCATATGTCGACTCCTAACTTATAGGTGTCGACTCCAAGGTCTGAACTTTTGAAAATTACAATCTGAAACTCATCTTAAATCAATTTTGAGTGATATTTGAATTGTTAAACTTTCTTAATACCTGAAACACTCCATAAATTTGTCAGAAACAATGTGAATATACTCATGGCTTTTGTTAATCATCAAAATCAATAATTGGGTCAACAATTAGTGCTTCTAGCAAACATCATAACGGATTACAAGCAGCTAGAGCAGCTGAAATAGCACATTTGCTAGCAATTGAGGAACTAGAAACTGGTAAAGGAGCAAACCAAATTGGGACTTTGAGATGAGCTGGAGATACAAGTTGGGGTTCCCACTTTATATTCTGTTTGCAACTTAAATGGGATGTTTAATGCAATTTGTATAGTTCTTCAAAATATATTGATGATGAATCTTCCTATTCTCAACATGGAGATGCTGATGCTACCTTAAATGCCATGATCTCATTTGAGTTTGTGTTTATTTTACATTTGATGAAAGAAATCAGGGAATTAGAGCTACTTTGTCTCAAGCCTTGCAGTAAGAGTCCCAAGACATAGTCAATGCTATGCATTTAGTCTCAACTACTAAAGAACTTGTTCATAAATTGAAAAAAGAGGGCTAGAATGGTTTACTTGAAAAAATGAAACTATTTTGTGGGCAACATCACATAAATATGCTTAATATGACTGCCCCTTACATTGATCGTTGAGGCCGATCTCGCCATTAAGATGATCAAATTATAGTGGAGCATTATTTTTAGGTAGAAATATTTCTTGTTACAATTGATAAGTAATTACAAAATCTAAATAATAGTTTAGTGAGCAAGCAATGGAGCTTTTGACTCTTAGCTCGGCTTTAATTCCCAAGAATAGTTATAGAGCTTTTGATGATCATATGTGCTATCTTGTAGACAAATATTATCTATGAATTTCATAGAACAAGAGAAAATTAGTTTGATATTTTAGATATACATGAGCATCCAAATTTAAAAGATCTTTCCACTATGTCTAAAGGTTTGGTGGAAACAGAAAACTTTAAGGTTTATTACTTTCTTGATGCATTGATTCATCACATTTTAACTCTCCTAATTTCCACAGCTACAATGGAGCTGACATTTTTAGCAATGATGATAGTTAAGACAAGACTATGTAACAAGATGGAAGATAAGTTCCCTGCCGATTATTTAGTTGTTTATATTGAGAGGGAAATTGCTGAGAGGTTGTGCTCAAATTTATTTCTTGATGATTTCAAGCCTTTGAAACAATATAGAGTTGCATATATTTTTTTTATGCAATTATCTATAATTTATCATTTTTCATCAATTCTAGCACAACTCCACTTTAATTGTTGAACATATGATTCTTTTATTTATATATGATATTTACTGATAATTCCTATTAAGTCATATGAATTTTATCTTAAAAAATATATTTATACATGATATATAATTTTAAATATGCACTACCATTTTAAGTTCGACACCTTCAAAAAAAATGTTCCAAGGCCTGCCATTAATGGGAAGTGCAATGAAGAGAACATTTAGGTGATGAATTTTTATATCACTATCCATTAAGGCCGTGAAAAAAGAATGGTAAGATAGAGAGCAGGAGCCAAAGTGTTATTTAGCCTTTTGAAAGACTAGATAAAGGGAGAAGAAGAGATGGCAACAAACATTATAAATATAAATGTGGTGTGTAAGTTATATTCAAGGTTTTACTTAAATTTTATGGGACGAAAGTATTCCAATTTTTGCATAAAATGAAACATCATGCTATCCCACCTTAATTTGATGGTCATCTCAATAAAGCATCCTAGTGCCTTCATTTCTTTCTCATTTATTTTTTTTTCTTTTCTTTCTTTATTTCTTTATTTTCCTCTTTCTTCTATTATTTCTTTTTCCTTCTTTTCTTCTTTCTTCTTCTTTCCTTATAAGATTGCATTTCACTATTCCACCCCTATCTTGGCCCTATTTTACCCACAGAAACAAGGTTGCTTTGCTGGAATTTAAAATCTTACTTATATTTTTTATTTTTTTCTTAATTTTTCTTCATATTGATTAGATTCAATTTCTGCTTTTCTATAGCCAAGACCTACAACCTTGTATGGATAGAGTTGAAAAGTCTAAACATAACCATTCGAATCATCAATAAAACCATCTAGAGACCACGTACAATAAAGTCTAACACTTAGAAAAATCCATATTTTATATCTTGCCTCTTATTAGGAGTAGAGGCAGAGTAGGGATGACAATTTTATTCTAACCTAATCAGGACCTACCCAATTCAACCTAATTGGGGCAAGGTCTTCATGCTTTGACCTAGGCAGACTTTAGGAAACACTAAAACTTTTTGGTCGGGATTGTTAAGCCCAAGGCAATCCAAGAGGATGAGTGAATTGAGTTAATCAAAAAGTTAAACCTCAAAAGCTATGTACTTAAAAACAAGTTAAATAATTCGAGAGACAAAGCACAAGTATCAAATATTTCAAATTAAACAAAATCCAAGATAGAGAAGGTAAGAATAATATGATGCAATTGCAATAAATAAAGAGAAAGAAAAATAAATAAGGGATTTGGTACTCTTTGGCTATATCTACTACCCAAGTCCCTTCTTGGGATTTTTACTATGCTAATCTTCTTAATCGGATGAGGATCAAACCCTTATACACTCCTTTTATCAGGCTTAGAAGGAACCCTTATAACCCATTTTCGTGCTAAGGATGAACTCACTTATCTCCTTTTACATGGGCTAAAGAGAAACACAAACGTTCGGTCTCCTTCCCGACGACATGTTCACTTATGGTAATTAGGTAGAGTTATGTTAGTCTTTATGCTAAGTACTATAAAGCCCAAGTTAACCCTATCCAATTGCCATAAGTTACATGCATAAATTCTTAATCTATAATAAAACATTGGTCTGCTCATTTAATTCACACCATTTACAAGACAACATCAAAAATTTGATTCAACCCTTCTCAGATAAAGACAAAATCTCTACAATATGTTTAAAGAACTATAAACAATCTGAACATAACTCACAATCATGTTGCAAAAAATCATACTCACAATTAATCCACAAAAAAGTTACTTTCTACTTCCAATCCAAATCCCAAAATACATCATAGGTTTACAATTTTACACATCCATCTATATCCATTTCAAACACATAAATCTAGGTAACATAAACCAATAACATCAACATATTTGTCCAGAAGCTAGCAACCCACAACAATTTCATGTATCCAAGGCCAACCTGTTAAGATGCTGAAGGCTTAATGCTCAATCTTTTATTCTGCCAACTAGCTTTTACTAATCTGAAATACAAAAATTTTCAATAATAAAGGGGTGAGACCTAAGTCTCAGTGATTGGATAGCCATCTAGCAATGAAAAATTGAGAACCACATCGTAAAGCAAATATAAACTTTTTATAAGAGATAAGAAAACTTATAAGTTAGCTTATGCTTTCAATAATACAACTCAAATAAAGTAATGCCACTTTTGTAAAATCTCATAATATTGGGCTATGTGTACTACCACTAAGGTATCTCTTTACAATTGGCCTCCTACAAGGATACTTTCAATGGGTGAATATACTGAGTGTCGGGGATCCCCGCGCCATATGGCATCCCTCACATGTGTGGTTCACCCCAATTGTAAGCTTGCCCCTTTTTCCTAGACCTCCTACTTGCCTCCTCCATGGGCCTATATCTCTATGCCCCATTGGGCTATATAGTAACCTAGCTCCCTTAGACTGCTTGCAATCTACCCCACCGGGCTGATCTAGTGGGTACTCCTCTTAGCCTCGAGATCATGGTACGATCGAATCGCAAGAAGGTGTTAACTGTAAGTAGTGTGTGCAATGCTCATGCTATAGTACAATCTATAGGGTGATCAATCCCATAGAAGGTCCAATGCTTTTATGATGCATGCTATAAAAATACTCAAAATAAGCACATAACTCAAACATATACTTTCTTTGAAACACTTTTATTCTTGCATGCCAATGCATTACTTGAAACCTATATCAAAATAAAATTATAACCCAAACTTAGATAAGCTATACTTTCTTGGAAACATTGCTATACATGCATGCCCATGCTTCACTTTGAAATATAAATCTAAAGGATAAGTTCCATGCTTTATTTAAACATCTGTTTTTACCCAAAACAGAACTTTTCATGAAACTCTATGCTTTGTTTTGTTTTGAATATACTATAGGCTTATGTTTTTTCTTTAAACTCATGCTTTGCTTTAGAACATGTTGTAAGCTCATGCTTTTCTAAAACTCATGCTCTGCTTTAGAACATGCTATAAGCTCATACTTTTCTGAAACTCATGCTTTGCTTTAGAATATGCTGTAAGTTCATGCTTTTCTGAAACTCATGCTTTGCTTTAGAATATGCTTTAAAATACATCATGAACTTGGTTCTCATTTTTCATATTTACACCACTTGAAACACTATACTTAACATATTATACCTTAGCTTTGTAGCAAACTACCAACATGGTATTACAAACCAGCTTAAAAAGTTAGATGAGAAACCCATTCACCTTAGCTGTTAGCACACTTCAATAACTGCTACCCCTCTTATGATGGCTCCTTTGAACCAACTTTTTGACCTATATCACAACATGCACAATATCAAGGTTTCATACACCTAGGGTTTTATGAAACTATGCATGCATGCTCTTTACCTCAGCATTCTTAGTATGAAACTCTTAAATCCCTCATATACTCAAGGATTTACAACATATATCAGCTACAACCCCATTTACCTCCTAATCTTAAGATTCTAATATTATTCTTAAGCTTAGGGAGATTAGACTTACCTCGAAGAAAAATGAAAAAAAAAATATTAGCTCTTCTCTTCTCCTAGGTTGGTCAAATCGCCAAGCCTTTCTTCCTTCTTCTTCTTCTTTCTTTTCTTCCTCTCCTCTTCTTTTTGTTTCTTCTTTCTTTCTTTCTTTATTTCTCACGGCTGAACCCTTCTCTTTTTATCTCTTTTTTTTTTTGGTTTGTTACGAGTAGATGGAGATAAGGTAGGTGGGTTTTTAATGCCCCTTGAAAATCTCCATTTTGCCCCCTTAAGTTCTTAAGCCACACTTCTTAAAGTCCACATGGCACTCTCTCTACCATGATATTTTGTGTTGCCCAAATCTAGCAACCCAAGAGGGGAGGGTGAATTGGGTTTCTTAAAATTTAATCGGCTATCAAGTATGTGCACTTATATTCTTTTATAAGTGATTATCGTGTTGTGAAGTGAGTCTAATACATAATCAATCACAGAAAATGAAACACAATCAAACACAATATTTATAGTGGTTCGGTGCCAATCTTGTACCTACATCCACTCTTCAAGAACACCTTGAGTATTCCATTAGTCACCACTAGCCTAACTGGTTAGCAAACTTGTTTACGGGCACAAGCAATCAAGCCTTACACACTAGCCCTCCAAGCTAGTCTTCTTGTTTACGGGTACAAGGGGACCTTACAAATCAATCCGGGTAGACCTCTACCCAACAACATTTCATAACTGTGAAACAAATCAAAGCACAAGTAATAGAATGTTTAATACAACAAGCTCCTAGATATGAGCAGATTTAAAGCAATAAAAGTACTTATCAACTTGAAGAGCTAATCCCGAAGTTGCTTCTTTTTTTAATGAACGCAGCAGCACAATAGAAGTCTTCGAGGTAGCCTTGAATGCTCTTTAATGAAGGTAGATGGAGCTTGAAGATCACTTGAAGAATCAACAATAAATGAACTCCGGTGGGTAAAAAATAAAATCAAAGCAATGCTCCTACAAACCTCAAACAAATCTCTCTTTCAAATGATTTTTCTCTCAATCAATAATTTCACTCTATTTTTCACACGATTTTTCACTTTTCGTTTTCTTCTATTTTTCTTCACTCTTCTATCTCTTTAAAAACACTATTCATGTTCTCTATTTATAATCAGAACACCAAAAAAATAGCCGTTGTGAGAGAAAGAAATAAGGCCAAGAGACGACGTTCCAAACGGTAACAAAGAGTGTGAAAGCGGCATTCCAAAACATAGAGTCGGCATTCCAAAATCCATTTAAGAAGAGCCCAGCCGATTGATTCAAAAAATTAGCATACCAGAAATCCCAAATTGGCATTCCAATAAAAAGTTGGCATCCCAACCACCAAGTGATAGGAAGCTGGCAGAGAGTGTCTTCAAATTGGCATTCCAAAATTTGAAATCGGCATTCCAATTTTTATTCAATAAGAAGCCAGCCGATGTTGATTTTCCAAAAATTCATAGTTGGCATGCCAACGAAGTTAAATTAGCATTCCAAAAACAATCGGTAGCAAGCTAAAATTTTGGAATCAAGGAGCCAGCAGAATTCACTTTGGAATTGGAATTCCAAAAACAAGTAACAGGGAGCCGGCAGAGGGCGATTTGGAATTGAAATTCCAACACCATCCATTAGTATGCCAAGATAAGATGCCTGAGAATCAGTAGAGAGCATTTTAGAATTAGCATGCCAACACCATCCATTAGCATGCCAAGATAAGGTGCCTGAAAATCGGCAAACTCCAAATACAAGGGACTAGCCATAAGATTTATGCAAACTGAGTAAGCCAAAAATCCAAAGGCAACCGAATGCAACCGAATGCAACCAAATGCAATCGAATGCAACCGAAGGCAACAAAAGGCAACCGAAGGCAATCGAATGCAACCGAATGCAACCGAAGGCAACAAAAGGCAACCGAAGGAAACAAAAGGCAACTGAATGTAACAGAATCTGGTATTCCAAATCAAAGATTGGTAACCCAAGATTCAAGCATTAAGCATCCAATCCGAAGGCAATAGAGAATAAGTATAATTCGGTGATAATAGAGTAATAAATAGGAGCTTGTAGGATAATTGAATCCAATTCAAGACAATCCAAATATAATTAATCCTGAAAGTTATTTTGTCAGATAAATCGTATTATATCATGAATTACAATATATCCAGGATAGATGAAGTGTACTGTTCCATGATGAATAACCCGAAATTGATTGAAGTTGATAGATACAACATTAGCACCATATTAAATTGATTTGCACAGTACTTAATTGATTAGCACAATATTTAATTGATTAGCACAATACTTAATTGTTTTGCATTTCATCAAAATTAATATGAGGTCAACAATCTCTTCCTTTTTGATGATGACAAAACCATTAAGAATTTGATAAGAAATAAGTAATTCAATCAAAGCATTCCTTGCAACTCTGAAGCATAAGACAAAGCGTGCTGAAATGTATGTGTAACGTGCAAAACTTTAAATTTCAAGAACACTTAAAATATGATATTTTAAAAATACATTGCATAACTCCCCCTCAGGTTTTGAATCAATGAAGTTTTCAAAAGCTCAATTTGAAAAACAACAATAGAATGTATGAAAGCTTTAAAGTTGTGAAGTGTACGCTTTCTATTTCTCCCATTCCATTTTTCAAAACAAGTTTTTTGAAACATGACATTGAAAGTTAGAATGTGTGTTTTCTATTTCTCCCCCATGATTATGAAGTGCAAAATGCTTTTAAAATCAGAATGTATGCTTTCCATTTCTCCCCCTTTTTGTCATTAATCAAAAAGAAGGTGAAAGAGTTTGCATATATCATTGTATGTCTTTTCTTCAATGGAATGAATGAAGTATAGCAAGTAATGATAAACATAAAATTTTCAATATTAAGCATATATTGTAAAGTGCAGATGAAATTAAACAAATCTTACAAACCATACAAACCAGTCATTTATAACTTATAAGCCAATACATAAATTGGTCCGCAATAGTAAGTAGCAGTTAAACAATTCATACAAACATAATATGAAACATAGTTTCAAAACAACATAATTCTAGAGTAACAAAAATAACATGGGCAGGAGCAGCATAAGTAGAAGTCCATAAGCAACATCAATCTATAATGTCAATGTGAGACGATGAAGAAGATCCACGAGCACGTCTGGAAGGGTGAGATGATCTCAAATGAGGGGCAGGACGTCGAGTTGGATCTTCAATATTAGGAGACAACTGAGATATAAAAGATTGAATTTCTTGTTGCATATTGTGGCATTCATTAATGAGCCTAGAATGATTATCAAGAGCACGCTGGGCCTTGATAGTTTGCAATCTAAAGGAAGACATCTCATTACTTGCAATGTCAGCACTATCCAACAAAGAGTTTACATCCTTTCTCAGCTTGCCTAGCTCGGCAAAGAAATTAGAAATGTCCATCATAGTACCATAATTGAAAGCTTTTCCTTTAATGATGGTCACACCGCATTGTAAATCACATAGGCTTAATTTGATTTCATTTAGGGTAGAAAACATTGAGGATATGTGGGGAACCATGGTAGTATCAGAAGAACAAGAAGATGAACTATTGACAGATCTACCAAGAGAAACAACATCAGAAATCCTACTAACCAAAGTCTCCATGTCATCAGGGTCCATTTTGGTAACCATAGGATGACTTGGTTGGAAAGGATTCTAAGCGGTGGTGGTAAGGATGGCAATTTTTTCCATTTCCCCGTTTACTCTGTCGGTACCATTTTTAATGGGTCGGGGAATCCCCATTTTAAATGGCTTAATGGGTAACGGGGATTTTTCGTTAACGACTAAACGGATAAACGGTCCGGGAATGGTATTCTCCGCTCCATCCCCGTTTATCCATCCCCATCCCCATTAGCTTTCTATAATGACTCTGTTGGCCCAGATGACAACCCAAGAGGGGGGGGGGGGTGAATTGGGTTCTTAAAAATTTAAGCCTTTTAAAATTATTTTGCTTAAGAAGAATGAAGGCAATAGCAATGCAAATACAAGCAGTTAATAAAAAGAGATAGAGAAGAGACAAATAAAGCACGGCAAACACAAGAGATTTATAGTGGTTCGGTGCAACCAACACCTACGTCCACTCCCAAGATTCACTTGGGTCCACACTATAATCTCCCTAGATTACAGCCGAGTTGTTTTACAAGCTCACAACTCAAACTTGTTGTTTTCCGGGCGCACAACGAACCCAGCTGGTTTTACAAGGGCTCACCAGCACAAAACCCTAACCCAAGCTAACCAAGCTTGAACCGAGGTAAGACTACCTCAACTAGTTCAATCCCCTGATTGAATAGCAAAGAATAAAATATGGTTTAGTTACAAAGGCTCCTTGAGCAATTAACAAATGTAATAATAAGGTTTAGAAAAGCCTGATTTGCAGATGGTTGGCTTTGGCTTTCTTCTTTTCCTCTTTAACTCCTCTTGAAGTGTTGAATCAGGCCTCAGCTTGGATTCTTGACGGAAGAACTTTGGAGTTGAGATGAAGCTTTTCCTCTTTTTTGAAAATCCTTGATTTGATCTTTGAAAGCTTTGGATTTTCTTTGACTCTTGGATTGATGAGCTGAGCACGAAACTTCCTTGGATTTCACTCTTTTTTTCACTCTATTTTGAATCAGGATTTTTTCAAATATGCTCTGTTTTTCCCTTTTTCTTTCTTTTCTTGAAATTCTCTCTTTTTGTATTTTGATTTGAAAAGAGCTCCTCTATTTATAGATTCTGCAAAAATATCCGTTAGAAACAAAGAAAAATAGCCGTTATTCAAAAATCTTACCGTTGAGCTGACGTGGCATCGTGAAAAATTTCGCCCAGATTTGCTGGAGTCGACTCATGCTTTTCCGAGTCGGCTCGAGGTCGTTACTAAAAATAGAAATGTTTAGAAAGTTGGGTCGACTCACCAAAAGTAAAGTGTCGACTCCTGAAAGTCGGGAGTCGACTCGTGAAAGTTGGGGTCGACTCGCGAAGTGCTCAGAAAAACACTTCTGGTGTCTGAGCGGAGTCGACTCGCACAGTCAGGAGTCGGCTCGACAGAATCAGGGGTCGACTCGAAAATTCGTGGGTCGACTCGAGACAGATGACATTCTGTACTCTGAGGGGAGTCGACTCTGAAACTCAGAGTCGGCTCCGGAACGTATCAAAAATCAGAAACTTTTCTGATTGACTTTAAATTCGTTCCAGATTCATTTTAAATCATATTTTGACTTGAATACAATAAAATGACATTAAGAATCAATTCAAGAATGTTCCAAAAACTCATTGATTAAATATGAAGTATAAATTTCTTTTGAAAGCTTAAACATTGAACTTGAAGTTACTTTCAAATTGATAAAGTCAACTTTAACATTCTCATTCATTGTTCAAATAAATTCATTGCTCATTAAATAAACTCATTACATCTTTAATGTACTCATGGCTTTTGGTAATCATCAAAATCAATAAGATTGGGGCATATAATTTTTCAATAATCTCCCCAACAATCTCCCCCTTTTTGATGATGACAAAAACATTGAGTTTATGCATGATTGATTTGTGAATTTATTTTGATTTCATAAATAGGCTTAGGCTCCCCCTGAATGAGGTAGCTCCCCCTATGAAACTTAAATAAATATCATTCATTCATTCAATTAATTAATATCATTTGATTAATTGATTTCTCATATGCATATACTTTATAAAACTATAAAACTCTCCCCCTTTTTTGTATCAACAAAAAGGTAGAGAAGCATAAACATTATTATTCATTCAAGATTTGATTTATCAAAATCATTCATTCATTGAAATAGGAAGAAATACATTGAGAATTCAAAAGATAATTCATTACTTCAAAAAATACATCAAAATGTAATACATTGATACCAAAATGTAAACATAACAAAACATTCAATACATTCAAGGAGAAATCTAATACATTAAAAATGAGTCCTAACAATCCTAGTCAAATGATCAACAATATTTTTCATTCCATCAGTTGAATTTCACATAATCTTTAGTCTTCATCACAAAGGTGCAAGCAAATTTTGTCTTGTAGCTCAGCGTTGCTTTTGAATAATCTCCGCAAATATCTTTAAGTCTTCAAATATTTCTTAAGATCACCACTTAAGACTTTGAAGAAGAGCTGAGAGTAGACTCAATCTTAGTGATTCGATCATCAAAGAATATAGAGTTTCCTTAATTCATGAACTTATTTTCAAATCTGATTTTAATTTTTCTGATGATCATCAAAAGTCTTTGAGTTGCCTAACTGTATCTGAAAACCAACTGAGAAGATGAAGCTTGAAAAATGGAACAGGGGTAGGAGCTGGAGCAGAAATAGGAGGGCTCGGAGGTGCAGGTGAAGATGTCTAACCGAGGTCCTGGGCCTCAACATCTAGCTCTATCTTCTTAACCCTTTCCTTTCCCATTTCCATTCTTTTAATAAATCCCATCCGATGAATAGTGGCCAGGCTGTAATAATCAGTGTGTCTCAAGTTTCTCATGGGCTCACTATCAGAAATAACAATCCTTGGCTCTGAAAATCTTAGTAGGATCATGCCATAGGGCAAGCTAGATTTTCTCTTTCCTCCACAGTCAGCAATACCATAGAATCATACTGGGAAGGTTAATAGGCTTGCCCGTCACAATGCATCCATACAAAGATATCTCTCTCAGAACATAGTCAAATCTCCCAGTCTTAGGAAAAAGATCCTACTGCATATGTTGTGAAGCAATCTCAGTTCTAAAGAAATTGATTGGCAAACTTCTTCAAATCCAAACTTCGGTTCAATAATCTAGAAGAGCTGGGATCTATCATCTGAAGAAAAGTGGAAGTTCCAGATAGGGTAATCCAACAGTCTAGATAGAAGCTCAACAGTCATGAGATCCTCTCAACAATGCTATAACCATTATCTCCTCTAGACAAATTCTTGTAAAACTCCTTAACAAGAGCGGGATAGTAGGACAGTCTAGGGAACAATCTTCTCCCAACCCATCTCATCAATTGTCTCCTAAAAGAAATCCCTCAGCTTCAAATAATCAAAATCCACTTTCTTCCGTGGTAATGATTCTATCGCTAATCTATCTACCTGAGAAGAGCAGTGGCAGGAGAAGCAGGAGTTGAAGAGATGAAGTGAATCCGAGCTAGGGATGGCTCACGAACGGGCCTCACCGTCTTCCTCACGGCTCTCTTCCTTCCCGGCCGCACAAAGCCTCGAGTTTTGGGGGCCATTGGTTGATTGGAATGGTTAATCAGGATTTTAGGAAATTTGGAAGGTTTGGAAGGTTTTGGAGAGAGTATTTTGAGATTGAAATTTGAAATGAACGGCGAGTCGACTCTGCCCTAGATAAATCAACCTGGGACCACTTCGAGTCGGCTCCCGCAAAAAGGGGTCGACTCCGGACAGTCACAGAAAACCATCCCGATGGAGTCGACTCGCGCCGAGAAGGGGTCGACCCGAGAGTTTCAGTAGAAACCGGAGTCGACTCCGATACTCACCGAGTCGGCTCCGAGACCATTTCAGAGAAAAACATGAAATTTCTGAAATGTGTCCGAATTGATCATAAAAATTGATAAAATAATCATTGGATTTGATGATCAATTAGATATGAATTCTAGATAAGATTTCCTTAAAGATCAAGGATTTGAAAGAATTTAGATAAAATTTCCTTAGGGGTTTCAAATTCATTCTAAAGGATCACAAATCCCTAACTCTCCTCTAAGATAACAAAATCTTTCTTCACTTAAAGGTTTTGTAAATATGTCAGCTAATTGTTCTTCAGTGTTAACATAATCAAGACAAATTTCATTATTAGCTACATGTTCTCTTATAAAATGATATCTAATTTCTATGTGTTTAGTTCTTGAATGTTGAATTGGATTTTTAGTTAATTGATTGCACTTGTGTTATCACATCTTATGGGTGTTTTATCAAGTGTGATACCATAGTCTTCAAGTTGTCGCTTAATCCATAGGATTTGCGCACAGCAACTTCCAGCTGCTACATATTCAGCTTCAGTAGTTGATAATGCAACTGAATTTTGCTTTTTGCTAAACCATGAGATTAAGTTACTTCCTAAGAATTGGCATGCACCACTTGTGCTTTTTCTATCTAACTTTACATCCAGCATAATCAGAATCTGAATATGCAATTAGATTTAATGTGAGTCTCTAGAATACCATAAACCTACATTTTTTGTTCCACTTAAGTATCTTAGTATTCTTTTAACAGCTATTAAATGTGATTCTTTAGGTTCTGATTGAAATCTAGCACATAAACATACAGAAAACATAATATCTGGTCTACTTGCTGTTAAATAAAGAAGGGATCCGATTATACCTCGATAATACTTTTGATCAACCTTTTACCTTCTTCATCTTTGTCCAGCTTGCATGAAGGACTCATTGGTGTTCCGAGGGGTTTCATTGATTCCATACCAAACTTCTTTAGAATTTCTCTTGTGTATTTGTTTGGTTGATAAAGATTCCCTCTTTGCTTTGTTTGATTTGGAGTCCAAGGAAGAAGTTGAGTTCTCCCATCATGCTCATCTCGAATTCTCCCTGCATCAACTTGCAAATTCTTGACATAGAATCGTTAGTAGCACCAAAAATAATGTCATCAACGTATATTTGTACTACAAGTAAATCTTTACTTTTTCTTTTCAAAAATAATGTTTTATCAACATTTCCTCTTGTAAAATCATTTTCAATTAAGAATTTACTTAACCTATCATACCAAGCTCTAGGTGCTTGTTTCAAACCATATAAAGCTTTGTGCAATTTAAAAACGTGATTTGAAAATTCGTGATCTTCAAAACCTGGTGGTTGTTCTACATAAACTTCTTCATTTATAAATCCATTTAAAAATGCGCTTTTAACATCCATTTGAAATAAGTTAAAATTCATATGACATGCAAATGCAAGTAATAGTCTAATGGCTTCTAATCTAGCTACAGGTGCAAAGGTTTCATCAAAATCAATACCTTCTTCTTGATTATATCCTTTTGCAACTAATCTAGCTTTGTTTCTAATTACTATGCCATTTTCATCTAGTTTATTTCTAAAAACCCATTTTGATCCTATTACTGAATGATTTTTAGGTCTTTCAACTAAAGTCCATACATTATTTCTAGTAAATTGATTTAATTCTTCTTGCATTGCTAACATCCAATTATTATCTTTTTCAGCTTCTTCAATAGTTTTAGGTTCAATTTGTGATACAAATGCAAGATGATTACTAATATTTCTCATATATGATCTAGTTCTTATTCCTTGAGATGGATCACCTATAATCAATTCCTTGGGATGACTATGAGCATATCTCCAGTCTCTTGGAAGATCTATATCATTATGATCAATATTGATCATCGTCCTTATGTGAATCATCATCTTTAGCTTCTTGTTCATGATCAATACTTCAATATTAAGTTTTTCAAGATCTTTTTCAATTATGTTTGTATCTTCCTCATCATCAAGCTTTTCAGAACTAGTTGCTAAAGACTCATCAAAACTACATGAATGGATTCTTCAACTACTAAGGTTTTCTTGTTAAATACTCTATATGCTTTACTAGTTGTTGAATATCCTAAAAATTCCTTCATCAGATTTAGCATCAAATTTTCCTAAATTGTTTTTACCATTATTATGAATAAAACATTTACATCCAAATGCATGAAAGTATTTTATATTTGGTTTTCTTTCATTCCATAATTCATAAGGTGTTTTCTTTAAGATTGGTCTTATTAGGCTCTATTTAAGATGTAACATGCTGTGTTAATAGCTTCCGCCCAAAAGTACTTTGGTAGTTTACTTTCGCATAGCATGGTACGGGCCATGTCTTCTAGAGTCCTATTTTTTCTTTCAACTACACCATTTTGTTGTGGAGTCCTAGGGGCTGAAAAATTATGATTAATTCCATTTTCAGTGCAAAAACTTTCAAATAAGTGATTTTCAAATTCAGTTCCATGATCACTTCTTAGAGATACTATGGTAGTGTTTTTCTCATTTGTGACTTTCTTGAAGAATTTCAGGAATATCGAGAAAGTCTCATCTTTGTGAGCTAAAAACATTACCCAAGTATATCTAGAATAATCATCTACAATCACTAGACCATATTTCTTTCCTCCTAGACTTGTGGTTCTAGTTGGTCCAAAAAGGTCCATGTGAAGTAGCTCTAATGCCTAGAAGTTGAAACAATGTTTTTAGATTTGAAAGAACTTCTAGTTTGTTTTCCAAATTGACATGCATCACATATTTTGTTATTTTCAAAATCTAGTTTAGGTAATCCTTTAACTAAATCCATTTTAATTAGTTTTGAAATAAGGTGTGTGCTTGCATGACCTAATCTACGATGCCACAACCAACTAATTTCATTTATGTTAGCATTGTCAGCAATTAAGCAATGATCACTTAAGATAATTTTCTAAATCAACCAAGTAAACATTGCCATGTCTATAACCAGTAAATACAATGCTATCATCAATAGATTAGTTACAGTGCATAAAGAAGATTTAAATGAAACATTAAAGTTTTTATCACATAATTGGCTTATACTAATTAATTATGCTTAAACCATCAACATAAAGTACATTATCAATAAATGTAGATGGAGTTATGCGAACTTTACCAAGGCCCATAATTTGACCTTTACCGTTATCGCCAAACGTAACAACTCCACCTTTCTTTTCTTCCAGGGTGATGAATTCATCTTTGTCACCCGTCATATGTCTTGAGCAGCCACTATCAAGGTACCACTTTTTCTTTGATCTTTTGGCTACAAGACATTCCTGCAACATAATTTAAACTTTATGTTTAGGTACCCAAGCTTTCTTGGGTCCTTCATGGTTAGTAGCAACAAAATTGTTCCTTTCGGAACCCATATTTTCTTTCCTTTAACATTTAACTTTTTATTATTTAGTTTTGCATTCAAAGATTTATGTCCTTTTTCATTACATTTAAAACAAGTAATATTACTTTGGTTGGCTTTTACAAAAATATTTTTTAATGATTTTTGTTTTCTTAATGTGTTATACCTAAACCTGCTTTGTCAAAAACTGCTTTTTGACTATCTAAAATCATGTTTAGTTTAGTTGAGCTTAAGTAAATTTCTCAACAATGTCTTTATATTTTTAACATCTTTCTTAGAAAATCATTTTCATTAGAGATTGATTCTTTTTCTTTAATTAGATTTTCATTTTCAGATTTAAGTTTCTTAACTTCATTATTAAGATTTTCATTTTCTTTTAAAAATTAATTTTCATTTTTCAAAATTTGTATTTCTTTTTCAAAATTTGAAATCAATCATCAATTCATTGAAAGCTCAAACATTTCATCAAAAGTAAATTCATCATCGGGTTTTCGACTTACCTCTCGTCGTCGTTGCCATGAAGCAAATTTGGCAACTTCTTTTTGTTCTTCTTCTTCGGAAGAAGATTCATCACTGTCAGTCCATGTTGCCATGTAGCCTTTTTTTTTCTTGTAGGCCTTCTTCAAAAGGACAGTCATATCTAAAGTGCCCTGGCTTTTTACATTCATAACATACTAAGGGCTCTTTCTCTTTTTCCTTGTCCTTTTTCTTATCCTTTTCTCCTTCCATTGCTCCAAATTTCTTTTTGTGGAAGGGCCTTCTTTCTCATAAACTTCTGAATTTTTTGCAAGAGAGCAGTCTCATCATCATCATCATCATCATCGCTGCTGCTCTCTTCTTTTTGCAGCTTGAGGGCAATTTTTCTTTTTTTTGTTCCTCCTCACATGCTGCTTCATTGTTAGCTCATGGGTCATTAGGATCCTAGAAGCTCTCTAAAGGTAATGTTGAGGTCTTTGCTTCTTGGATGCAGTCACTTTGCTTCCCAAGTCTTGGAAGTGACCTAAGAATTTTGCGACAAGCTCAGATTAGTATAAATTTTACCAAGACTTTTAAACCATTCACAATATCAGTGAATCTAGTGAACATGCATGTGATGGTTTCAGTTTGTTCCATGTAAATAATTCATATTTATGAACCAAAATATTTATCTTTGATTCTTTAACTTGGTTTGTTCCTTCATGTGTTATTTCCAACCTATCCCAAATTTCTTTTGCGGAATTACATGTTGAGATTCGGTTGAATTCATTAGAGTCTAAGAACAATATAAAATGTTAATGGCTTTAGCATTTAATTGTGCCATTCTCCTATCATTATCATTCCAATCCCTTTCGGGCTTAGGAACAATAGTGCCATCAATAAGTGTGTGGGTGTACTAGGTCCATTTTATTACTCCCCACAATTCATAGTCAGAAGCTTGAATGAATATTCTCATTCTAGCTTTCCAATATGAATAGTTTGGTTCCATTAAATAAAGGAGGTCTATTCGTAGAATGACCTTCAGCAAAACATGAACCACTTTGTGTTGCCATAAGGATCTTTAGCCCTGATCGTGAGATCAAATTCTAAATGAGCACTTGCTCTGATACCAATTGTTGGCCCAGATGGCAACCCAAGAGGGGGGGGTGAATTGGGTTCTTAAAAATTTAAGCCTTTTTAAAATGTTTTGCTTAAGAAGAATGAAGGCAAAGCAAGAATACAAGTGCAGTAAATAAAAAGAGATAGAGAAGAGACAATGAAAGCACGGCAAACACAAGAGATTTTATAGTGGTTCGGTGCAACCAACACCTACGTCCACTCCCAAGATTCACTTGGGTCCACACTATAATCTCCTAGATTACAGCCGAGTTGTTTTACAAGCTCACAACTCAAACTTGTTGTTTTCCGGGCGCACAACGAACCCAGCTGGTTTTACAAGGGCTCACCAGCACAAAACCCTAACCCAAGCTAACCAAGCTTGAACCGAGGTAAACTACCTCCACTAGTTCAATCCCCCAGATTGAACTAGAACAAAATAAAAGTATGGTTTATTACAAAGCTCCTCAATGAGCAAATTAACAAATGTAATAATAAGGTTTAGAAAAGCCTGATTTGCAGATGGTTGGCTTTGGCTTTCTTCTTTTCCTCTTTTCCTCAACTCTTGAAGTGTTGAATCAGGCCTCAGCAAGATTCTTGACCGGAATGAACTTTGGAGTTGAGATGAAGCTTTTCCTCTTTTGAATGTTGAAAATCCTTCGATTTGATCTTTGAAAGCTTTGGATTTTCTTTGACTTCTTGGATTGATGAGCTGGAGCAGAGAAACTTCTTTGGATTTCACTCTTTTTTTCACTCTATTTTGAATCAGGATTTTTCAAATATGCTCTGTTTTTCCTTTTTTTTCTTTTCTCTTGAAATTATCTCTCTTTTTGTATATTTGATTTGAAAAGAGCTCCTCTATTTATAGATTCTGCAAAAATATATCCGTTAGAAACAAAGAAAAATAGCCGTTAAACAAAAATCTTACCGTTGGAGCTGATTGGCATCGGAAAAATTTTGCCCAGATTTGCTGGAGTCGACTCATGCTTTTCCCGAGTCGGCTCGAGGTCGTGATACTAAAAATAGAAATGTTTAGAAAGTCAAAGGGTCGACTCACCAAAAGTAAAGTGTCGACTCCTGAAAGTCGGGGGTCGACTCATGAAAAGTTGGGGTCGACTCGCGAAGTGCTCAGAAAAATATACCTCTGGTGTCTGAGCGGAGTCGACTCGCACAGTCATGGAGTCGGCTCGACAGAATCAGGGGTCGACTCGAGAAATTGCGTGGGTCGACTCGAGACAGATAGACAATTCTGTGCTCTGAGGGAGTCGACTCTGAAACTCAAGAGTCAGCTCCGGAACGTATCAAAAATCAGAAAGTTTTCTGATTGACTTTAAATTCGTTCCAGATTCATTTTAAATCATTATTTTGACTTGAATATAATAAAATAGACATTAAGAATCAATTCAAGAAGTGTTTCAAAAACTCATTGATTACAATATAAAGTATTAATTTCTAATTGAAAGCTTAAACATTGAACATGAAGTTACTTTCAAATTGAATAAAGTCATACTTTAACATTCTCATTCATTGTTCTAAATAAATTCATTGCTCATATAAATAAACTCATTACATCATTTAATGTACACATGGCTTTTGGTAATCATCAAAATCAATAAGATTGGGGCATATAATTTTCAACAATCTCCCCAACAGACTCAACGACTCTTGTTCTGCCATCTTTCATGCACTGTCTCTTGCTCTTTTCACGCAGCCGATCTGAAGTTCTGAAGTCTGAACTTACTCCATCGTCTCCAATCGCTGATCTGACTCTGAATTTCTGAATCTACTCCATCGTCTTCAATCGCTGCCTCATCGACGCCCTATCAACACCCTCCAACATCTTTTTTTTCTCTGCTACGCTCGTCTCTTTCTTTTATTTCTAAAGAAAGATATCTCTTTATTGTTGCTTTGAAATTTGAATGTATTCTTTTGTTACGATGTTAAAGCTAATGTGTTAGATGTATCAATATCAACGATTGGTTGTTAGGATTTATTCTATCTTATCTTAATTAATTTTATAATTTTTAATAAATTATAAATTTAATAAAATAATTTTATTTTTTTATGTAAACGAGAAAATAGGTATCTTGTTGTACCCATTTCCCCGGTCGGGTATCCCCATCGCCGCTCTGTTAACTATAACGGTTTAACGGGATGGAGAACATAGATGTTTTTTCTAATAGAGATGGGTACCGGTATAGATCGCTCCGGTCCATCCCCGGACTGTTGCCATCCCTAGGTGGTGGAACATTGTGTGGATTCGGATCAGCAGTAGGATTGTTAACAAAAGACGGATTAATATGAATAGAAGGATTGGGGTCCAAAGGCATAAAACCTTGTTCGACAACATGTAAGTGTAGTTTGTAGGAGGATCAGTAAACATAGAAGTAAAATTCTGAGGTACATTAGAATCAGAGGGATAATTTTGATTTTCAGCAGGAACATAAGGGTAATTTAGATGTTCAGTGAAAAATTCCTGAGGCATAGTAGGTTGCTCCCCCTGGACAAGTGCATGATTTTCTTGCATTTTACCTTTGCTCCTAGTCCAAAGGCCATCTACCTTAGTAAAACCCATATGAGTTAAGACATGTTTATTGTAAACATTATTATCGCTAAGGTGGTAGATATTCTCACCCCTAACATTAACATCAAAAGGATTAAATATATGGGTAAGAAGTAGACCATAGGGTAGGGCAGCTCTAGATCTACTAAGAGCCTCTCTCATCACACAAATCATTTTTTCTAGGCAGGTGTAGATGAGTTTGGGTTACAACATGAAACATGAATGTTAAGTCTCGGTCATTCACATAATCAAAACTACCACTCCTAGAAGTAAGACACGAGAAACAATACTATGAAGTAATCTCATTTCCACATTCAGATCTTTAGCAAAAACACGATCAATATTAGAAGCATCATCAATATCCAGAACAGTCTCTAATTTAAACTTTCTATCTTCAAGAGTATCATCACCAGAATCAGTACTTGAAATGTTCAAAATTTGATTCAAAGAAATTTCATCAAATTCAATTCTAACACCTTTAACAGTTGAAGTTACTCTATCATTCCAAAACTAATATTATGATAGAAAATTTTAACAAGATCGGGGTAAATGGGTAGATTTGTCTTAAGTAAGTGTTCCCAACCTTGAGAAGCTAGATTTCTCTAATGAAAAAATTTTCAGAAGCTAGAAACTCAAAATCCATAGTTTTTCTAAATGCTACAGATCTTCTAATCATAGATTGAAAGCTTAAAGGATTAGAGGGAGAGCACTCACTAATGCCTCGAGATGATGATCCATGCACAGATTTACCTTTTGGAGCCATAGATCCAAAGAAATCAATGGGATTTGAAGTTGAAATGAAGAAGTGGAAGAGAAGGGGAGGACCGGTTGGCTTGGACTTGAAGAAATCGGTGAAGCACGACTTGGGAAGAAAGAAATTGGAAGCAAGAGGAAGTAAATAGCAGCTGGTTCCCTTCTCCAATATTGGAATTCCAATTTTGCAAAGTTGGTACTCCAAAATAGGAAAACTAGGAGACTGGTTGACAAAAAGTAGAATACCAATGCATAAAAATCGGTAGACCGATTAAAATGCCAAATAAAAGATTTCGTTCATTCATTACATCATTCGAAATAATTTGAAATTGATCCAATAAAATATTAAAAAAAATGAGAAGTATGAAGATCAAACAATTGCGATTCATATGACATAAAATTCATGTAATCATGATGAGTATAGGTGAGTATATAAATTAAAAAATTATGATGACTCATTTAAATTGAAGGGTCAAGCATACCAAGCTCTCTTCTAATTTCACAAAATTTTGATTCATCAAGGGGTTTTGTGAAAATGTCAGCGAGCTGCAAATCAGTACAAACATGCTCAAGCACAATATTACCGTTATTAACATGATCCCTAATAAAATGATGCCTAATCTCTATATGTTTTGTCGTAGAGTGCTGAATAGGATTTTTGGTTAAATTGATAGCACTAGTATTATCACATTTTATTGGAATATTTTTAAATTTGATGCCATAATCTTCTAGTTATTATTTAATCCATAAGATTTGAGCGCAACAACTTCCAGCCGCAATGTACTCAGCCTCAGTTGTGGACAGTTCCATTGAAGTTTGTTTCTTGCTAAACCATGAGATTAAATTAACACCTAGAAATTGACAAGTTCCACTAGTAGATTTTCTGTCTAATTTACAACATACAAAATCTAAATTAGTGTACCCTATTAAGTCTATGCTAGATTGTTTGTTATACCATAATCCTAAGTTTACTGAACCACTCAAATATTTAAATATTCTCTTAACGGCTAATAAATGAGGCTCCTTAGGGTTAGCTTGATATCTAGCGCACATGCATACACTGAATAATATATCTGGCCTACTAGCAGTCAAATACAATAAAGATCCTATCATTCCTCTATATAATTTTAAATCAACACTTGTATCAGTACTACAAAGTCTAGTCTACAAGAGGAGCTCATAGGTGTACCGATAAACTTAGAAGTCTCCATGCCAAATTTCTTTAACATTTCTTTGATATATTTGCTTTGGCAAATGAAGAATCTATCATACTCTGCTTGATTTGTAGTCCGAGAAAATAGTTTAATTCTCCCATCATGCTCATCTCGAGCTCTCCCTACATTAGTTTAGCAAAGTCTTGACATAGTATTTCATTAGTAGAACCGAAAATGATGTCATCAACATAAATTTGGACAATAAGCTTATCATCATTTTTTCTTTTAATAAAAAGTATTGTATCAATATTTCCTCTAATGAATTTATTGCTAATCAAGAATTTGCTTAATTGTTCATACCACGCTCGAGGAGCTTGCTTCAAACCATACAATGCTTTGTTCAATATGAAAACATGGTTTGGAAACAAGTGGTTCTCGAATCCTGGTGGTTGCTCGACAAACACTTGTTCGGCAATATATCCATTTAGGAAAGTACTTTTAACATCCATTTGATACAATTTGAAATTCATAAAGCATGCAAAAGCAAGTAATAATTTTATGGCTTCTAATCTAGCAATAGGAGCATAAGTTTCATCAAAATCAATTCTTCTTCCTAACAATAACCTTTAGCTACTAGTCTGGCTTTGTTTCTAACTATATTACCATGCTCATCCAACTTGTTTCTAAATACCCATTTAGTCCTAATAATTGGATGATCATGTGGTCTATTAACTAGTATCCATACATTATTTCTTTCGAATTGATTTAATTCTTTATGCATAGCATTTATCCATTCTATGTCATCTTTAGCATCTTCAAAACATTTAGGTTTAATATGGGATGCAAATGCTAAGTTATTATAAGTATCTTTAAATGAAGATCTAGTTTTAATACCATGCGAGATATCACCAATGATAAATTCCTTAGGGTGATTGTGTACATACCTCCAATCCTTTTCTAGGTTATGATTACCTTGTGTTTCTTCATGATTTAATTCTTCTTGATTGGTTTGAACATTTGCGTCTTCTTTTTCCTCCAAAGTAATTTCCTTTATTTGATTTTCAATTTCTCTGCATCATCAATAGCCTTTTCTCCCTTATTGGAAGATCATTAGTTTCATCAAAAGCAACAGGAATCGACTCTTCTATTACTACAGTATTTTTGTTGAAAACTCTATAGGCTCTACTAGAAGAAGAGTAACCAAGAAAAATACCTTCATCAGATTTTGGATCAAACTTATCAAGATTTGATTTTCCATTATTCAATATAAAACATCGACATCCGAAAACACGAAAATATGAAATATTGGGTTTTCGATCTTTGTAAAGCTCATAAGGGGTCTTTTTCAAAATAGTCTAATCAAGGCTCGGTTTAAAATGTGACATGAGGTGTTGATTGCTTCTGCCCAAAAGTACTTTGGGAGATTGCTCTCACACAACATGGTATGGGCCATTTCTTCCAAGGTTCAATTTTTTCTTTCTACAATCCCATTTTGTTGAGGTGTTCTAGGTGCAAAAAAATTATGATTAATGCCATGCACATTGCAAAAACTTTCAAAGAAATGATTTTCAAATTCTTTTCCATGGTCACTTCGAATCGATAAAACTAAAACTCCCTTTTCATTTGTAATATTTTTAAATAAGTTTTGAAATACAGAAAATGCTTCATCTTTTCTAGCTAAAAATAAAACCCAAGTAAATCGAGAGAAATCATCGATAATTACAAAGCCGTAACGTTTTCCTCCTAAACTTGCAGTTCTAGTTGGTCCGAATAAATCCATATGCAGTAATTCTAATGGTCTATTGGTTGAAATCATATTTTTAGATTTAAATAAAACTCTAGTTTGTTTTCCTAGTTGACTTGCATCACAAATCTTATCTTTTTCAAAATTCAATTTTGGTAAACCTTTGACTAAATCCTTTTTAAGTAGTTTTGAAAGAAGATCCATGCTAACATGTGCAAGTCTACGATGCCATAACCAACTTGATTCAGCAATTTTAGCATTCATAGCAACTAAACAATCAAAGTCATGGTCATTTAAATCATTCAAATCAATAGTATAAACATTTCCATGCCTGTGACCAATAAGTTTCATGCAATTATCAGCAGGATTTGAAACAATGCAAACAGATGATTCAAAAATTACTTTGAAACCTTTGTCACATAATTGACTAATACTTAACAAGTTATGCTTTAAACTATTAACTAACAAGACATTTTTAATATATGTATGAGGTGTGACACCAATTTTACCAATGCCAATGATTTTACCTTAGCCACTATCTCCAAAGGTGACTATCCCTCCATCTTTAGCTTCTAAAGTGATGAACTATGATTTATCACCAGGCATGTGCCTTGAACACCTGCTATCAAGATACCATTTTCGTTTAGATCTACGGGTTGCAAGACACACCTGCAAACATAATGTCACGTCTTGCTCTTAGGTACCCAAACCTTCTTGGGTCCTTTGGAGTTAAATAAAATGGTTCCTTTTGGAATCCAAACCTTTCTGATACTGTCACATGCATAGGACTTATCCCTTTAAACCACATTTAAAGCAGGTAATATTAGAAGATTGACCAGCATGCACGAAAATATTTTTCAAAGATTTTTATTTTCTAAGAGGATTATATCCTAATCCTGCTCTGTCAAAAATAGCTTTTTGGCTATCTAAAATTATATTTAATTTTAAAGAACTTAATGTGAATTTATCAACTATAGGTTTAAGTCTGTCAACTTCATTTTTCAAATCCTTGTTTTCTTTCTTCAAAAATTTATTTTTTTAATATATTTATTATTTTCTAAAACTAGATTTTGCATTTGATTTTTCAAATCTTTATTTTTGGAACTAAGGTTAGCAAAATTATCAACTAACTCATAGAATGCACTATGCAATTCTTCAAATGAAAAGTCATCAAGGAAACTTGGATTTACCTCCTCGTTGTCCGCCATGAAGCAAAGATTGACCATTTCATTCTTTTCTTCTCTTCAGAGCTGGAACTTTCAGAATCACTCCATGTAGCCATCATTGCCTTTTTCTTAAATTTCTTGGGACCTTTCTTTAGTTGTGGACAATCCAATTTAAAGTGTCCCAACTTCTTGCATTCATAACAGATATTTCTTTTTCTTTTCTTTATTCCAACTCCTTTTGTAAATGATTTCTTTTTTCCTCCGAACTTTCTTCTTTTCATGAATCTCTTAAATTTTTAGTAACGAGGGCCATGTCCTCATCATCACTGTCATCCTCAGATTCATCTGACTCTTCCTTTAGTTCAAAAAATTTTAAGAGCCATAGTCCTTCTTTTCTTAGACTCATCCTCATCAGTGTGTTGTTTGATTTGAAGCTCATGAGTCATTAAGGATCCCAACAATTCTTCTAGGGGTAAAACATTAAGGTCCTTTGCCTCTTGAATAGTAGTGACTTTGGCCTCCCAAGACCTAGGCAAAGATCGCAATACCTCCTCACAAGATCAGCATTAGTATATGATTTACCAAGACTTTTAAGTTTATTTATAATGTCAGTAAAAATAGTAGTGACTTTGGCCTCCCAAGACTAGGCAAAGATCGCATTCCTCACAAGATCAGCATTAGTATATGATTTACCAAGACTTTTAAGTTTATTTATAATGTCAGTAAATCTAGTAACATTTCAGAAATTGATTCACTAGCATCCATCTTAAATAATTCATATTTATGGATAAGCATATTTATTTTAGATTCTTTCACTTGATTAGTACCATCATGGTAACCTCTAATCTATCCAAATTTCTTTAGTAGATAAACAAGTAGATATGTGATTAAATTCATTAGCATCCAATGAGCAATATAAAACATTCACGGCCTTAGCATTAAGCTGAGCCAACTTTTTATCATGTTCATCCCATTCCGTTTTGGTTTAGGAATCATCATATTATCTAGTCTAGTTATGGGTGTGTGAGGACTATTTACTATGATACTCCAAAGGTCATAGTCAAGTGCTTGAATGAAAATTTTCATTCTAGCTTTCCAATATCCGTAATTTGTGCCATTAAATAATGGTGGCCTATTAGTGGATTGTCCCTCACTCAACAAGGTTGCCATAATCTTTAGCTCCAAGCTTTTTAGGGCTTAACAACAAGAGCACCTGCTCAGATACCACTTGTTGCTCAGATCTAGCAACCCAAGAGGAGGGGTGAATTGGGTTTTCTTAAAAATTTAATCGGCTATCAAGTATGTGCACTTATATTCTTTTACAAGTGATTATCGTGTTGTGAAGTGAGTATAATACACAATCAATCACAAAAATGAAACACAATCAAACACACAATATTTATAGTGGTTCGGTGCCAATCTTGCACCTACATCCACTCCCCAAGAACACCTTGGGTATTCCACTAGTCACCACTAGCCTAACTAGCTAGCAAACTTATTTACGGGCATAAGCAATCAAGCCTTACACACTAGCCCTCCAAGCTAATCTTTTTGTTTACGGGTACAAGGGACCTTACAACTCAATCCAGGTAGACCTCTACCCAATCACATTTTACAACTGTGAAACAAATCAAAGCACAAGTAATAGAATGTTTAATACAACATGCTCCTAGATATGGGCAGATTTAAAGTAATAAAAGTACTTATCAACTTGAAGAGCTAATCCTGAAGTTGCTTCTTTTTTTAATGAACGTAACAGCACAATAGAAGTCTTCAAGGTAGCTTTGAATGCTCTTTAATGAAGGTAGATGGAGCTTGAAGATCACTTGAAGAATCAACAATAAATGAGCTCTGGTGGGTGAAAAATAAAATCAAAGCAATACTCCAACAAACCTCAAACAAATCTCTCTTTCAAATGATTTTTTCTCTCAATCAATATTTTTACTCTATTTTTCACACGATTTTTTACTTTTCTTTTCTTCTATTTTTCTTCACTCTTCTATCTCTTTGAAAACACTGTTCCTATTCTCTATTTATAACTAGAACACCAAAAAAAGCTGTTGTAAGAGAAAAAAAATCCGATCAAGAGAGGACGTTCCAAACGGTAACAAAGAGTGTGAAAGCAGCATTCCAAAACATAGAGTCGGCATTCCAAAACCCATTTAAGAAGAGCCTAGCCGATTGATTCAAAAAATTAGCATACCAGAAATCCCAAATCAGCATTCAAATGAAAAGTTGGCATCCCAACCACTAAGTGATAGGGAGCCGACAGAGAGTGTCTTCAAATTGGCATTCCAAAATTTGAAATCGGCATTCCAATTTTATTCAATAAGAAGCCAGCCGATGTTGGTATTCCAAAAATTCATAATCGGCATGCCAACGAAGTTAAATTAGCATTCCAAAAACAATCGGCAGCAAGCTGAAATTTTGGAATCGAGGAGCCAGCAGAATTCACTTATGAATTGGAATTCCAAAAACAAGTAACAGGGAGCCAACAGAGGGCGATTTAGAATTGGAATTCCAACACCATCCATTAGTATGCCAAGATAAGATGCTTGAGAATCGGCATAGAGCATTTTAGAATTAGCATGCCAACATCATCCATTAGCATGCCAAGATAAGGTGCCTGGAAATCGGCAAACTCTAAATACAAGGGACTAGCCATAAGATTTATGCAAACTGAGTAAGCTAGTAATCCGAAGGCAACCGAATGCAACCGAAGGCAACAAAAGGCAACAAAAGGAAACCGAATGCAACCGAATGCAACCGAAGGCAACAAAAGGCAACCGAAGGCAACCAAATTAAACCGAAGGTAACAAAATCTGGTATTCCAAATCAAAGATTAGTAACCCAAGATTCAAGTATTAAGCATCCAATCCGAAGGCAATAGAGAATAAGTATAATCCGGTGATAATAGAGTTATAAATAGGAGATTGTAGGATAATTGAATCCAATTCAAGACAATGCAAATATAATTAATCCTGAAAGTCATTATGTCAGATAAATCGCATTATATCATGAATTACAATATACCTGGGATAGATGAAGTGTACTGTTCCATGATGAATAACCTGAAATTGATTGAACTTGACAGATACAATATTAGCACAATATTAAATTGATTTGCATAGTACTTAATTGTTTAGCACAATATTTAATTGATTAGCACAATACTTAATTGTTTTGCGTTTCATCAAAATCAATATGGGGTCAACATTTTACCTTTGAATTTTTTTCTTATTTTGCCCTTGATCAAACTTTCAAATGACTTTGAAAAATTTTCCTTTTATGCCCCTAACAATCCTCTCGTTATGCCCTTTATGCCCTTGGTAATCTCTTAAATGACTTTTGATCAAATTTTAATCATGCCCTTGATAAATTTTTCATTTTAGGTTGAATAATAGAAGCTACTTATTAATTAGTTGGCTAAGTAGTCGACTACTGACCCATTAATCAACTAAGTAGTTGACTACTGTGGGCTTACAGAGAACACAAGGGCATTAGCCGGCATGATATTTGACCACTGGCCCATTAGTTAGCATGATAGTCGACTATTGGCCCATTAGTCGGCATAGTAGTCCACTAACAAAATGATAGCTTTAAGTTAGTTGGCATGTTAGTCGACTAACTTAAATGATAGCTCTCCCAAAAGCAATTCTAACACATTTCAACTTCTAAAATTTTTATTCCAACCTCTCTCAAGGGTCAGAAACAACTAATAAACATTGAAATCTTTTGAGAAACTTCAAATACAAGCCCAATAAGTGATTTCATTAAGTTTTATGGAAAGAATAAAGAAGAAAATTCAAGATAACATATGAAATTTCAGCCTTCACATCTTTAAGATCTCCACGCAGATTACTTCACACTAGAAGGCTAAACTAATAATAAAGGCATGCTTAAAATAAAATTACAAGACTTTTAAGTTTGGCATATTACAACAAACCTCTTTTCTATAAGAGAATAAGTAAGCTCACTCTTTCAATTCCCTTCTCACTCTTGAGTTGGATGGTACCTGATTTGACATTTTTGTCTTTAACTTAAACTTCTTATATTCTATTTGAGTTTTTTTCCAAAATGAGTATATCCCAAATGAAATTTTGCTCATATCTTAGTTTGTTCATACCATGATACCATCTTATCATCACAAATTCAAGCATTGCATTAGTTCTTTAAACAATATCGTGTTATCATCAAAATATATTATTTGAACCCTTAGGTTCAACAAGAGTCAGTGTGGAATTGGTAATGTACCCTTCATTCTAAAATTGTCATGAATCTATATATAAATCATAAGTTTACCTTTCCTATATATATATATATATATATGTGTGTGTGTGTGTGTGTGTGTATGTATGTATATTTGATTACATTCGAATGTTGCCAAGTTTAGATTTGGTTACTTCTCTCATCCTAAGATTCACATAGTTCAAAAATCCCAAAAATGAAAAAAAGTAAAAAGGTGAGGTGATTCGAGATCCGTATATTCACGAGTAAGAAGGTTACTAACGCTAAACATTGCTACATTCAAATGTAACAAATCTACTTCTCTCTCTTTATATATATATATATGTGTGTGTGCGCGCGCGTGTGTAGTATATATATATAGTGAATTAGGGCCACTATTTTTTCCCTTTTTTTTGATAGAGATTTATATTTTAATAGAAGAACAATGTAATTTTGCATTTTTCACAAGGTCATTATAACTTTAATAGAAAGAGTATTCAAAATGTGCTTTTAAAGCAATTTTAGAAAAGGAAAAAAAGTAAGGGTGGAGCAATAAGGTAGGACCAAGGTTAATGATAGGAATTAAACTTATCGCCTTGGTGGAATACATGGTGAGGATAAGATGGGGTATAAAGGTTGGAGACAAGGATGGGATGAGCAAAAAAAAGAGCTTTGATTTCCTCCATTGCAATTCCTAACAAGAGAGGAATTCTTTTTTTCATTGCAAAAATTTAGGATGCATTTGGTTATCAGAATTGTCCCATTTTTTTTCATTTTTAGGAAAAATAGAAAACACGTATGAAAATATGTTTGATAAATGAAAATGAAAATATTTTTTTAAAAAATATTCTAAAATGATAGAAAATTGAAAACAATTTAAAGATGTCTTCACTATTTCCATTAAAAGAAAGAAGAAAGTTAAAAATAAGGAACCTATTTTGTATCACTTTTATTCTTTTTTTTTATTTTTAAAAATAGAAACATGAAATTTATCTAAAACAATGTTTAGTTACACTATTTTTATTTTTTATTTTTAAAAATAACTTTTTTTTAGAACTAAGACAACTTTTTAGAAAAATAATCATATATATTATATTAATATAAAATAAA
>UESW01004194.1:680390-716947 GCA_900491605.1 Calamus simplicifolius | reverse complement strand
ATGAATGTTTTATATTGTTCTTTGGATGCAAATGAATTCAACAGAATATCTACTTGCATTTCAGCCAAAGAAATTTGGGATAGATTAGAAGTTACCCATGAGGGTACTAACCAAGTAAAAGAATCCAAAATTAACATTCTAGTGCACAAATATGAATTGTTTAGCATGGAACAAACTGAATCAATCACATGCATGTACACTAGATTCATGATATTGTTAATGGTTTGAAAAGTCTTGGTAAGACTTATACTAATTCTGAATTGGTGCGTAAAATTCTTAGATCTCTTCCAAGATCATGGGAAGCAAAGTAACTGCAATCCAAGAAGCCAAAGACTTGAACACTACCTTTGGAGGAGCTACTTGGATCCTTGATGACCCATGAGCTGACAATGAAGCAACATCAAGAGGAAGAAGTCAAAAAGAAAAGAACATAGCACTTAAGGCTGCAGAAAATGAAAAAGCAGCAGTGAGGAAGAGATAAGATGATGATGAAACAGCTCCTTGCAAAGAATTTAGAAATTTATGCAAAGAAGGAGACCCTTCCACAAAAGGAAATTGGAATTAAAATGGAAGGAGAAAAGGAAAAGAAAAGGATAAAGAAAAAGAACCCTTGACATGTTATGAATGTAAGAAGCCGGGCATTTTCGATCTGAATGTCCTCAACTAAAAATACAACAAGAAGAAGAAGGCCTATGTTGCAACTTGGAGTGATAGTGAAGATCTTCATCCGAAGAAGAACAAAAAGAAGTTGCAAACATATGCTTTATGGCAAACGATGACAATGAGGTATGTACTAAAACCCTAATGATGATTTTACATTTGATGAATTATATGATGCTTTAATGAATTAGTTAGTGATTTAAGGTTTTGAGAATGAAAAACAAATCTTTGAAAACTGAAAACCTAAATCTTCTCAAAGAGAAAAATGAACTAATTCTTGAGGTTAAAAATCTAAAATCTGAAAATGAATTTTTAAAAGAAAAAGAATCAATTTCTAATGAAAATATTAATTTAAGAAAGAAATTGATAAATATAAGAATATTGTTGATAATTTACATATAGCTCAGAAAAATTAAATTTACTTTTAAGTAATCAAAGAGCTGTATTTGATAAAGCTGGATTAGGATATAAACCACACATGAAACAAAAATATGTCAACAATTTCTTTATAAAGAAAAATGATGTTTCATGTTATCATTGCAACAAAAAAGGACATAAATCTTATGAATGCAATTTTAGAAAATTAATAAGAATTTAATATTAAAGGAAAGAAAATATGGGTTCCAAAAGGAACAATCTTTATTGCTACTAACCATGAAGGACCCAAGAAAGCTTGGGTACCTAAACAAAAGATTTGATTATCTTGCAGGAGTGTCTTGCGGCCAAAAGATCAAAAGAAAGTGGTATCTTGATAGTGGCTGCTCAAGACACATGACGGGTGACAAGGAGCAATTCATCACCCTTGAAGATAAAAGAGGAGGAGTTGTTACTTTTGGAGACAATGGCAAAGGCCAAATTATGGGATTTGGTAAAATTCAAATAACTCCATCCACTTTTATAGAAAATGTTTTATATGTTGATGGTTTAAAGCATAATTTAATTAGCATTAGCCAATTGTGTGATAAAGGTTTCAAAGTTTCATTTGAAGCTTCTATTTGCACTGTTTCTAATCCCATTGACAATAGCATTATATTTGTTGGAAATAGAAATGGCAATGTATACTTAATTGATTTAGACAATTTGTCTACTAGTAATCATTGCTTAATTGCTGATAATGCTAAGGTAAATGAGATTGGATGGCTATGGCATCGTAGATTAGGTCATGCAAGCACACACTTAATTTCAAAATTAATTAGAATGGATTTAGTTAAAGGACTTCCAAAACTAGATTTTGAAAAAAAATAGAATTTGTGATGCATGTCAATTTGGAAAACAAACTAGAAATTCTTTCAAATCTAAAAATATTGTTTCACTTCTAGGCCACTAGAGCTACTTCATATGGACCTTTTTGGACCTACTAGAACCACTAGTCTAGGAGGAAAGAAATATGGTCTTGTGATAGTAGATGATTACTCTAGATATACTTGGGTATTGTTTTTAGCTCACAAAGATGAGACTTTCTTGATATTTCTGAAATTCTTCAAGAAAGTCACAAATGAGAAAAACACACCATAGTGTCTCTTAGAAGTGATCATGGCACAGAATTTGAAAATCATCAATTTAAAAATTTTGTATTGAAAATGGCATTCATCATAATTTTTCTGCACCTAGAACACCACAACAAAATGGAGTTGTAGAAAGAAAAAATAGAACATTAGAAGATATGGCCCTACCATGCTATGTGAAAGCCAACTCCCAAAGTACTTCTGGGCGGAAGCTATAAACACAGCATGTTACATCCTTAATAGAGCTTTAATTAGGCCAATTCTTAAGAAAACTCCCTATGAATTATGGCATAATAGGAAACCTAACATTAGTTATTTTCATGCATTTGGTTGTCGATGTTTTATTCATAATAATGGTAAGGATAATCTTTGAAATTTGATGCAAAATCTGATGAAGGTATATTCTTAGGATATTCAACATCTAGTAAAGCTATAGAGTATTTAACAAGAAATGTTTAATTGTAGAAGAATCAATTCATGTAGTTTTGATGAGTCTTTAGCATCAAGTTCTAAAAAGATTGATGATGAGGAAGATACAAATTTTGCTTGAAAGAGATATTGAAAAATTAAATATAGATGTATCTTCAGATCATGAACAAGAAGCTAAAGATGATGATTCACCTAAGGATGATGTTATTGATACTATCGTAATGAATGTAGATCTACCTAGAGATTGGAGATATGCTTATGGTCATCCAAAAGATTAATTATAGGTGATCCATCTCAAGGAGTAAGAACTAGATCATCAATGAGGAACATCAATAATCATCTTGCATTTGTATCTCAATAGAACCTAAAACTATTGAAGAAGCTGAAAAAGATAGTAATTGGATGTTAGCTATGCAAGAAGAATTAAATCAATTTACTAGGAATAATGTATGGTCCTTAGTTGATAGACCCAAAGGTCATTCTGTTATAGGATCTAAATGGGTATTTAGAAATAAATTAGATGAAAATGGTATAGTAATTAGAAATAAAGCTAGATTAGTTGCAAAAGGATATAATCAAGAAGAAGGAATTGATTTTGATGAAACTTTTGCACCTGTAGCTAGATTAGAAGCAATTAGATTATTACTTGCATTTGCATGTCATATGAACATTAATTTATTTCAAATGGATGTTAAAAGTATTTTTAAATGGTTTTATAAATGAGAAGTTTTTGTAGAACAACCACCAGGTTTTGAAGATCATGAATTTCCAAATCATGTTTTTAAATTACACAAAGCACTTTATGGTTTAAAACAAGCACCTAGAGCTTGGTATGATAGATTAAGAAATTTCTAATTGAAAATGATTTTTCTAGAGAAATGTTAATAAAACCTTATTTTTGAAAAGAAAAGATAAAGATTTATTGGTAGTACAAATCTATGTAGATGATATTGTATTCGGTGCTACTAACAATCTTTTGTGTCAAGAATTTGCTAAGTTAATGCAGGGTGAATTCGAATGAGCATGATGGGAGAACTCAACTTCTTCCTAGGACTTCAAATCAAACAAGAAAGAGAGGGAATTTTCATCAACCAAACAAAGTACACAAAAGAAATTCTCAAGAAGTTTGGTATGGAACAAGTCAAACCTCTTGGAACACCAATGAGTCCTTCATGCAAGTTAGATAAAGATGAAGATGGTAAGCCAATTGATCAAAAGCATTATAGAGGTATGATCGGTTCTTACTTTACTTAACAGCTAGTAGACCAGATATCATGTTTGCAGTATGTTTATGTGCAGATATCAATCTGAACCTAAAGAATCTCACTTAATTGCAGTAAAAAGAATACTTAGATATCTAAATGGAACTAAAAATGTAGGATTATGGTATTCTAGAGACTCAACACTAAATTTGATTGCATATTCTGATTCTGATTATGCTGGTTGTAAATTGGATAGAAAAAGTACAAGTGGTGCATGCCAATTCTTAGGAAGTAACTTAATCTCTTGGTTTAGCAAAAAGCAAAATTTAGTTGCATTATCAACTGCTGAAGCTGAATATGTTGCAGCTGAAAGTTGCTGTGCTCAAATCCTTTGGATTAAGCGACAACTTGAAGATTATGGTATAACACTTGATAAAACACCAATTAGATGTGATAACACTAGTGCAATCAATTTGACTAAAAATCCAATTCAACATTCAAGAACTAAACACATTGAAATTAGATATCATTTTATTAGAGAACATGTAGCTAATAATGACATTTGTCTTGATTATGTTTGTACTAATGAACAATTAGCTGACATTTTTACAAAACCCCTAAGTGGAGAGATTTTGTTATCTTAGAGGAGATTAGGAGTTTGTGATCCATTGGAATGATTTTTAAATCTCCTAGAAATGATCATCCAGAATTCAATCATTTTTCTAATTTTCTTATAACTTTAAGGATAATTTATCTAGATATTTGAGCCCATTGATTCATCACATTCCAAAGTTGATTTATCCAAATTTGAAGACTTTCCAGACAAGTTTTAGATTCTTTGAAATTCTTATTTTTTCACTGAAACTGTCTTGGAGCCGACACCATAGTTATTGGAGTCAACTCAAGTTTTGTCTGAGATTTTGGAGCCGACACCTGCCTTTCCAGAGTCGACTCCACTTCGGGTGCTGACTGTGTTAGCGACCTGAAGCCGACACCTCGCTTTGCGGGAGTCACTCCAAATAGTCCCAGGTTGATTTATTAGGGCAGAGTCGACACCTCTCTCATTCTATTCATCTCCAAACTTTTCCAAATCCTTCCAACTGTTGGTCCATATAGCAACCCAAGAGGGGGGCTGAATTGGGTTTTTCAAAAATTAAACTCTTTTGAAAGATAACCCCCAGCGGAAATAAAAACTTAGATTCACAGATTTAAAACTAAGCAACTATAAATAGAGAGTTGAAGATAAAGAGACAATCACGGCAAACACAATAGATTTTATAGTGGTTCGGTGTACCTACACCTACGTCCACTCCCAAGTACCTCTTGGGTCCACACTATAATCAAACTGATTACAGCAGAGTTGTTTTGCAAGCTCACAACTCAAACTTGTTGTTTTCCCGGGTGCACAACGAACCCAGCTGGTTTTCAAGGCTCACCAGCACAAAACCTAAAACCACAAGCTAATGCTTGCACAAGGCTAACAGCCTCAACTGAATCAATCACCAGATTGACCCAGCAAACAGTATTTGATTTTACAAAAGCAAACTGCTCCTTCAATGAGCAAATATACAATAATGAAACAATAAATAGAGATTAGGAACCAAAGCCTGATTCGAAGATCTTGGTGGCTTCTTCCTTCTCTTCCTTTGAATGGATCTTCCTTTGAATATGCTCTTGAGGCTCAGAAGATTGGAAAAACTAGGGCTTCTTCCTTCTCTTGAGATTTCTTCTAAATAGAACAGCAAAGGCTTGGAATCTCTTTCTCTTCTTTTGGGGAATGAGTATGATCTTTCCTTACAGGTTTTCCCTCTTTTCTTTTCTGATAGATCTCAAGGATTTTCTCTATTCTTTTCTTTTTGCCTCTTTCTTCTCTTTTTCTCTCTTTTTTTGGGATGCAATCAACCCTCTTCTTATAGATCCGATTAATCCACAAATAGTGTGAAACTATCCGTTAGAAGCAAGTGAAAAAGGATTAGATCCATAAATAACAATAGCCGTTGGGATTAAAATAGATAAAGATAAAGTTTAGAGTCGTTCTGACAGTTCTGGAGCCGTGTCTGACATTCTGGAGTCGGCTCTGGCTTTTCTGGAGTCGGCTCTAACTCGAAATAATTAATCCGCTCGATCTGGAGTCGTCTCTGACTTTTCTGGGGTCGACACAAAATTCTTCTGGAGTCGACTCTAGAAGTCTGGGAGTCGACTCTAAGTCGTGGCCTGAAAATCCAACGTTCTGTTGTTTCTGATAGAGTCGGCTCTCACAGTCCCGGAGTCGACTCTAAGTCTGTGCCGTTTTTCGGAGTCGGCTCTGTGATTCCATGTGTCGACTCTAATGTCTGCAGTCTTACCTTGACATTAGATTCAAACCAGAACTTGATTTTCCTTCTTGATTTTGATCATCAAATAGACTTATAATCTGAAAAACTTAATCAAAATCATTAGTAACATCAAATGTTATACTCAAATAGTTTTGTTAATCATCAAAATCCTCAATTGGGTCAACAATCTCCCCCTTTTTGATGATGACAAAAACTTTGAGTATATGCATTAGAAATTCATTTGAATTGAGAATTATAGATATTGTTAAAGCTTAGAGACTTTCTAATAGAGAATTTGATGCCAATATTCAAAATGAATAAAATAAACAAAACTTGACATCAATCAAAATGATTTAACTTTTATATGGAGAAATTTATTAAGCTCCCCCTGCATTGAATAGCTCCCCCTATGTAGATAATCTGAATTCTTTCTAAAAATTCTCAGAATTGTTCTTCATTTTCTTTCTCTTTCTCTTCTTATATATGTCTTTCTTATATGCATATACACTTATCTCTCCCCCTTTTTTGTTATCAACAATAAGGTGAGTTTAAAAGCAATAGAGAATGTATTAAGCGAGATGTTGTTCGAATAAACATAAGATAGGAAACTTATTCATTGACAAATTTTGTAATAAAAGTGTAACATTCATTCAAACATTTGTATTCCAAAGCAAGATCCATTACATGTATTCTAAAATGACAGATTTAAGTATGTAAATCCTAGATACATGCTAAGAAAGAAAGCAAGAAATCCTAAGATACAACCTAGGATTGAAATCAAAATCAAATATGCTTATACACAATTTTCTTTAAATGTCCAATCATTTCCATAACATCATCTTTTTGGGTCTTCTTAAAACTTTCAAGACATGCTTCAATTTGAGAGACGGCAAGGTCGATATCTTTCTTCAGTTGACTGTAGCATGAAGATACTTTCCAGAACCGTCTGCAATGCCTTCCATCCTTTCAAAAATTTTATGAAGATCAGTGCTAAAGGATTCGACGGAATTGCTAATTGAAAAAGAAATCATGTCAAGTCTTGAATTAATCTCATCCTTTAATTGATTGAACTCCTCTCTTAATTTACACATATCATTTGTTCTTACACTGTCATACTCAGCCAGTAAAGCCCTGAGCTGACCAATTTGCTCCTCAGAAAATTTCTGATGCCATTGCTGACTGATGTGGAAGTTGAGAGCTAGGTCCAGCTTCTGAGGGTCCAGCAGATGGTCCAGCAGAAGGTCCAGCAGAAGAAGGTCCAGCAGATGGTTCAGGAATGTCTTCTCCTCTGACTTCCTCAACTCTAACTCTTCAGCTCTGGCCTCATGTCCTCTTTTAATCCAGTTTCCATTTTCTTTTCTAAAGCCCATTCGGTGAATTGTAGAGACACTATAGTAATCTGTATGTCTTAACTTTCTTAGTGGCTCATTGTCCATTATAAGTACACCTTGGCTTCTGAAAACCAATGTTAAAACCATACCATATGGCAATGTAGATCTCTTTTTAGTAGCTGCCTCGCCATATAGCCTATCATCATTTCAGCAAGATTTAAAGGTCTACCAGTGAGTATGCAGTCCATCAATAAAACGTCTCGCTCCGAGACATATTCAAACCTTCCGATTTTAGGGAATAGAATCCTTCCACAGATATTGTGAAGTAATCTGAGTTCCAAATTAAGTTGATTTGCCAAATTTCCTCAAACTCAGAAACTTCTCTCCCTAACATCCTTGATAGTGCTCCTCCTCTATCTTCATGATGATATTCAACAAGTCCAACAGTAGGCATTTCCAATAAATTACCAAGGGATTCGGCTGTGATGATTACCTTTGTTCCTCTTACAACACTTACTAAGCCTCCCTCTCCTCTACTTAAATCATTATAAAACTCTCTTACTAGGGCAGGTAGGTAGGGATATCCAAAGAGCAGACCTTCTCCCATCCCATTTCTTTCAACAACCGCCCAATAGCAAAGCCCTCCGAAATAAAAAAGTTGAAATCAACTTTTCTTCCGGTTGTAATGGCCTTACCAGCTAATTGGTCGACTCGTGGAGAAGATGGTGAGGGTGGAGAGTCATCTTGAGTGGCAGATGAAGAAGATGACGAAGGTTGCCTCCGATTTGAACGGCGCTTCGTCGGAACAGTCGAACCACCAATGATAGCACGCCTTTTGGGAGCCATTGGATTCGATTGGAATGAGTAATCAAGGGTTTTGAGGGATTTGGAGGGTTTGGAATCAGTTTGGAACAGCTTGAAATGTTTAGGAGACGATAGAAATCGTTTGGGGTCGACTCCGCCCTTTTTATTTTGACCTAGTTCCACTTAGAGTCGACTCCCGAAAACGAGGTGTCGGCTCCGAACCAGAGAATCTGTCAGCGCCCGAATTAGAGTCGGCTCTACAGAAGCCAGAGTCGGCTCTAATTGCCCAGACAGAACATCAAAATAAGAAGGTGTCGACTCCACAAACTGAGGTGTCGACTCCACAATAGTTTCAGTAAAAAATTTGAATTTCAAGGATCTGAAACTGATCAAATAAATTCTAGATAAGTGTTCCTTAATAATTGGGGAAACAATAAATCAACTTTCTAGATAAATTTCCTTATTGGACAAGGAGATTTTCAAGAAATTATTGAAGTCTAGATAGTTGTTGTCCTTAAGAGTTTCAGAAAATTATTCTAAAGGATCACAAACTCCTAATTCTCCTCTAAGATAGCAAAATCTCTCCTCACTCAAAGGTTTGGTAAAAATATCAGCTAATTGATCATTAGTATTAACATATTCAAGACAAACATCTTTGTTAGTTACATGTTCTCTAATAAAGTGATGTCTAATTTCAATGTGTTTAGTTCTTGAATGTTGAATTGGATTTTTAGTTAGATTGATAGCACTAGTATTATCACATTTAATAGGTATTTTATCAAGTGTGATACCATAATCTTCAAGTTGTCGCTTAATCCAAAGGATTTGAGCACAGCAACTTCCAGCTGCAACATACTCTGCCTCAGCAGTGGATAATGCAACCGAATTTTGCTTCTTGCTAAACCAAGAGATTAAGTTACTTCCTAAAAGTTGGCATACCCCACTTGTACTCTTTCTATCTAATTTACAACCAGCATAGTCAGAATCAGAATAAGCAATCAATTTTAAGGTTGAGTCTCTAGAATACCATAATCCTACATTTTTAGTTCCATTTAAGTATCTAAAGATTCTTTTAACAGCAAGTAAATGTGATTCCTTAGGATTAGATTGATATCTTGCACATAAGCAGACAGAAAACATGATATCTGGCCTACTTGCAGTTAGATAAAGAAGTGATCCAATCATACCTCTGTAATGCTTCTGATCTACTTTCTTACCTACTTCATCCTTGTCCAGCTTGCATGAGGGACTCATTGGCGTACCAAGAGGTTTAGCAGATTCCATACCAAATTTCTTGAGTATTTCCTTTGTATACTTTGTTTGGTTAATGAAAATTCCCTCTTTCTCTTGTTTGATTTGAAGTCCAAGGAAGAAGTTTAGTTCTCCCATCATGCTCATCTCGAATTCTCCCTGCATTAGCTTAGCAAATTCTTGACAAAGGAGATTGTTAGTAGCACCAAATATAATGTCATCAACATAAATTTGAACGATTAATAAATCCTTTCCTTTTCTTTTTAAAAATAAGGTTTTATCAACATTTCCTCTAGAAAAATCATTTTCAATTAAAAATTTACTTAATCTATCATACCAAGCTCTAGGTGCTTGCTTTAAACCATAAAGTGCTTTGTGTAGTTTGAAGACGTGGTTTGGAAATTCATGATCTTCAAAACCAGGAGGTTGTTCAACATAAACTTCCTCATTTATAAAACCATTTAGAAATGCACTTTTAACATCCATTTGAAATAAGTTGAAATTCATATGACATGCAAATGCAAGTAGTAGCCTAATGGCTTCTAATCTAGCAACAGGTGCAAAAGTTTCATCAAAATCTATACCTTCTTCTTGATTATATCCTTTTGCAACTAGTCTAGCTTTGTTTCTAATTACTATGCCATTTTCATCTAATTTATTTCTAAATACCCATTTAGATCCTATTATAGGGTGATTTTTAGGTCTTTCAACTAGGGTCCAGACTTGATTTCTAGTGAATTGGTTTAACTCTTCCTGCATTGCTAACATCCAATAACTATCTTTCTCGGCTTCCTCTATAGTCTTAGGTTCTATATGAGATACAAATGCAAGATGATTATTGATATCTCTCATTGATGATCTAGTCCTTACACCTTGAGATGGATCACCTATGATTAGGTCCTTAGGATGACCATAAGCATATCTCCAATCTCTAGGTAGATCTTGATCATTTTGAACAGTATCAATACCATCATCCTTAGGTGAGTCATCATCCTTAACTTCAGGTTCTTGATCTGAAGATACATTTAATTTTTCAATATCTCTTTCAATCAAAGATGTATCTTCCTCATCATCAATTTTATCTGAACTTGATGCTAAAGACTCATCAAACACTATATGAATGGATTCTTCTACAACTAAGCTTTTCTTATTAAATACTCTATATGCTTTGCTAGATGTAGAATATCCTAGGAAGATACCTTCATCAGACTTTGCGTCAAACTTCCCAAGATTATCCTTACCATTGTTATGAATAAAACATTTACAACCAAATGCATGAAAATAACTTAAATTTGGTTTCCTATTGATCCAAAGTTCATAGGGAGTTTTCTTAAGGATAGGTCTAATTAGGGCTCTATTTAAAATGTAACAAGCTGTGTTTATAGCTTCCGCCCAAAAATATTTTGGAAGTTGGCTTTCACATAGCATGGTACGGGCCATGTCTTCTAAAGTCCTATTCTTCCTTTCTACAACTCCATTTTGTTGTGGTGTTCTAGGTGCAGAGAAGTTATGATGTATGCCTTTTTCAAAACAGAATTTTTCAAATAAGTGATTTTCAAATTCAGTTCCATGATCACTTCTAATAGACACTATGGTAGTGTTTTTCTCATTAGTGACTTTCTTAACAAATTTCATGAATATTGAGAAAGTCTCATCTTTGTGAGCCAAAAACATTACCCAAGTGAATCTAGAGTAATCATCTACTATCACTAGACCATATTTCTTTCCTCCTAGACTTGTGGTTCTAGTAGGTCCAAAAAGGTCCATGTGTAGTAGCTCTAGTGGCCTAGTAGTTGAAACAACATTCTTAGATTTGAAAGAAGTTCTTGTTTGTTTTCCAAATTGACATGCATCACATATTCGATTATTTTCAAAATTTAGACTAGGAATACCTTTAACTAAATCCATTTTCAATAATTTAGAAATTAGGTGTGTGCTTGCATGACCTAATCTACGATGCCATAGCCAACCAATCTCATTCATTTTAGCATTATCAGCAACTAAGCAATGATTACTTGGAGATAAATTACTCAAATCAATTAAGTACACATTGCCATAGCGTTTACCAACAAGAATAATGCTATTATCAATGGGATTAGTAACAGTGCAAACAGAAGCTTCAAAGGAAACCTTGAACCCTTTGTCACACAGTTGGCTAATACTTATTAGATTATGTTTAAGTCCATCAACATATAAAACATTATCAATATGAGTAGATGGAGTAATTTGAATCTTACCAATGCCCATGATATGGCCTTGACCATTATCACCAAAAGTAACTACTCCACCTCTTTTTGATTCAAGGGTGATGAATTGATCTTTGTCACCCGTCATGTGTCTTGAGCAACCACTGTCCAGGTACCATTTTCTTTTAGTCTGATGGCTGCAAGACACTCCTGCAAAATATTTATGTCTTAATTTTAGGTACCCAAGCCTTCTTGGGTCCTTCATGGTTAGATGGATTAAACATTGTTCCTTTGGGAACCCAAATCATCTTTTTCTTTTTATGTGAAGATTTACACATATATGATTTATGTCCTTTGTTTCCACATTTAAAACAAGTAATGTTTAATGATTTTTCAGCATGTACAAAAATGTTTTTCAATGATTTTTGCTTTTTAAGTGGATTATATCCTAATCCAGCTTTATCAAAAATAGCCTTTTGATTTTCCAAAATCATATTAAGTTTGATAGAGCTTAGAGTAAATTTATCAACTATAGGCTTAAGTCTATCAACTTCATTTTTCAAACTTTCTTTTTCTTTTATTAAAAGTTCTTTATCAACAACATGCTTTTCATTTTCTAATGATAGTTTTTGCATTTGAGTTTTCAAATCTTTGTTCTTTGAACTTAGGTTTGCAAAATCATCCATTAATTCATAAAAAGCACTATATAATTCATCAAAAGTGAAGTCATCAAGAAAACTCGGACTTACCTCATCATTGTCCGCATGAAGCATAGATTGCCATTTCACTCTTTTCTTCTTCTTCGGAACTTGTGCTTTCCGAATCGCTCCATGTGGCCATCATTGCCTTCTTTTTGAACCTCCGGGTGCCTTTCTTTAGTTGAGGGCATTCAGATTTAAAGTGACCCGGCTTCTTGCATTCAAAGCAAATAACCTCCTTTTCTTTGCCCTTGTCCTCATCTTTTCTTGCAAAGGGCTTTTTCTTTTCAAACTTCTTCTTCTTCATGAATCTTTTAAATTTTCTTGTGATGAGTGCCATGTCTCATCATCACTTTCGTCTTTGGATTCATGAGGTTCTTCCATATATTCAGAAATCTTAAGAGCCATAGTTCTCTTCTTCTTTGACTCATCATCATCAACATGTTGCTTGATTTGAAGCTCATGAGTCATTAATGATCCCAACAGTTCTTCTAGGGGTAGTGTACTTAGATCCTTTGCCTCTTGTATTGCTGTCACCTTAGCTTCCCAAGTCCTAGGCAAGGAACGCAAGACCTTTCTCACAAGATCAGAATTATCATAAGATTTACCAAGACTTTTTAAACCATTAACTATGTCAGTAAATCTTGTAAACATATCAGCAATAGATTCACATGCATCCATTTTAAACAATTCATATTTATGAACTAGCATGTTAATCTTGGATTCCTTGACTTGATTTGTTCCCTCATGGGTAACCTCAAGTCTATCCCAGATTTCCTTAGCAGAAATGCAAATAGATATGCGATTGAATTCATTTGCATCTAATGAGCAGTATAAGACATTCATTGCTTTGGCATTGAGTTGTGCCAATTTTCTATCATGTTCATCCCATTCCGTTTCCGGTTTAGGAATCTCCATGCCATTAACTCTAGCAGTGGGTGTGTGGTCCATTGACTATAATACTCCATAGATCATAGTCAAGTGCTTGAATGAATATTTTCATTCTAGCCTTCCAATAACCATAGTTAGAACCATTAAATAAGGGTGGTCTATTAGTAGATTGACCTTCGAAAAAAGATGAACCAGCTTGAGTTGCCATGTGGATCTTTAACTCTTGATCGTTAGATCAAATCAAATGAGCACTAGCTCTGATACCAATTGTTGGTCCAGATAGCAACCCAAGAGGGGGGGTGAATTGGGTTTTTCAAAAAATTAAACTCTTTTGAAAGATAACCCCCAGCGGAAATAAAAACTTAGATTCACATATTTAAAACTATGCAACTATAAATAGAGAGTTGAAGATAAAGAGACAATCACGGCAAACACAAGAGATTTTATAGTGGTTCGGTGTACCTACACCTACGTCCACTCCAAGTACCTCTTGGGTCCACACTATAATCAAACTGATTACAGCAGAGTTGTTTTGCAAGCTCACAACTCAAACTTGTTGTTTTCCCGGGTGCACAACGAACCCAGCTGGTTTTCAAGGCTCACCAGCACAAAACCTAAAACCACAAGCTAACGCTTGCACAAGGCTAACAGCCTCAACTGAATCAATCACCAGATTGACCCAGCAACAGTATTTGATTTTACAAAAGCAAACTGCTCCTTCAATGAGCAAATATACAATAATGAAACAATAAATAGAGATTAGGAACCAAAGCCTGATTCGAAGATCTTGGTGGCTTCTTCCTTCTCTTCCTTTGAATGGATCTTCCTTTGAATAGACTCTTGAGGCTCAGAAGATTGGAAAAACTAGGGCTTCTTCCTTCTCTTGAGATTTCTTCTAAATAGAACAGCAATGGCTTGGAATCTCTTTCTCTTCTTTTAGGGAATGAGTATGATCTTTCCTTACAGGTTTTCCCTTTTTCTTTTCTGATAGATCTCAAAGATTTTCTCTATTCTTTTCTTTTTTCCTCTTTCTTCTCTTTTCTCTCTTATTTTTGGGATGCAATCAACCCTCTTCTTATAGATCCGATTAATCCATAAATAGTGTGAAACTATCCGTTAGAAGCAAGTGAAAAAGGATTAGATCCATAAATAATAATAGCCGTTGGGATTAAAATAGATAAAGATAAAGTTTAGAGTCATTCTGACAGTTCTGGAGCCGTGTCTGACATTCTGGAGTCGGCTCTGGCTTTTCTGGAGTTGGCTTTAACTCGAAATAATTTAATCCGCTCGATCTGGAGTCGTCTCTGACTTTTCTAGGGTCGACACAAAATTCTTCTGGAGTCGACTCTAAGTCGTGGCCTGAAAATCCAACGTTCTGTTGTTTCTGATAGAGTCGGCTCTCACAGTCCCAGAGTCGACTCTAAGTCTGTGCTATTTTTCGGAGTCGGCTCTGTGATTCCATGTGTCGACTCTAATGTCTGCAGTCTTACCTTGACATTAGATTCAAACCAGAACTTGATTTTCCTTCTTGATTTTGATCATCAAATAGACTTATAATCTGAAAAACTTAATCAAAATCATTAGTAACAACAAATGTTATACTAAATAGTTTTGTTAATCATCAAAATCCTCAATTGGGTCAACACCAACTCTCCCAAAACCCAAGATTTCTTAAATTAACCATTCCCTAGCACTCAATGGCACCCAAACATAGGGGATCCTTGTTTGGTGGAGTGGTGACGATGGAAAAACAGACGGTGAGGCGTTCGGCATGACAACCCTCTTCGAGTTCGTCCTCTACCTCATCTGCTTCAATACCAAGTGTCGTTCCAAGCCCTTCTTCACCTCAAATTGAAACCCTTGCTGGCCGTGTGATCACCATGGGGAGAAAAGTTGATTTTCATTTCTTTGAGGCTGATGGTTTTTCCATAGGGTGGCAGTTAAAGGAATTAGGTTGGGAGAAGGTGTGTTCTCTTGATTTACCTACTTACCCCGCTTTAGTTAAAGAGTTTTATTTCAATCTTTCAAGAGGAGATGGAGGTTTAGTGAGTTTTGTTAAAGGAAAGAGGATACACTTAACTTCGGAGATTCTTGAAAATCTTTTAGAAATTCCTGTTGTTGGATTAATAGCAAATTACCATAGTGAGAGATCAGGAGCATTATCAAGAGTGCTTGGAAGGAAGGTCACATAATTTGAAGATGTTAGGGCAAACCAGTTGCCCCTGGAGCTCAAATTATTACATAATATTTATGGACAGATTTTATTCTCAAAGACTAGTCGTTTGTATGTCTCAGAGCGAGATATTGTGATCATGGACAGTGTTCTGACAGGTCAGCCAATTAATTTAGCTGGGATGATGATATGGTATATGGCTGAGGCTGGTAACAAGAAGAGATCCACTTTGCCTTATGGCATGATTTTGACTATAGCATTTCAGAGCCAAGGTGTAGTTATTTCAGACAGTGAACCCATGAAGAACTTAAGACACACTGACTATTATAGCTTAGCTACTGTGCACCGCATGGGGTTCGTGAAGGTGAATGGTAATTGGGAAAGGAAAGGACACTTAGAGGAGAGGTCAGCTGATACTGGATCTACTGCACCATTAGAGGCTGGACCATCCATGAGGCATCCTTTACCTGAACTCAGTAGATCATCACCACCACCAGCACCTACATCTGTTTTTGCTTCAACTTTTGGATTTTCTTGTACTCAGCTGGAGCAGCTAAAGGAACTTTTTGCAAGTCATGAGGAGAAGATGAAAGTTAAACTTGATAGTAGACTTTTGAGCTTAAGGAAGATGTATTACTCCTTGGAAGATAAAGTAAACAGAATTGAATCATCCTTTGGAACTTCTTCTGAGGCCTTGAAATATGATTTAATGCATATTTTTGAGAAGATCAAGGACATTGGAGGAGATTCTGATACATATTCAAAGTGTAATGTGGAGTTACAAGAGAAAGTGACTGTAGCAGCTGCTTTTATTGACAGTAGACTAAAAGATTTTATGAAGATACAAAAGGATGGAATGGAGAAGATTTTAGAAGAACTTAAGAGACTTCTTAGATTTTGATACTTTTTGATGTTATTAGTTTTTGATGTTTAACTTACATTTTGATGTAATTAGGACTATTGATGTAATTGAATGATATTCAATTTGATGTTTTGTTGAAATGATGTTCAGTTTGCATTTTGATAGTTTGTTATAGTTGAATGATGTAATGAAGCAATTATGTAATGAACATTTTGATACTTAATGAATATCATATTTGATCTTTGAAGCATTAAATTTTAATGAATGAATTTCTTAATTTTGGCGTTTGATGTTAATTTAAGCCTTAATACACCTTCTAAACCTTTTTGTTGATTACAAAAAAGGGGGAGAAAGGTTGTTTACGTATATGCATTATGCATTTGATATTAATATCATATATTTATGTGCATCAATGTTATGGGAGAGAAGATGATATATGTATATGCATGCAAAGGGGAGAAAGGATATTAAGCTATAAGAAAATGGCACTTACTTGAATATGCATGTTAAATGACAATTAATAACAAATGGCATTAAGATATGCATACCATTTCAATGAACTTAACATATGCATCAACATAGTGGGAGTTACCTCATTAAGGGGGAGCTTAACCTTAATTTAAGAATGTTTTAACAATTATGCATTATTTGATTATGCATATACTCAATGTTTTTGTCATCATCAAAAAGGGGAGATTGTTGAAAAAATTATTGAAAAATTATTTACCCAATTAATTGATTTTGATTATTAACAAAAGTCATGAGTATATTCATTGTGTTTCTGATAAATTTGATAAGTGCTTTAGGGATTAAGATCGGTTATTTATCCAAATGATACTTAGAAATCAGTTTTGAATTGAATTTCAATGGAATTTATTTAAGTTCAGAACTTGGAGCCGACACCTAGAACCTCTCGAGCCGACTCCAAAGCGTATTAGAACAGTTCTATATTTTTGGCACGGTTCGGAGTCGACACCTAGAGTTTCGGAGCCGACACTGAAGTTTTGGAGCTAGCACATGGATTTTGAGAGCCGACTCTAACCTGAGTTACAGAGACTATATTTTTGAAGCAATTATTGGAGCCAACACCTCAGAAATTGGGAGCCGACTCCAGTCAGCGGTGAGTCGACACTTTGCAAAGTCGGAGCCAACTCCACGACAGATTATTTTTTTTCTATTTAAGGAAACACGATCTGGAGCCGACATATAAAAAGTTGGAGCCGACTCCAACCTATCAAGAACAATTTTCAAAAGTGCAAGATCAGCTCTAACGGATATATTTTTCTACCTAACTCTCAACAGATCTATTTTCTTGCATGGAGAATCATCCAAGGTACTTTGTAATGGCTATTTTCTCACCTAATCTCGGATTAAGACTCTATATAAAGAGGGATTCGTCCATTTGAAAAGAAGAACAAAAATAGAGAGAAAATAACAAAAAAATCAAGAGATGTTTAAAGAAAAAATCTCTGAGTCCACATCTGTCATTCAAAGAGAGATCAAGAGAAATCCCAAGCCCTAAAAGTTCAAATTCGGAGGATTCTCAACGAAGAAGAGAAGAAGAGCAAAGCCCTATTTCCTCAAAGTTCTCTCCAACATATTTTGATCAAGAATCAGAGTTGAAGCTTGATTCAACCATTCAAAAGAGAAGAGGAAAAGAAGAAAAGCTCAACCTCAAATCGCTTCAAACAGACTTTTCTAATCTTGTTTTATTTACATTGCATATTTGCTCATTTAAGGAGCTATTAATTGTTGTAAACTTTATTTTGAATTGTTGTTTGCTAATTCAATCATGGGGATTGAATTAGTTGAGGTAGTTTACCTCGGGAACAAGCTAAGTTTAGCTTGGGTTAAGGTTTTGTGCTGGTGAACCTGTGAAAACCAACTGGGTTCGTTGTAACCCCGTGTAAAACAACAAATTAGAGTTGTGAGCTTGTAAAACAACTCAACTGTAATCAGGGGATTATAGTGTGGACCCAAGAGTTGCTTGGGAGTGGACGTAGGTGTGGGATACACCAAACCACTATAAATCTTTGTGTTTGTCGTGCTTTTGTCTCTCTCTCTTTTCATCATATTGTGCTCAGCATTCATTAATTCATTCCACTTGTGCACATTTACTTCAAGCAATTATTTTCAAAGTGTTAAATTTTTTTAAGAACCCAATTCACCCCCCCCCCCCTCTTGGGTTTCCTTTTGGGCCAACATCGCCGGCATCGTGGCCCACGGGACACCACTCAGCTCCAGCACGGTGATTCCCCCGAGTCGGTTCAAGATCCTAAAGACTCTGTACCGGTCAAGTCACCCCTCGGGCGGCGCACAAACCCCCCGAGGTAGTTCAAAATGAGCTCGCTGGCATCGCGGCCCATGGGACACCACTCGGTCCCGGAATGGTGGTGCCTCCGAGTCGGTTCAAGAACCTAAAGGCTTCGTACCTGGTCGAGTCGCCCCTTGGGTAGTGCACAAACCCCCGAGGCAGTTCAAAAGGAGTTCGCCGGCATTGCGGCCCACGGAACACCACTCGACCCCGGCACGGCGGTACCCCTGAGTTGGTTCAAGACCCTAAAGGCTTCGTACCCAGTCGAGTCATCTCTCGGATGGCGCACAAACCCCCAAGGCGGTTCAAAAAGAGCTTGCCGGCATTGCGGCCCATGGGACACCACTCGGCCCCGGCACGACGGTGCCTCCGAGATGGTTCAAGACCCTAAAGGCTCCGTACCCGATCGAGTCATCCCTGGGGTGGCGCACAAACCCCTGAGGCGGTTCAAAAGGAGCTCATTGGTATCGCGGCTCATGGGACACCACTCGGCCCCAGCACGGTGGTGCCCCCGAGTCGGTTCAAGACCCTAAAGGCTCCATACCCGATCGAGTCACCCCTCGGGTGGTGCACAAACCCCCGAAGCGGTTCAAAAGGAGCTCGCCGACATCTTGGCCCATGGGACACCACTCGGCCCCAGCACGGCGGTGCCCCCGAGTTGGTTCAAGACCCTAAAGGCTTCGTACTCGATCAAGTTGCCCCTTGGGTGACGCACAAACCCTCGAGGTGGTTCAAAAGGAGCTCGCCGGCATCGCGGCCCATGGGACACCACTCGGCTCTGGCACGGCGGTGCCCTCGAGTTGGTTCAAGACCCTAAAGGCTCTGTAACTTGTCGAGTCGCCCCTCAGGCGGCGCACGAACCCCCAAGGCGGTTCAAAAGGAGCTCACTGGCATTGTGGCTCATGGGACACTACTCAGCCCTGGTACGGCGGTGCCCCCAAATTAGTTCAAGACCCTAAAGGCTCCGTACCCGGTCGAGTCGCCCCTCAGGCAGCACACAAACCCTCGAGGCGGTTCAAAGTTGAGGCTTGACGACACTATGGCTAACGAGGCGCTGCCCAGTTTGGCACCGTCTCCAACATACCCTGTCCACCAGAGTCCCTTTCAAAATTAAGTTTACACGCAAGTCCCTAAGATGTCCCCAAGGGCCACTCAGGTTCGCCCAAGTTTTTCCTTGTAGCTGGCAGATAACAATCCTACTTAACTGATCGAGGACCTATTGGATTGTGGTCTTGGTTAAGCAGAAAAAATCTTTGTGGACTTGCTCAAGTCACTACCAAGCCTAAGTCTACGGACCTGCCACGGCGACACCATTATACACAACATCCACAAACATAGGAACGAAAGCATTTCAGAAGATGTTCCTTTTCATTGATATCTTGTAATGATTACAAAATTTGACCCAAAGTCAGTTAAAAAAAGGGATTACAAGATCGAAAAGAAAATGCAGAAGAAGAGAATACAATTGTCTCAGGGCTCGCTCGGCCCTGGCTCCTCACCGGCCTCCTCCTCCTCCGCCGGCTCCTCATCGCCAAGGTCCCCGGGCTGGATCTCTTCGAGTTTGGAGCTGTTAATGTTGAAAGCCGCAGTCATTTTTGCCTTCCAAAGGTCGAAGCCCTTCGCATAGGCATCAAGGCTGGCCTCGATAACCTCCTGCACGAACTCTACAGAGGCCTTGAAGTTGGCCACGGCGCCCTCGGCTCGGGCCTCGGCCTCCCTGGCTTGAGCCTCGGCCTCCCTGGCTCGCGCCTTGGCCTCCCAAGCCCGATTCTTCGCCTCCTCGGCACGGGCATCGGCATCATGGGCGTGGGCCACTGCCCTGGCCCGCTCGTGGTTTGCATCGGTTGCCGCCCTCTCCACGGAAATGACCCTCTGCATCATGGCTTGGACCTCGCCTGTCGCCACCTCAGCCCGGCCCTTAGCATATTGAAGCTGGCGGGTCAGCTCCTCTATTCTCTTATTGGCCGCCTCCAGACTAGCTGATACCAAAGCCAGCTGGGTCTCAGCCGCGGAGGCTCGGTCGCCCTCAATTTCGGCCCAGCACTCCGCCTCTTTTATCCGGCCGCCCAGGTCCTCCTTCCGGGCCTTGGCCTCCTCCTGCTGCCGAGTAAGTTTCTCGGACAGCGCCAAGCTATGATTCTTATACCTATCGGCTCGTCCCACGATGCATGCGAGCACTTCACCTGAGGACTCGCCACGTGGCCTGCAACCATTGCGCCAGGTACCCAACCACCGGCAATCTCGCCCATGCCCGAGGCACTCCGCCTCGGTTCGGCCCGAGGAACGGGATCCCCGGCCAATGATAGTGCATGAAAAGCGGAGAGGCAATGATGGCACTCACCTTTTTTCCGTCCTTTGAGAGGCGCCCCAAGGGGGCGCCTGGCACCGATGTCACCTCCCACCAACCGCATGATTACAGAAGATTTTCGAAGCGACAGCTCATCCGCCATCAAAAGCTCCCATAACTGGCTATCATTTTTTCAATTTTCGCACCTCTTTCACCCAAAGGACAACGAGCACGTGGCCCATCGCGCTCAGGAGCGAAGGGACATCTAATGTGGCTGATGGACTTGGACGTCGAAGGGTCCCCAACGGAGCATCCTTTCGGTCTTGGGACTTCTTGCAGATTGTTCAGCTAGGTAAGGATCCCACTAGCAAGCAGATTATTCTTTCCTACGCTCAAGATCAGCGATTGGGCATCAACAATTTGTAACAGAGGTAACAAACAGCAGAAAATCTTCTCCAAGGGTCCTCCTTTTAAAAACTCTGTCAACAAAAGTATATTGCCGCTGGCTAAAGCCATTACATTAAGAAAATAAGCAGAAGAAAAAAAAGAAAGAAAAAGAGAAGGGCAAAGGAAGGCCCAGTGAAAAGTACAACTATTGCGGCCTCGCCTCGACCTCATCTTAAAGCCGGCGAGGCTGCTGCATCTCCTTGCCAACCCTGGCAGCTTGGCCTGTTGGCCATCGTTCGCTGGCCGAAAAAGCCCTCGCTGCAGTCAAAAATGGCCATTTCAACCACTCCAAACAGCAATCCTAGCAGCCATCACCGCCGGCGTCCCCGACGTCCGACCTAGACCCCGGAGCGATCCACTTCTCTCCCTCCTTCGTCGCCGGTGGCTGCTGCCCTCCGTCGACGGCGGAGGTGGATTTCCCCAGCCGGGAGGCGGAGAGTTCGGAGGAGGAGCAGCTGCCGACGGGGGAGGAGAAGCTATGCTTTTATCCGGCTGCCCAGGTCCTCCTTCCGGGCCTTGGCCTCCTCCTTCTACCGAGTAAGTTTCTCAGATAGCGCCAAGCTATGCTTCTTATACCTGTCGTCTCGTTCCATGGTGCGTGCGAGCACTTCACCCGAGGACTCACCACGTGGCCTGCAACCATTGCGCCATGTACCCAACCACTGGCAATCTCGCCCATGCCCGAGGCGATCCGCCTCGGTTCGGCCCGAGGAACGGGATCCCCGGCCAATGATAGTGCATGAAAAATGTAGAGGCAATGATGGCACTCACCTTTTTTTGTCCTTCGAGAGGCGCCCCCGGCGCCGATGTCACCTCCCACCAACCGTATGATTACAGAAGATTTTTGAAGCGACACCGCCTCGGGAGAGCGCGCCAGCTCACCCCCATCAAAAGTGCCCATAACTGGCTATCATTTTTTGAATTTCCGTGCCCCTTTCTCCCAAAGGATAGCAAGCACGTGGTCCTTCGCGCTCAGGAGCAGAGGGGCATCTAATGTGGCTGATGAAGCCACATGGGCAATCATGGCAAAATCGACTACGTGGCATGGACACCTCCAAGCTAGCCGAGGTGGCCCCGACTTCTTCATGTCGGCCCCGTCGGCCTCGGCACCTTCAAGCTAGCTGAGGCGGCCCCAACTTCTTCAAGTCGACCCCGTCGGCCCCGGCACCTCCAAGCTAGTCGAGACGGCCCCGACTTCTTCAAGTCAGCCCTATCGGCCTCGGCACCTCCAAGCTAGCCGAGGCGGCCCCGACTTCTTCAAGTCGGTCCCACGCCTGCCAAGACCATCAACCTTCTAACCCATGCAGACTGACGCAGCCAGGCCCACCTACCGCCTGACCACACCGTCGATGGGACTAGGCCCACCAACCAACTGATTGCCGACCAATGGGACATGGCCCACCAACCGCCAGTTTCCCCCCTCTTCGATGGGACAGGACATATCGACCAGCCCAAACTCACGTAACTCCCATGTGTTCCGCAGACATCTCTCCCTCACAGAATTTCACGTGACATCTCTTCCTCACGGAATTTCATGTAAAAGGTAAGTCTACTGGAGACTCAGGTATGCGAACATAAGCACCCACTTATTCTCTCACCTCAGAGAACCTCCATCTCTCGGAGCCTTTTCTATCCTAAAGAGCTCTCTCAAGCTCTTTCTCAGCTGTGACCTTGGTTGCTGACTTGGGCGTCGAAGGGTCTCCACCGGAGTACCCCTCCAGTTTTGGGAGCTATGCGAGAATCCCACCAGCAAGCAGATTATTTTTTCCTGCGCTCAACACTAACGATTGGGCATCAACAATTTGTAACAGAGGTAACAAACAGCAGAAAATCTTCTCCAAGGGTCCTCCTTTTAAAAGCTCTGTCAACAAAAGTATATTGCCGCTGGCTAAAGCCATTACATTAAGAAAATAAGCAGAAGAAAAAAAAGAAAGAAAAAGAGAAGGGCAAAGGAAGGCCTAGTGAAAAGTACAACTGTTGCGGCCTCGCCTCGACCTCATCTTAAAGCCGGAGAGGCTGCTGCATCTCCTTGCCAACCCTAGCGCTTGGCCTATTGGCCATCGTCCGCTGGCCCAAAAAGCCCTCGCCGCGGTCAAAAATGGCCATTTCAACCACTCCAAACAGCAATCCTGGCAGCCATCACCGCCGGCGTCCCCGACGTCCGACCTAGACCCCGGAGCGATCCACTTCTCTCCCTCCTCCTTCGTCGCCGGTGGCTGCTGCCCTCCATCGCCAGCGGAGGTGGATTTCCCCAGCCGGGAGGCGGCAAGTTCGGAGGAGGAGCAGCTGCCGGCGGGGGAGGAGAAGAGGCAGGGCGAGGCGTAACAGGCGCACGGGCGCACGTTGGCGCAGTCGGGGCAGAGGACGAGGAGGCGGTCACGGAGGCAGTAGGGGCAGACGCCGCCGGCTGCGGAGGCGTGGGCGGAGTGATGGCACATATTTTGGCCGTTGGATCACGGCCGCGGAAGTCGAGTGTAACCCCCCATAAATTATCATGAGGGAACGTAACTCTTAGTAATTACTTTTGGAGACACCTGGCATCCCGGGGAAAACCTTCTTGGCGTTTAGACTTTTGATATGACGTTTAGGCCCTTTACTTGACGAACGCCCTGACTTGACGATTGAATGGCCTAGTCGTCGCGCATCTTTTGAGTGCACTGAAGCGTTGCATTAGGGGATTATTTATATGATGGAGGGGGGACTCCCTCCATCATCCTGGCGTTCGCTTACATGCTTCCATCAGGTAATCCCCTGATCGAGAGAGAGAGAGGGAGAGAGCATAAGAGAGAGAAAGAGAGAGGGAGAGAGCGTAAGAGAGAGAAAGAGACAGGGAGACAGAGAGAGAGAAAGAGCGAGCGTGAGAGAGAGAAAGTGAGCGGGAGAGAGAGAGGAGAGAGAGAGAACTAGAGAGATCACCAACCGGCCGATCCCCTTGGTTCAGGCCCGGCGGCGTGCTCGCCGCCGCGCCGGGCCTGATACCTGGCCGGCGACCCGCCGGCACCGGGGGAGGCGTTCGGCGGGGTGGTGGTGGAGAGAGAGAGGAGAGGGAGGGCCAATTGGCCCTCCTCTCGCGCGGTGGCAGAAGCCAAACCGGCTTCCGCCGGTTGGTTCGGGCCCGGCGGCGTGCTCGCCGCCTCGCCGGGCCCGAGCCTTGGCCTGTCGCCTCCACCGGCGCCGGGCGTGCGTCCGGTGGAGGTCCGGCCGGCCAAGGTGGCCGGCCGTGCCGCCGGCACTGCATCTTGCCGTGCGGTTGAGTAGATGAAGACAGAGAAATTGAGGGAGAAATCGGTAGATTGGTAGCCGGCCGCGGCGGCGGCCGGCTCTGGCCCGGCCACTGGCGGCCGGGCCGCCCTCAATTTGGCCGGCGCGGCCCCGGCCGCCGGCCATGTTCCCGTCCCCTGTTCGGTGAAACAGGGGATCGGGGGGGAGATGATGAATCGGGTGGAATCAGGCTGAACCGGGCCGGCTGGGCCGGCCGGTTCTGGCCTGTTGGGCCATTTTATGGGACCATTTTAGACAGAGTCTTTGGGCTCTGTAACGGGCCGAAAAATATAAAATAATTATATGGTTGGAATCTAGGTTGAATCTAGTTTCTGGGGATGATTTTACTTCCCATTTGAGTGAGTATGGTGAGAGATATTCGAGCCCAAAGTAGGGCCCGTGAACTAGTCTGGATAGAAATTCTAAGGGTCATTTTAATATTCTTTGCTATTCAATTAATTGTGTAAATAATCCTGTAGGTGCTCAGACATCTGACTAGCTTATTTATACCTGTTGGATTGCGTACTGAGGTAAGTAAGCCAGTTATCAGTTTATTAAACAATTGTTTCAGGATATGCATAGTTAAATTGTGAATTGTGATATGAAGAATTGTTATTGGCTAAATTTGTAAGTAAATATTATGAAAACATGGCTATTTATGTACTATGATTTCATGTGTGGATGCTATGCATGAGAGATGCAGTTGCTATGCATGAGAGATGCAGTTATTATGACATTGATGTGATGTATTACAGGCAATTGTTTAGTAGGTATAATCCACTGTTTATGCAATATTGTGTTGTTATTGATATGATGAGTGCATGTGATGTGAGGTACTGTTATGTGTCGCCGCGGCCCTCCTTTATCATGTCATACCCTGGTATTTCGACCCTACTTCAGTAGGGGGGATACTTGTTGGTACACTATGGTATTTCGACCCTACTTCAGTAGGGGGGATACTTGTTGGTACACTATGGTATTTCGACCCTACTTCAGTAGGGGGGATACTTGTTGGTATAATATGGTATTTCGACCCTACTTCAGTAGGGGGGATACCTGTTGGTACATTATTGAGATATTGCAGGGTCGTGGGTCACATTTACAGTTACCATTGAGAGTATAAACAGTGGGTTTACCTCTATAGTATAATTGAGCGGTTATGGATGCAAATGATTGGTATTATATTCATAAGTGCCGCCGCGGTTCTCCTTTGCTATGGCCATACACATCTAGAGGATGTGCTCAGATGAGGCATTGCAGGGCCGTGGGACACGCATGATATAATACTTACATTGCATAATGGAGTGATTGTGAATGCAAAAGAATGAATTATATTTATATGTGCCGCCGCGGCTCTCCTTTGTTATGGGGCATTGCAGGGCCGTGGGACACATATGATATAATATAACAATTGGAATGCTTTATATGCACTGATAATTTGCTATGATATAATACAACAATGATGAGTGCAAATGATTTGAATTATATTTATATGTGCCACCATGGCTCTCCTTTGTTATGGGGCATTGCAGGGCCGTGGGACACATATGATATAATATAACAATGATGGGTTTACTTACATTGCATGTTTGAGTATTGGTAAAATGTTTATGCATGCAGATCATTTATATGCTTATTGATTGCTATGCTATGATTGGACTGTATAACATGGTTTACTTACTGAGTGTAATCTCATAAAAGTATTATAATGTTTTTGCTACAGGATCATGAGATTTGAGAATAACATGTTGGAGTGATGGACCTCAACTCAAATAAAATATAGATTTTGTTTTATTGCTATACCAGTGTATTTATGTGTAGGGCTTGATGCCCAGACTATATTATTGTGGTGTGTAAGGAACCATAGGTTCGTTGGAGCTTCTATTTAATATAAAGTGGATTCATATGTTGATGTAAACCCAGTAATGCTTATGTATAGGGCTTGTAGCCCAAATCTTTAGTTATGAATTGTATTAAAGACATGGACTTGAATGATATATAGGTTGTTGCTTTTCTTGAATTCAGTGTCATGTTTCGGGATGCCTTGCGTGCCCGGCACGCGGCGGGTTATCACCCTAGCTCAAAATTTTTGGGTCTGGGGCGTGACAGCTTTTATGGTATCAGAGCCAGGTTATGACCTTAGGGACACAGACATATTGACATGATACAGTTATGACCCTAGGGACACAGACATATTGACATGATACAGTTATGACCCTAGGGACACAGACATATGGACATGATAACACGTAGAGAACATATTTTGATGACATTATACTTAGAGTCACCTGACACATTAGTTTATGATGACATTAACCACATCTAATTTAACAGAAAATAGATATGGCTCGCAGTACTAGGAGCCAACTGTATGAGGAGGACTCTCTGGCCGGTAATGCTGATCAGCCGGTGGGTCAAGGAACTACTGGAGGTGTGGCCCCTGCCAACCCAGTAGGAACTGAGCACCAGCGATTCCAGTCTGAGATGCTTCAAGCTCTCTCGAGTATGGCGCAGTCTATGCAGGACATGCAGCATCAGAGTGCGCAGCGGAAGCATGGTGGGCCCATAACCCACAAGACCCAGGTTATGACCTTAGGGACATATGCATGATGACACTCTAGGCAAAATACTTGGATGACATTGAGACAATTATGACTTTTAAGAATTTCAAGAAATTATACTTTGGAAGCTTGAAATTTAAAGTTTATCAAGATATTAATTGAATTACAAATTTGATAGGGATTAAGAATGAACCATCGCAAGCAAATGATATTATGGGATTCCCAAGTTGGTGACCTTGACCAATGGGGAGGTCAAGGGGCTTCTAGAGGTTTTAGACCCATTAAACTTGTTGGAAATAGCTCGTAGCAGTTTTAGACCTTGAAATAATATGAGAGATGAAATTTTAATTGGATATGTAATAAAAGATAGATGAATATATGGAATATGATATAGTAATTGAAAATTGCAATTGATGACCAATATAACTAAACACCCTTATGTCCATATTGCAATTGAGTTGATATATGGATCTTGAGGTATTAAATCTGAATTTGAATGTGGATGAATATAATGAATCTTAATTGTAGAACTTACATTATTGATATTGTAAGATTATGAACTCATGTGCTGGTTATAGGGATAATTAATATTGATGATATTTTGGGAATGGAATAGTTAATTACATGTTTTTGATTAATCATAATTGAGTACTTTTTGAATTCGAGACTGGATGGATAAATTATCAATCAGCCATGAGTGGCATATCTATATTCAAAGAAAATGAATTTTAATTACGATAATTATGAAAGATATCTTAAATGATTGGCATTATGTTCATTGATGCTAGCTTGAAGTATTCAAGAGTGAAACCAAGTATACTATGATGATTGATATAAGTGTCGTAATGATTAATGGTACATTCAACTATTCAAGAGTTGAGAGAGCATTGAAAGAAAATTATCTTATATCTAATTCACAAGAATTTCGAACTGTCTTATCAAGGAATCGAGAGTACCTGATATGTTGCTAACCTTAAGTATGGAAGACATTATACATGTAATAGACAACTGCAGAAACCAATAAGATTTTAGATGTTATACTGTGAGCCTGTGTGATGGATTTAAGAGGTGCTTGGTATTGTTCTTAACCTTAATGAAATTGCTTATTTATTGATTACCAAGCCAATATTCAAATGGATTCATTTCAATCGTCTACGATATAAGGTATAGATTTCCTTCATATTGAGATGATGTGAAAGCGACAATTTTGGACTGAGCTTGTTTAGCAGCTATGAAAAGTATCATTAATTAAAGCAGTTTCATGTAACTCAGAGTTAATAGAAAAGTTATGTTGATGTCAAAAAGAAAGATTTGAAATTTCAGGTTGAAAATCATTTGAAAATTTTACTAACTAATGACGTGATGAGATTTGTGTTTGGAGGTGAATTGAATCCTCAATTTATTGGGCTATTTGAGATTTTGATCAAAATAAAGGAGGTGGCTTATAGCTTAGCACTGTCTTCATTACTCTTTGGGGTATTTAATGTGTTTCATATCTTTATGACTGAGGAGGTGTATTTCAAACCCCCGTTATGTATTAGGACTTGAACCGATTTAGTTTAAGAAAGAATTGACTTATGAAGATCATCTTGTATGCATCATGGACCGCAAGGATCAAGTTCTGAGATGGTGTAGTATTCCTTATGACAAAGTTCAGCGGAGTAATTATTCTGAGAGGGAGATTATCTGGGAGTCTAAGGAAGAAATGAAAAAGAAACATCCATAATTATTTGTATCTTATTACAGATCAATGATGTATCGATGACGGTGACTTTTGAATGAAATTTAGCTGATTATTAAATAGAAAATTTGGATTTGTATTCTATTGGAGGTATATCAAATTTCGAGGATGAAATTTTTATAAGGAGGGGAGAATGTAACCCCCCATAAATTATCATGAGGGAACGTAACTCTTAGTAATTACTTTTGGAGACACCTGGCATCCCGGGGAAAACCTTCTTGGCGTTTAGACTTTTGATATGACGTTTAGGCCCTTTACTTGACGAACGCCCTGACTTGACGATTGAATGGCCTAGTCGTCGTGCGTCTTTTGAGTGCACCGAAGCGTTGCATTAGGGGATTATTTATATGATGGAGGGGGGACTCCCTCCATCATCCTGGCGTTCGCTTACATGCTTCCATCAGGTAATCCCCTGATCGAGAGAGAGAGAGGGAGAGAGCATAAGAGAGAGAAAGAGAGAGGGAGAGAGCGTAAGAGAGAGAAAGAGACAGGGAGATAGAGAGAGAGAAAGAGCGAGCGTGAGAGAGAGAAAGCGAGCGGGAGAGAGAGAGGGAGAGAGAGAGAACCAGAGAGATCACCAACCGGCCGATCCCCTTGGTTCAGGCCCGGCGGCGTGCTCGCCGCCGCACCGGCCTGATACCTGGCCGGCGACCCCGCCGGCGCCGGGGGAGGCGTTCGGCGGGGTGGTGGTGGAGAGAGAGAGGAGAGGGAGGGCCAATTGGCCCTCCTCTCGTGCGGTGGCTTCCGCTGGTTGGTTCGGGCCCGGCGGCGTGCTCGCCGCCTCGCCGGGCCCGAGCCTTGGCCTGTCGCCTCCACCGGCGCCGGGCGTGCGTCCGGTGGAGGTCCGGCCGGCCAAGGTGGCCGGCCGTGCCGCCGGCACTGCATCTTGCCGCGCGGTTGAGTAGATGAAGACGGAGAAATTGAGGGAGAAATCGGGAGATTGGTAGCCGGCAGCGGCGGCGGCCGGCTCTGGCCCGGCCACCGGCGGCCGGGCCGCCCTCAATTTGGCCGGCGGCGGCCCCGGTCGCCGGCCATGTTCCCATCCCCTGTTCGGTGAAACAGGGGATCGGGGGGGAGATGATGAATCGGGTGGAATCAGGCTGAACCGGGCCGGCTGGGCCGGCCGGTTCAGGCCTGTTGGGCCGTTTTATGGGACCATTTTAGACAGAGTCTTTGGGCTCTGTAACGGGCCAAAAAATATAAAATAATTATATGGTTGGAATCTAGGTTGAATCTAGTTTCTGGGGATGATTTTACTTCCCCATTTGAGTGAGTAAGGTGAGAGATATTCGAGCCCAAAGTAGGGCCCGTGAACTAGTCTGGATAGAAATTCTAAGGGTCATTTTAATATTCCTTGCTATTCAATTAATTGTGTAAATAATCCTGTAGGTGCTCAGACATCTGACTAGCTTATTTATACCTGTTGGATTGCGTACTGAGGTAAGTAAGCCAGTTATCAGTTTATTAAACAATTGTTTCAGGATATGCATAGTTAAATTGTGAATTGTGATATGAAGAATTGTTATTGGCTAAATTTGTAAGTAAATATTATGAAAACATGGCTGTTTATGTACTATGATTTCATGTGTGGATGCTATGCATGAGAGATGCAGTTACTATGCATGAGAGATGCAGTTGCTATGCATGAGAGATGCAGTTATTATGACATTGATGTGATGTATTACAGGCAATTGTTTAGTAGGTATAATCCACTGTTTATGCAATATTGTGTTGTTATTGATATGATGAGTGCATGTGATGTGAGGTACTGTTATGTGTCGCCGCGGCCCTCCTTTATCATGTCATACCCTGGTATTTCGACCCTACTTCTACTTGTTGGTACACTATGGTATTTCGACCCTACTTAGGGGGGATACTTGTTGGTACACTATGGTATTTCGACCCTACTTCAGTAGGGGGGATACTTGTTGGTATAATATGGTATTTCGACCCTACTTCAGTAGGGGGGATACCTGTTGGTACATTATTGAGATATTGCAGGGTCGTGGGTCACATTTATAGTTACCATTGAGAGTATAAACAGTGGGTTTACCTCTATAGTATAATTGAGCGGTTATGGATGCAAATGATTGGTATTATATTCATAAGTGCCGCCGCGGTTCTCCTTTGCTATGGCCATACACATCTAGAGGATGTGCTCAGATGAGGCATTGCAGGGCCGTGGGACACGCATGATATAATACTTACATTGCATAATGGAGTGATTGTGAATGCAAAAGAATGAATTATATTTATATGTGCCGCCGCGGCTCTCCTTTGTTATGGGGCATTGCAGGGCCGTGGGACACATATGATATAATATAACAATTGGAATGCTTTATATGCATTGATAATTTGCTATGATATAATACAACAATGATGAGTGCAAATGATTTGAATTATATTTATATGTGCCACCACGGCTCTCCTTTGTTATGGGGCATTGCAGGGCCGTGGGACACATATGATATATATAACAATGATGGGTTTACTTACATTGCATGTTTGAGTATTGGTAAAATGTTTATGCATGCAGATCATTTATATGCTTATTGATTGCTATGCTATGATTGGACTGTATAACATGGTTTACTTACTGAGTGTAATCTCATAAAAGTATTATAATATTTTTGCTACAGGATCATGAGATTTGAGAATAACATGTTGGAGTGATGGACCTCAACTCAAATAAAATATAGATTTTGTTTTATTGCTATACCAGTGTATTTATGTGTAGGGCTTGATGCCCAGACTATATTATTGTGGTGTGTAAGGAACCATAGGTTCGTTGGAGCTTCTATTTAATATAAAGTGGATTCATATGTTGATGTAAACCCAGTAATGCTTATGTATAGGGCTTGTAGCCCAAATCTTTAGTTATGAATTGTATTAAAGACATGGACTTGAATGATATATAGGTTGTTGCTTTTCTTGAATTCAGTGTCATGTTTCGGGACGCCTTGCGTGCCCGGCACGCGGCGGGTTGTCACCCTAGCTCAAAATTTTTGGGTCTGGACGTGACATCGAGGCTGGATTTTTTCATGGAGGAGGCCAGCGTCGGATCGTCTACCGGCGGATGTCGAGGCTGGAATATTTTTTTATAGAGAGGAGGCGGCACCTCGGCGGAAAGGTTTCTTTCTCCACTAAGGCACGATCTCGTAGAAAATTTTATAAATCGGGTTCACTAATTTAAATCCATCTCATCCGTTCGTTTACGACAGAGCACATATAAGAAATTGTGAGGCGTTGATTGCATGCGTTACGCCGTTAAGTGGTCGGATGGGATGTATCAGAAGTTGATGGCAACTTTGGGCGGACCCGTGCTTGCTAATTGGTACGATGCAGAGGATTTGGCCTTAATGAATTGAAAACATATATTATATATTTTATGATCAGAATTTTCCCAAAATGCATTATATCCTATTGTGGGAGATTTTTTATTTTATTTTATTTTATTTTTATGTTAATTGTATCACAGCCATCTATTGCAAGTTATCAAGGACTTCCTAAAGAGTAAAAATTAAACCATTTAGATTTGGATTTAGGTGTTCCCTAGTAATTAAACCATTTGGATTTAAATTTTGGCCTTTCCTAGTAATTAAACCATTTGGATTTGAAGACTTTAAATATGTTTTATATTCTTATTTTCTTATGACCCTCCCTAGCAATTAAACCATTTGGATTTGAGACTTTAAATATGTTTTATTTCTTTATTTTCTTATGACCTCCCTAGCAATTAAACCAGTTGGATTTTGAGACGCTAGTAATGAAAATTTTGGGATGCTTAGAGGCATGCGTTTAAAAAACTTTAATCATTTTGAAAAAACAACATCAAAAACCCTAATTTTCAAGATCACATTTATGCTATTCAAAGTGAATCAATTAAAATCTAAAATAAATGATTAAGAAAAATACCTTACTAAATCCAATAATCTCCAAGAGGCATACAAGTGTATGCCCTCCAAAGGTGATCCACACAAGAATCGATTCAAAGAAGCACTCCTATTTGCTTGCTAGAACCTTCTTGACAGCCTTTTGATCATATGCAGCCTTCCAATGTCTCTTTGGACTTTCTTCTCTTCAAAAGCTTTTCAACAAGTCTCTACACACTCTAATAGCCTTCCTTTATCTCAACTTAGGGCCTTGTCTTAATATAATTGTGATATTAAAACAAAGGGAGAAGAAAAGAATAAAAGAAGGGCTTACGGACTCTCTCTCTCTCTCTCTCTCTCTTTTTTGTCCCTTCTGCTGCCCTCTTTTAATAGAAATGAAGGGACAGCAACTAAAGGAATAAGATGGAGAGAAAGGGCCCCATTCAAGGGGCATGAAGAGGTGGAAAGGCACCAAGGTTCCAAGGGGTCTTCGGTTCAAACCTCCATAAGCTCATATTAAACATTTAATTAATTAAATTATTTTATTAATAAATTTAAATGATATTTAATAAATTAAACTCATTTAAATTTAAAATAAAATGATTCAAAAAGACTAAGGCCTCGGGTCAACCTAGACTAACCAAGTCAACCCAACACTACAAAAAAATACTGAAATAGCATTGCGTCGCTAAATTGCGACCACTTTGCAACACCTCCGTGACAACAAAACATTGCGACGCAATTAGCGACGCATTAGCGACTCATTAAACCAGAATATAAAAAAAAATTTTTTTATTTAGCGACACAAATAATGCGTCGCAATATTTTTAAATTGATTTTTTATAAAATATAAATATGGGAAAAAAATATTGCAACGCAACTCAGTGCGTCGCAATATTTTTAAAAAAATTAAATATGTTAAATAGCGATGCAATAGCGATGCAATAACCAAAAAATTAAAAAATTTATTTTTAATTTAGTGACGCACCAATTGCATCATAAATAATTTAAATAAAATTAATTTTAATAAATATAAATATTAGGAAAAAATATTGCGATGCAACTTAGTGCGTCGCAATATTTTTTTTTAAAAAAAAATGTTAAATAGCGACGCATTAGCGATGCAATAAACCAAAAAATTAGAAAAATTATTTTAATTTAACGATGCAATAACTACATCGCAATTATTTTAAATAAAATTAATTTTTATAAACTATAAATATGAGAAAAATAATTGTGATGCAACACAGTGTGTCGCAGTGTTTTTAAAAAATTAATTATATTAAATAGTGATGCATTAGCGACGTAATTAACCAGAAAATTAGAAAAATAATTTTTAATTTAGCGATGCAATATATGCGTCATAATTATTTTAAATAAATGAATTTTTATAAAGTATAATTATGAGAAAAAAATATTGCGACGCAATTAAGTGCGTCGCAATATTTTTAAAAAAAATTAATTATGTTAAATAGCGATGCTACGCAATAAACCAAAAAATTAGAAAAAATTATGTTTTAATTTAGCGATGCACTTGTTGCGTCGCAAATATTTTAAATAAAATTAATTTTTATATAATATAATTATAATATTAAAAAATTATGATGCAACACTTTCGTCGCAATGTTTTTTAAAAAATTAATTATGTTAATTAAATAGCGATCGGTCCGAGATCGGTCGTGGCCGATCGGGATCAGGGCTTGGATCGATCGCAATCATCGGATCGTCGGTGATCGGACCGATCGCAACGGTCCGAGATCGGTCGTGGCCGATTGGGATCAGGGCTTGGATTGATCGCAACCGTCGATCGTCGGCGATCGGATCGATCGCCACTTTTCGAGATCGATCGTGGCCGATCAGGATCAGGGATTGGATCGATCGCAACCGTCGGATCGTCCGCGATCTCGGACCGATCGCAACGGTCCAAGATCGGTCATGGCCGATCGGGATCAGGGCTTGGATCGATTGCAATTATCGGATCGTCAGCGATCTCGGACTGATCGCAATGGTCCAGGATCGGTCGTGGCCGATCGGGATCAGGCTTGGATCGATCGTAACCATCGGATCGTCGCCGATCGGACCGATCACCATGGTCCGGGATCGGTCGTGGCCGATCGGGATCAGGGCTTGGATCGATCACAACCGTCAGATCGTCAGTGATCTCTGACTGATCACAACGATCCAGGATCGTCGTGGCCGATCGGGATCAGGGCTTGGATCGATCGCAACCGTCGGATCATCGCCGATCGGACTGATCGCAACGTTCCGGGATCGGTCATGGCCGATCGGGATCACAGCTTCGATCGATCGCAACCGTCGGATCATTGCGATCTCGAATGGATTGCAATGGTCCGAGATTGGTCGTGGCCGATCGGGATCATGGCTTGGATCGATCGCAACCGTCGGATCGTCGCGATCTTGGACCGATCGCCACGGTCCAAGATCGGTCGTGGACGATCAGAATCAGGGCTTGGATCGATCGCAACTGTCAGATCGTCGCCGATTGGAACGATCGCCACGGTCCGTGATCGATCATGGACGATCGGGATCAGGGCTTGGATCAATTGCAACCGTGGATCGTCGCGATCTTGGAACGATCGCAATGTCCAGGATCGGTCGTGGCTGATCGGGGGCTTGGATCGATCGCAACCGTCGGATCGTCGCCGATCAGACCAATCACCACGGTATGGATCGGTCGTGGCCGATCAGGATCACGGCTTCAATCGATCGCAACCGTCGGATCGTCACCATTCTTGGACGGATTGCAACGGTCCGAGATCGGTCGTGGCCGATCGGGATCACGGCTTGGATCGATCGCAACCATCGGATCGTCGCCTATTGGATCGATCACGACGGTCCAAGACCATTCATCGCCGACTAGGATCGATCAGGGCTTGGATCGATGGCAACCGTCGGATCGACGCCGATCGGTCCGATTGCCACGGTCCGAGATCGGTTGTGGACGATCAGGATCAGGGCTTGGATCGATCACAACCATCGGATCGTCGCCGATTGGACGATCTCCACGGTCCGGGATCGGTCATGGACGATCGGGATCAGGGCTTGGATCGATCGCAACCGTCAGATCGTCATCGATCTCGGATGGATTGCAACGGTCCGAGATTGGTCGTGGACCGATTGGGATCATGGCTTGGATCGATCGCAACCATCGGATCGTCGCGATCTCGACCGATCGCCACGGTCCAAGATCGATCGTGGCTGATCGGGATCAAGGGCTTGGATCGATGGCAACCGTCGGACGACGCCGATCAGTCCGATTGCCACGGTCCGAGATCGGTCATGGTCGATCGGGATCAGGGCTTGGATCGATCGCAACCCGTCGGATCGTCAGCGATCGGACCGATCGCCACTGTCCGGGATCAGTCGTGGCCGATCGGGATCAGGGATTGGATCGATCGCAACCATCGGATCGTCCGCGATCTTGGACCGATCGCAACGGTCCGGGATCGGTCGTGGACGATCAGGATAAGGGCTTGGATCGATCGCAACCGTCGGATCATCAGCGATCTTGGACCGATCACAACGGTCGAGATCGGTCATGGCCGATCGGATCAGGGCTTGGATCGATCGCAACCGTCGGATCATCGTCGATCGGACTAATCGCAACGGTCCAAGATCGGTCGTGAACGATCGGGATCAGGGATTGATCGATCGCAACCGTCGGATCATCGCCGATCAGACCGATCGCCACGGTCCGAGATCGGTCGTGGCCGACCGGGATCACGGCTTGGATCGATCGCAACCGT